>OX246749.1:2391072-2479275 GCA_945910005.1 Isoperla grammatica | reverse complement strand
CAGAGGCGGATGAAAATATTTAGGCAAAGATTTATATATAGCATAAAAAAAAGCAGCGCCCTGATAAAACTGGGGGCGCCGTTTATCATCTGGCCCGCTGAAAGGAACACGGCTCTCGGCAAACCGCACAAAAAGAATTTCAATCAAATACGACCGGGATATGGAATAAAGAGAGTTTAAAATAACCCCGCGGTTTTTTTTTATTTTCAACTGCAGAATCGAAATAGTGAGGAAGGGAGTAGAAAGTAAAGTTGTTCGAGAAGGAATTGGTTTGATTTGAAATTGACTTCGCGTTTCCGATAGGGGGGGGGGGGGGGGAGGGAGAGTTACTGAGTTAGTTTTCAGTGGTAATTTTGTGTGTAGTTGTCCCAACGAAAGTATTCTGATGCTTACGACACAGCCGAGTCCAAGGTGACAACTTAATTTTTCTACCTCGCTAATTCCTAAACCGTGTAATGTAAGCATGTCCATTGGGAATAATTTAAGACCTTCCGTTGGGGACTTTAATTTAAAGCGACTAAACCAACCCTGTAGGCTCTGAACACCGTCGACGAGTGAGCGATAACCAATTAAAGATCGATATTTCAAATACAAAATACACGAATCAGTGATTGGACAGTGCGAACACCTGCGGACAGATGCCAGAATCAACAAGGCCGATTCAGAACAACTTTGAATTTATTGAGTGCTTCGTTGCTATAGTCCTCCCAACGAAACTATTCTCATGCTTTCATCACAGGCCATGTCCAGAATGGCAACTTAACTTGTCATTCCTCTGTGTGCTTGATGGAAGATTGCGTCGGATTGTTCTCAGTTCGTGAGTTGGCCAACTTGTCCGACGTTGATAAATGGTAATTCTCTCATTTGTGTAAGTTGCTATTAATAATATTACAAGACGAATATTTTTAAAAATTAAATACAAATATAAGTTTGTAGAAACAAAACCAATAAATCCTGTTTGAAGAGAAGTGATAATTGAAAATAGATCACGGGAACCCAGCCATTCACAGCTTTCGATACCAAGAAATGGCGGAAACGCCGATGTTTAAACAACTTATTTCATTAAACTAAAGTAGGACGGACTATACCTTTACAGTTCAGACCTACCTCTAGAACACAGTGGAATATTATAATATATACTTGCTGCGAGTAGTTACTTTATGGATCTACGCAGTAAAGTGTGAATTTTGATACATTTTGACAGGCTTTCAATAAAATCAAAATACTGCCAATGTTGCTCACAGCTTGCTGGATTTTGATAGTTCCTGTGAACTTCTACGAATTCTCGAACTCTCATTGGCTACACAACAAGGTCTACTTGATCTCCGCCTGGCGGAGGCTCGTCGAACTCCCGAGTTCGACCAGCCTCCGCCAGGAAAGTTACGTGATTGCAGTGCAGGAGCTGCTAATTTCGTCGTGCGCCATCTTAGTATTCGGCAATAGTGCGCGCATGAACACAGGCAGTAAACCGTCCGCGTAAGTTTATTTCGAGGCCTCGGGTTATGACGAAAGCATGAGAATAGTTTCGTTGGGAGGACTATATACGGCTCCAAAGTCACCGTTTGGCGTTTACTTGATCCTAAGACAATTGAAGTGATAGAATAGACCTTTTTCAGAACTGATCTAAGACCCTTAGGTAGAAGTAATCACGGCCCTCTAGATAAAATTCTGAAAATCATGTATAGAATTCTATATTAGTAGTTAATAAACTTCTGTGTGAGCGGGATTTGAACCCGGGACCTTCTGTGCATTGGAAGCAAGGAGAGAGAGAGAGAGAGAGAGAATAATAGTTGGGCTAGCTCGAGTGTTGTATCAATCAGTGTATTGTGTTGTCGGTAAGTGGGTAGCTGATCTCTGAACCCTTGGGAGCGACGGAGGGGGATGGATATATTATACACAACGCGAGGCACAAAGCATGTTGGTGTTCGTTTCACTCAAAACATTGGGAGCGCTCACACTTCAGATGACCCAGCATTTTATTGTATTATTGTATACTTATATTTCTCATTCACGTTCTTCATATTTATATAATGTATTTACATTATTTATTTTTGTTATTATTGTTTATTATTTATTATTTGTATTTTATTATATTTTAAAAAAATATTTATATTTATATTTTGATTTTATTTTATTTTATTTTATTTTATTTTATTTTATTTTATTTTATTTTATTTTATTTTATTTTATTTTATTTTAATTTATTTTATTTTATTTTATTTTATTTTATTTTATTTTATTTTATTTTATTTTATTTTATTTTATTTTATTTTATTTTATTTTATTTTATTTTATTTTACTTTATTTTTTTTTTTTTTTATTTTTTTTTTTTATTTCTTTTATTTTATTTTATTTTATTTTGTTTTGTTTTATTTTATTTTTTTTATTTTATTTTTTTTATTATATTTTATTTATATTTTTATATTTATATAATTTATTATTATTTACATTATTCAATATAATGTATTCTTACTTGATTTGCTTTCAATTTAATTTCTCAAATCATTTTTATAGTATTGCTTTTTTATATAGTATACCTTAACTGCAGTAGTTTATTTTTTTATTCTTGTTATTTATGATTTTCATTGTTATTAGTTGCTTGCCTGGTTCTAATTATTGTCCTCCTTTGTATATCAGTTTTTATAACTGAATAGGATAGACATTATACATAAATAAATTTGTTTTATGTTTAGTATTTTCTGTCTGTTTGTGTATTCGTTCATTAATTTATTTTTTATTTCTTATTTTTTATTTTTTATTTTTTATTTTTTATTTTTTATTTTTTATTTTTTATTTTTTATTTTTTATTTTTTATTTTTTATTTTTTATTTTTATTTTTTATTTATTTATTATTATTATTTTTTTAATTAATTTATTTATTTAGTTTTTATTATGCCGACATTACACGACTCAATACTTTCGTCAAACTTATTGAATTCAAGAACAAAAGCGAATCAAAAACAGTTCGTTAAAAAACTGCAACAATGTAGCTGCTATTAATTGACGCTTTTTGTCCTTGAATTCAATAAGTTTGACGAAACTATTGAACCGTGTAATGTGAGTATTAGACTATAGCGTTTCATTCTAGTGTTGATAAAACCATGATTACATTGTATGTAAGCTAGAGCCACTCGAAAGAAGTTGGTTGCCGTCACGAAAAGCCGTTTCCGCAGTGACTCCCACAGCAGTGCACCCCTCCCCCCCCCCGCGCGTAGCGGCTGAGAGGGGGATGGGGTATGGGAGGGGAGGGGATTTCTCCCATTAATCATCGTATTGATAAAAATTTAATTTGTCAAACGCAGAAGGAGAAATCTAACCGGCCAGGAGTGAGGCAACAGACTGGGGCTTAGATCGATAAGACATGGTTTAATATCGGGACGGGCCGGTCTGAGGGGGGGGGGGGGGGGGGGGGGTAGAGAGTAACTTAGTGAGTTATGAGGCCATCATATCGTGATATGAGTAGCTGCGTCTCACTCTCACTGCCCAGCGTGAGTATTCTCTTGCTTAGGACACAGCCGAGTCCAATTCTCTGTTGTTCCGACCACCTCATTGAAACAAGTCCATTAGGGATTATTTACGACCTCTTGTATAAAAAAATAAATAAATAAAAAATTAAAATTAAAATTCTAGAAAAATAAATTTTACTAAAACTTAAATTATTGGTTCTTATGTTTCGTATTTGAAATATCGATTTTTGATTGGTTATCGTCACTCTTCGATGGTGTTCGGAGCCTAAAGGGTTGGTTTAGTCGCTTTAAATTAAAGTCCCCCACTGAAAATCACTTTCGTTGCTGAGTGGGTAGACTCTAAATGTGAATTTATTTATTTATACTTAATGGAACAATTAAATTGAATTGAATTAAAATCAAATTTCATTAAATAAAATGTAATTAGATTTAATTAGATTTAAATTCGTTTTAAATAGATTAAAATTGGTGATAGTAAGATTTAAATTATTTTTTAAATGATTTAAAATATATCAAAAATGTAAATAAATGATCTGCTGGTGGTCAGTATTAAACCGGTGACCTCCCGAATTAGAGTCTCGCGTCTTACCGCTGAGCCATGAGCCAAGTAAAGCCACCTCTATCGGTTAGCAAGTTGTGTATTGCCGTCATATCAACCACACTAATTGTGTGAATACCTTCTGAAAGAAATACATTGTCATCGTAAACGTTTACCATAACTTATACATCAAACCGATAGAGGTGGCTCAGCGGTAAGACGCGAGACTCCAATTCTGGAGGTCGCCGGTTCGATTCCGGCCACCGGCAGTCCTGACTGAAGGTTTTTCCCGAGGTTTTCCTCAGTCGCAAAGGCGAATGCTGGGACTACCCTCGGACATTCCTTCCCAACTATCCAAACACCCTAATAACCTAGTTAGTCACCTGAAGCGGGGGACAGCTGGTGTGCACCCTATAACGGGTATTCCTATATGAAAAATTATTTTTATACTTTAAAGCAAGGAACATTATTTAAAAAACATTCTGTGTGAGAGGTTAACCTCCCCTCTTCCCCCTCCACCTCGCTGACGACCCCCCCCCCCCCCCCCCCCCGAGGCCTGTTACCAACGAAGCGGAAGATCACAGTTCTTATTGTGTGTAGCAGCCCTCAATGAAACCAACCCTTAAAAAAACAAATCAGTTGCTCAACACCTATATAGGCCTGGAGTAGACCACCCTGGGTTCACCCCCCCTACCCCCCCCCCCCCTTCACAAGCACAATTTAACTCCAATTTTAGGATATTAGCGTTGTTGAATGATATCTACGTTTAGATCCACGCACACACACAAAAAAACATTTTAAACAATTTTATTTGATAAATTAATTTTGTATTGTTGGAGTTTGACGTTGTATAAGAATATAGCATTAGTCATAGGAAAATGTGAATGAATGAATGAATGAATGGATGGATGAAGGAAGACGGATGAAAAATTGATTCTTGATTGGTTTTCTAGGGTGTTAGGATTGATGATTGAGGGTAGCATTTTTTTAAAACTTTTGTGAACGTGTCGTTTTATAGAAATTCTATATTTTATATATTTTCTTTGTGATGTATGGTTGTTTAGTAGGAAGTTTACCCCGACTAAGGATTGAAACTGGAAATTTTAATGTGTAAGTGTTAATGTATTTATTATTAACGTCCACAATACTTTGCGGATTCATGAAAAGTTTGAAAGTAAGTTCGTTCTGTCTAAATGTGCTTAAACTGTCCCAAATGTAAATAAAAAAATTCCATCCTGTACAGAATTGAGTGTTCTTCCTTACACGCCTTCTACACGCTATACTTAAATGGCTACTTTCAATGTGTGTTTTATTTAAATAGCCATTCAAATGTTTGGATTAAATGCCCTACAACGATATGATTTTCAGAATTATCTAGAGGGCCGTGATTACTTCTATCTAAGGCCCGGTTTCACCAACATATCTTAATCGGAGATTAGCTTGATCGGCGCCATCACCAACTTCACATAACAAAATAATCTTTCATTCAGTAAAAATATTGTATATTGTTATATTTCAGATTTTAGTGATTAATAAGCGTCAGTTTTAGAGTAGATATAAAATAGCCTGACATTATTGCAGGTATTTACACTCGATAATGAAATATGTTCATAATTCGTACAATGATTGATATTCTAAAGTTTGCTACTTATTGTAACTTCGTCGCAACGTTCATTTGTTCTTGTAAATAAACATGAAATCAAAACAAAGGGACGACAGAAAGATCGAATATCCATTGTTGTACTGATTTGAATACAGAGCATGAATTTCTTTTGAGATAATAAACTTCGGTCATGGCCTTCTGTATGCATTTTACGTAAGGATCCAATAATGCAAAACAAATGACTAAACACGTGTCAGACATTTATTGCCAATCTGAAAGAACTTTTGTTGGTGACGTACTGATTACATTTTTTCGTTTTTCATGCAAATTAGTTTAAATACCAGTAATAACAGTATGATATTTTATAGCTACTCATAGCTGACACTAATAAATTAATCACTTTTGTAATGCAACCACATGCTATGTTTTCAATACATGCAAAATTATTTGTTTATGTAAAGTTGGTGACGGCGCCGATCAAGCCAATCTCCGATTTAAATACTTTGGTGAAACCGGGCCTAAGGCCCGGTTTCACCAACGTATTTAAATCGGAGATTAGCTTGATCGGTGCCATCACCAACTTTTCATAAATAAATAATCTTTCATCCAGCGAAAATATTGTATATTGTTATATTTCAGAATTTAGTAATTAATAAGCGTCAGTTTTAGAGTAGATATAAAAAAGCCTAAAATTATTGCAGGTATTTACACTCGACAATGAAATATATTCATAATTCATATAATGATTCATATTCTAAAGTTTGCTACTTCGTCGCGACGTTCATTTGTTCTTGTAAATAAATATGAAATCAAAACAAAGACTCGTCAGAAAGATCGAATATCCATTGTTGTACTGATTTGAATACAGAGCATGGATTTCTTTTGAGATAATAAACTTCGGTCATGGCCTTCTGTATGCATTTTACGTAAGGATCCAATAATGCAAAACAAATGACTAAACTCGTGTCAGACATTTATTGCCAATCTGAAAGAACTTTTGTGTACTGAATACATTTTCTCGTTTTTCATGAAAATTAGTTTAAATACCAGTAATAACAGTATGATATTTTATAGCTACTCATAGCTGATACTAATTAATTACTTAATTCTGGAATACAACCACATGCAATGTTTTCAATACATGCAAAATTATTTGTTTATGTAAAGTTGGTGACGGCGCCGATCAAGCCAATCTCCGATTTAAATACTTTGGTGAAACCGGGCCTAAGAGTCCTAGATCAATAGACCATTTTAAAAATGATCCCGGTATCTATTCTTGTTTCTCCCCACGGTTCTCTAAATCTTCAAGAACAACAATACACAACAATTACAAATGTGAAATCAGGTTAATAGATGAAGATCTTGTGTCCATCAATGAACCTTGAATAACATTTGACAGCTCATGTTTGATTGTTCTACGTTGTTTTTTGTAACGTGCGAGGAACAAGAATAGATACCTGGATCATTTTTAAAATGGTCTATTGTGAAATAAGTCTATGTTTTAGGTACATTTGTTCACAGACAATGGCAAAAATCCAAAAAACACGGAAAACTTAAAATTACCATCCTCGGATGCTTTATGCTACGTTTACAGCTACGCGTTGCGAGCGAAGCGAGGGCGCGAGCTCCAATCAGCGGCCGAGTTTGTAACTTCTTTGCATGAAACTCGGCCGCTGATTGGAGCTCGCGCCCTCGCTTCGCTCGCAACGCGTAGCTGTAAACGAAGCATAAGTTTTGTGAGCCTACCAAATTGAGTAGCTAAAACCTTTAAAAAAAAAACTTTAATGATTCCGGGCCCCGGGTTCGATCCCCGGTCGGGTTCTAATCACATCTCCCATGATGCCCCGCGCCCCAGCCAACTAGCAGCACGTGTGGCCTAGACAGATACAGGCTTAGCTTAGCTACCCCAGCGAGGACAATAGGATATGAATATATTAAAATAGATAATAGCTATTATTTAAAACTCACTCATTCTCTTTCTAATGTTGTTATGCATATGTCTCCAGCGTGACGAATCCAATGACACGCTTCGCTCAGACGTGCAGCGTGTGTCGCATTTAGGATGGAAATTAATATCGCTCTAAAGTCTGTATAGTCTATATTATTGTAGCCTAATACCCTGTGATTCATATGAATCTATTTATATATCTAATAACTTAAATAACTTATACTTTGATGAACCGGTAGAGGTGGCTCAGCGGTAAGACTAATTCGATCGGGAGGTCGCCGGTTCGATACCTTATGTTACCCGCTACCGGCTATTCTGACAAGGTTTTCCTCAATCGTAAAGCGGGTGTTACACGGAGAAGTAAGAAAAGTAAAAAGCAGAGAGTGAAGAGTAGAGATAGCGTGTAGCTTACGGGAAAAGAACAAAAGTGAGAAGTTCTCTCCAAAGTACGACTGTGGAACGACAATGTTGAACAAGTGAAAAGTGAAAAGTGGAAAGTGAAAAGTGAAAAGTCCCGTAACCTACACGCTATCTCTACTCTTCACTTTCTGCTTTTTACTTTTCTTACTTCTCCGTGTAACACCCGCTTCAGGCGAATTTGCTGGGCCTGAGTCCTACTATTAGCCCTCGGGACATTCCTGCATTTTTATTATTATTCATTATTATTATTGTTAATATTGCTATGATTTTATTATTATTATTATTATTATTATTATTATTATTATTATTATTATTATTATTATTATTATTATTATTATTATTATTATTATAACTATCATTATTATTATTATTATTATTATTATTTTTACTATTATTATGCTTACGATGATTTAAATTATTATTATTATTATTATCATTATTATTATTATAATTATTACTATTTTTATTATTATTATTTGTATTATTATTTTTATTATTATTTTGCTGATGATGATTTATATTATTATTATTATTATTATTATTATTATTATTATTATTATTATTATTATTATTATTTAAATTATTATTATCATTTTTATTTTATTGTAATTATTATTATTATTATTATTATTATAATTATTATTATTATTATTATTATTATTATTATTATTATTATTATTATTATTATTTTCATTTTTACTATTATTATTGTTATTATTATTATTATTATTATTATTATTTTTATTATTGTTATTTTTATTATTATTATTATTATTATTATTATTATTATTATTGTTTTTTTATTATTATTATTATTATTTTTATTATTATTATTATTATTATTATTATTATTATTATTCACTCTTCGCATGGTGGCAAATCACCATCAAGATACAGAATACCGCGGATACATAAATACACAGATACCTAAGTACGTCGTACTTAAGTCAATGCGCGCTCCAAGCGGAGACCTACAGACCTCACGCAGCCATCTGCCGCGTCCTCGCTACAACTACAACCAAACTACCCCCAACAAAGGGATGATACCCCAACAATAGGCCGCGGTAGGCGTGTGCAACACAGATAACTGATTGTCCCTTGACAATAGAACGCAGCCATCAAACCGTTTAATAAAAAACTGTTACAAATTGCCCTCTGAGTCCGGATTAATGTTACACCATACGATTATAATAGACTAGGGCGGAATTAAATTAAAATTAGCCGCGGGGTTGTTTGAGTGGGGTTGGGATGTTATTTTAAGACATTTTTGTTGGTGAACTAAGTTTGGGGGGCAGGTGCTGCCTAACCGATGTAGGGTTTACTTTACTTTTGTGTGTTGTACGTTGCTCAGTTAGGGGTTAAACTTGTTTATTTTTATCTTATTTATTAGTGGTACAACATTTGACAGAAGGAAGTGACGGGTTATATATATTGGGGCCGTCCTTACTTTAACTACTCTTCTAAGCATACCTTGTTAGGATAATAGTAAGTGACGTTAAAGTACCTTTATACCCTGTCCCTCTCACGCCCTAGATTCAGTTAATAATAATAATAATCATAATTTTTGTTGTAGGAAACCTGTCCAGGGACAATTTATGTCCCTCGTCAGGGCCCACATTCCAGTAAGTAATTTGCAACCGGTTGCAGCTTGCGCGCGGGTTACGGAATAGGGGCCGCAACTTTACAACCGGCTACAACTACCTACAATTATTCTGGAATTAAGGCCCCAGGGCCCTGATTCACAAGAGGTCCTACGTCTTTTGTTGGTCTTACCTTATCTCTAAGACTGGTCTAACTTTGAAACTCTAATAAAACCAGGAAAAATCTTAGAACAGATTTTAAAGCATATTATTGGAATGTTCATTGTGTCCTTGTTCCTACCAGGAATTAGTAACTTCTTCATGTGACCTGGGTTTGGTTTTACAAGAGGATCTAAGTTACGCCGGTCTTAGAGATAAAACCAAAATAAGACTTAGGACCTCTTTTGAATCCGGGCCCTGGTGACAAAATATAGAATGCGGTATTTGGAATAGTTGTGAAGGAATATCCGATGGTTGTTAGTAGGATTCAATCCCAGCATTTGTCTTTACGACCGTGGAAAACCTCGGCCAAACCCTTCAGTCAGGATTGCCGGTAAATGGTATCGAACTGGCGACCTCCCATATTAGAGTCTCGTGTGATAAGCATTGAGCCATCTCTATCGGTCTTCCTCACTTTCACAACTCTTCTGCTCATACCTTGTTGGTATACGCAGTATATATAGTATATATATATAGTATATAGAGTATAGTATATGTGGCTCTTTGGTCCAGTGGTTAGCATCTCTGCTTCCAATGCAGAAGGTCCCGGGTTCATATCCCGCTTCAGGCAGAAGTTTTTTAACTTCTAATGTGGATTCAATTCCATTACTTCTTGGCTTAGGAATAGGTATAAACGGTGACTTTGGAGCCGTCCTAGCAACGAAGCATTCAATAAATTCAAAGTTGTTCTGCATCGGCCTTGTTGATTCTGGCATTTGTCCGCAGGTGTTCGCACTGTCCAATCACTGATTCATATGTTTGGTATTTGAAATATCGATCTTTGATTGGCTATCGCTCACTCGTCGACGGTGTTCGAAGCCTACAGGGTTGGTTTAGTGGCTTCAAATTAAAGTCCCCCACTGCAAATCAGTTTAGTTACTGAGTGGGTGGACTCTAAATGTGAATTTATTTCTTTATTTTATTTATGGTATCTAGTAGTACATATATTAGCAACTTTATTGCAGTGATAAGTGCATGTTCACAAAGAAGTCTCGGAGCTAGGTGATCATTTTGAGGTAACCAACGGAAGGTATTAAATTATCCCTAATAATGTAACTGTTTCAATTAGATTAGATGGTAGTAAGGAACAGATAAGTTGGATACATTTACGTCAAAAACCGCAGCAAATGGTCACGTTTTAATTAATCTCAAGAATGCATCTCGAAATCAAAATTCTGAATAATCATAGCGCTGTGGTTTGATAAACCCTACCGACTGAATGATAAATGTACTTACCTTAGATTATAATCAGTATGACTATGATTTTTAGTACATTAAAATACTAATAAAATAAGTATCACAGTCATACTGATTATGAGGTTAGATACATTTATCATTCAGTTTGTAGGGCTTATCAAACCACAGCACGCTGATTACTCAGATTTTCGATTTTGAGTAGCATTCTTGAGATATAATTAAAACATGACAGTTAGCTGCTGTTTTTGTGACGTAAGCGTACCCATCGTTCTTATGTTGGTACCGTTGGACTGGGCTATGTCGTAAGCATAGACTGTATTAGTGATGACGTCAGATTAAACGGCGGACGAGCTATCTGACTCCAAACACCTTTCTGAAACGTATAGTTATTATTTAAAGTAGTAATTATTTCATTACAATACTTGACTTATTAGTTTAATCAACTTCTTTTTCACTGTTTCGTGTTAAGGAAAACGAAATATCTGAACGGATAACCCTCGCTACAATGTTTGCAAAAACAAAACTCTCTGTCAACTGTCATCGACTGTCATGATTGTTTGGAGTCAGTTTGGTTTACACGGGAATCGTGACGTCACACTAATATACTCTATTAGAATACTTACCTTGCGGTAACTTTAAATTGTGTCAACTATGTGAATGTGTCCGCTACGAGCGCTAGTGTCGCAGCGAAGCCGCATGATACATGTTATTAAACTGTGTAGTAAAGCTCATTGAAGCGGTATAGAGATATAATTACACAGTGATTATTGTTGTTGTTACAGCGTTGCCAGGTTTACAAAGAGCGCGTACGAATCACCTGTCGACTGCAGCACACAGATAATGGGCCGCGTGATCTTCCGCCATTGTTGTTTTTACCACAGGGGGGCGGGGGGGGGGGGGGGGGGCGATGCGATGCGTCGAAAACTGTAATGAGGGCGGTATTCTATTTTGATTTCAATGTTTTTCGTAAATTACAATGTATTTGTTATCTAAACTTACTGTACTTCTTGGTTTAGGAATAAGTAAACGGTGACTTTGGAGCCGTCCTAGCAACGAAGCACTCAATAAATTCGAAATTGTTCTGAATCGGTCTTGTTGATTCTGACATTTGTCCGCAGGTGTTCGCACTGTCCAATCACTGATTCATATGTTTCGTATTTGAAATATAGATCCATGATTGGTTATCGCTCACTCGTCGATGGTGTTTGGAGCCTACAGGGTTGGTTTAGTCGCTTTAAATTAAAGTCACCCACTGAAAATCAGTATTGTTACCGAGTGGGTAACTCTATAAATACGAAGTTATATTTTATTTATTTTATTTATCTTTGTTACGACGGACTCCAGAACTATGATCATATGTCGTGGGAAGGGACAAGTATAAGACGTAAAGTGGAGGACGTGGACTGTCTTTCGTCTGGCTTCTCCGCCTCGACCTGTCCGGCTAGGGTGGCCCTAGACCAGAAGCCACCAATATTTTTTCTTAGGAATATACCCGTTATAGGGTGCACACCAGCTGATGTGCCCTTCTTCAGGTGACTAACTAGGTTATTAGGGTGTTTGAAAAGCTGATTGCTTTGCTCAAGGCCAGTTTTACGAAACTTATAAAATGGCGCCCGGTAGAAACCAAGGTCCGTCGATCCCCTGGCGGAGGTTCGGTAAACCTCAAAGTCAGGTCTTCACATGGGCACGAAAATCGCCATTCTCGTGCCCACTACAAAAACTCGTGTATTACTCGAATGTACTTTTATTATGCAAAATTTGATTTCAGAATACTAGACTTAAAAATGTAGATAAACTACAAGTAAACAATTAAATTATTTCAATTAGATGTATAGAGGTTTTGAGCCAGAATTGGTTTTGACAGATCAATTTATTGGTTTTTCTGAATGATTCTCCCATTTGAATAACACGTGATTTTTAACATTGTGGAAACGGATGGGACGACCTGACTTGGGAGTTCGACGAGCCCCCGCCAGGGGATTTACGGACCTTGGGTAGAAGCCAACCTGCATTTTGTATGTAATTTTAGTTGAAACCATGGTAACCAATCCGAGATTAGTAGATCGGCCGATTAAAAAGTTTGGTGAATTCTGACCTCAGTGGGCCGGTAGACATAAAGCAGAAATGACGTCATACCCGAGAGCCGAAGTCATTAGTCGGCAATCTTCGCGGTGAACCGAGCGGTCGCTCCGCTCGTTGTTGCGTTCGGCAGCTGAAACGCGATGACGTCATACCCGAACGCCGAAGCCGAAGTCATTAGTCGGCAATCTTCGCGGTGAACCGAGCGGTCGCTCCGCTCGTTGTTGCATTCGGCAGCTGAAACGCGATGACGTCATACACGAGAGCCGAAGTCATTAGTCGGCAATCTTCGCGGTGAACCGAGCGGTCGCTCCGCTCGTTGTTGCGTTCGGCAGCTGAAACGCGATGACGTCATACACGAGAGCCGAAGTCATTAGTCGGCAATCTTCGCGGTGAACCGAGCGGTCTGGGTTCGTTGTTGCGTTCGGCAGCCCATTTGTCATCGCATTGACAACACAACAAAACTATTTATAATATTACAATGTTGACAACTTGACAAAAACATCCTGTGTGATTCAATCTTGCGTTATCGGGGGCGCGCTGGGCTGTACAGTTCGGTGCAAGATATGTGCAACACATAATGTACAGGTCTGTGCCAGATATGTGCTACGCATGATGTACAGGCGGGTACATAAGTAGAGGGGTTCGTGCAACAGTACACACTAAAATTATTAATTGTTAATTTGTGTTTTTAAATTATCATAATGGTTTGGAAGGAGAAGGGGGTAGGGGGTAGGTGCTTCATTGTTTTACGTTTCATACATGCTTTTTAGGTTATTTTAAGCAAAACATATTATGAAAATATATATATATATATGTATCACACGCAGAAACTTTTTGACCCGGAATAATGAACAATGAAAAACCCCTCGCGGCTGGCTCGAGCCAGCGATTCGAGGTATGGAGTGATGTAGGGGAAGGTGGGTGGGATCCTAGGACCACAGATTCATTGCAATACACTTAATTTTAGTTTTAGTTTTAATAACAATTTTAATTTCTATTCTCATTCCTCATTTTCTCTTTCCATTATTTTGTTGATAAGAACTTTTTTCAATAAATATTCTTATTCTTATGCCGACATTACACGACTCAATACTTTCGTCAAACTTATTGAATTCAAGAACAAAAGCGAATCAAAAACATTTTTGTAAAAAACTGCAACAATGTAGCTTCTATTAATTGATGCTGTCAACGAAAAATATGAAGTTCTGAAGTTGGAAAAAACAAACGCTCTGGGGCCTCATTCCTGTACATTTTTTTTAACTCTTCTTAACTCTCGCTAACCCCATGTTAAAATGACCCCGGGGTTAACTCCTACACAGGCTTCCCTGCATAATTCGGAGGCAAATATGACCCTGTCTGATAGTAGGGTTAAGAAGAGTTATCTCAACAATACTTGGAAATTCCGCCATTTTGCCAATGCCCGTGTGTATAGTTTCACAAATGTCACATTTCAATTCTTTAATTGGGACTATCCACTTCATGGATACGTTACTTTATGTGTTTATTGAAGTTTATAAACAATTTTGTGTATTTATAGTACATTATGTAGAACCTAGATCTGTAAATATGTAGTTTTATTGAGTATTTTATCGACATTTTGAGGTTATTGGACTGTTTTTGTTTGTTATTGTTTTTATTTCGTCTCGTTTTTTCAACAATGCCTTCCTTCGATCGACGTCTCAATTGCTGACTCCTGATTGGCTATTGGCTAACACCGGGGTTAAGTTTGCGAATGTACAGGAATGAGGCCCCAGAACGTTTACAAACTTTCAGATAGTTACTGTTCATTACTGAACATAAATTTTGACTGGCGAGCAGTTACTATCGTTACAACTAATTGTTTCTCCTCATTATTTGCAAAGATATTACTTTGACTGCTTGTTGTTTGTCCACCAGTTCAATTCATTTATTACATTGTTGTTGTTCGGCTGTTACGTCAGTTCTGCGTACCCTTTACAACATTTCTGCTGACTAGCAGCTAACTTGCCACTTCCCATGCGCGCAACTGTACCCGTGCTGCACTAACAGTGCACGCAACTGTACATACCCCACCACCGCCACTACTACATTTATCTGTGACAAATCGCTCTTGTATCGAAAGATTGATGCGATTTCCGAAATACGGAACTCTTTTACGATATTTTATGAAATATGATTTGTGTGAAAGCGTTGCAACCGGTCGTAGTGAGTTGACTGATGGACTGATCTGTCAGCCAGCGCTCATTCAGCGGCCTCGATTGAGATGTCTGCAGCTGTGGTGGGCTGTGACGTAATGACTCGCGTCTTATACCCTGTTCACACCACGCTTGTTAACCTTGGAATAATTTTTCGTAGGAATACCCGTTATAGGGTAGAGTCTATACTAAGGACTTGTTCCAACTGCGAAAACTAGCTTGCAAATTTAAAATTATATCTAATAAATAAAAATAAATAAATAAAACACATTTAGAGTCTACCCACTAAGTAACGAAACTGATTTTCAGTGGGGGACTTTAATTTAAAGTGACTAAACCAACCCTGTAGGCTCCGAACACCATCGACGAGTGAGCGATAACCAATCAAAGATTATATTTCAAATACGAAACACATGAATCAGTGATTGGACAGTGGGAACACCTGCGGACAAATGTCAGAATCAACAAGGCGGTCAAGGCCGATTCAGAACAACTTTGAATTTATTGAGTGCTTCGTTGCTAGGACGGCTCCAAAATCACCGTTTACTTATTTCAAAAAACAAGTAGTGGAATTTAATCCACAATAGAAGTTAAAAAACTTTTGCCTGAAGCGGGATCTGAACCTGGGACCTTCTGCATTGGAAGCAGGGATGTCAACCACTGGACCAACGAGCCACCTTATCCGATGATGGTTGTTAACTAGCATAAATTAATACTTTAAATTTAAGTAGGTCTATTATTTTTAGTTTTCTGACAAACACAGTAAGATTTTAGTAATAAGCTGTTGAAATGCAAACTCAAATTTTTAATCCTGACTTTGGAAGCATTTATCAACTGCACAAGTGATATTCTCAACCTCGCCAAATGTGTCCAACTGTACAATAATATATATATGCCCTGTTCTACGGTGCACACCAGCTTTACCAGATATGCCCCTCTTCAGGAGACTAACTAGGTTATTAGGGTGTTTGGATAGCTGGGAAGGAATATCCAAGGGCTGTTATAGTAGGACTCAATCCCAGCATTCACCTTTACGACTGAGGAAAACCTCGAAAAAAAACTTCAGTCAGGACTGCCGGTGGCCGGAATCGAACCGGCGACCTCACGAATAAGAGTCTCGCGTCTTACCGCTGAGCCACCACTAACCTTGGTTAACAGCGAAGGGTACTTTTACATCCAAAACATTTTTATTTTTCGATTATATCTCAAGATTGCAACACAAAATCTAAAATCTGAATCAACAGCGCACTGTGGTTTAGTAAGCCCTACATACTGAATGCTCTAAATTATATCTTACATTATAATAAGTATGGTTTTTATTTTTAATTAATTGTATTACTAATTATAGATTTAATAATAAAAATAACTACGCTAATGGTTATAATATTTCATTCAGTATGTAGGGCTTGCCAAAACACAGTACGCTGTTGACTCAGATTTTCGATTTCGAAGTCCATTCTTGAGATATAATTTAAAAATGAAGTTATCACGGCCCTCTAGCTAGCTCAATTCTGAAAATCGTCTATTCGCGCGTATTTATTTAATACCCCAACTCCCCCACCCCCACCCCTCACAAAACGAAACACATTAACTTGGCAAATCATAAAAGTCGGCGTGTGCAAAATATCTAAACCCATTTGTATCACGTGGTAACCGCGATCTCCCCCCCCCCCCTGTTTGAATGTTTGCACCCGTATCGTCTTCCCTTCAGCCCCCTCGTACATCTGCCCCCCCCCCCCTCGTCTTGGCGCGGGCCGCGACAGTCAATATTTGAGCTGATGTATGTGATTGAAAAGGACTTGGCGACGATAGTTTTCGCATAGTAGGACAAGAGTCGACATGGGACTAAACTGTGCGCAAATATTTAGCTGGGCTGAGTGGTCGGTAAACATGGGAGGGGGGGTGAGGGGGCCCGTTGCCCCTTCTACATCGCTAATATAGTTCGGAGGGAACAAATCGCACATATGCTTACACACATATGGCTAAAATAAACTTATTTCCAGTCTAATGGCTGGTCCACACAGATTTTTAAGACATACGATTTAAGGTTTAACGCGTAGTCGTAAAGTTGGATCATAGGAAACACGTACTGGCGTTCACACAGTGTTTTAGTTTTAAGTTATTGTTTTCATTGTTGTTTTTAAAACAACGTCTTAAAACCTTAAATCTTATGCTTAAATATCTGTGTGGACCAGCCTTTACAATGTCCCAATAACTACTTATTCGTCGAATAGCTTGCAGTTGTCTCCATGGCAACCACCAATCAAAACTCTTGAAATCCTCCAAATAGCTTAATTGCTACAAATAATTTTCTTATCAGGAGATTGTGAGACCGGCCCTTAATCTATTACTGACTATAGCCTACACACATTTGAAAGTGTAACTGACTGTTTTTAACTTATTAAGAGATGAATTAACTATAGAAAATGCTTAGAAAAAAATTGCATACAAAAATGAATGATTTTACTGACCATACAAACATTTGAAAGTGTAATTGACAGTTAAAAACTTATTACGAGGAAAATTACGAATGAATTAAAGAAGATGCTTAGAAAAAATTGCCTTAAAAAATGAATGAATTTATTGACTATATACACATTTGAAAGTGTAATTGACTGTTTTTAACTTATTAAGAGGATAATTATGAATTAATCATAGTAAATGTTTAGAAAAAATTACCTCAATAAAAATGAATGATTTTGTCATTCAGACTTTATATATACAGTTAACACATCAGCGAGATTCATTTTTCAAAGTATACACTTTCTTTCATACAATATGGCCTCTCTATATCTTTATGTCATGTACCCTTACCGTTGTCGCCGCCGTCCGAGTGTGACTCAGCCGTTGTCGACAACAATAACCCGCACCGCGTCGCGCTTTATAGTTTTATATAGTCATTCTCACTTTTTTTTTCTTTTTTTTGGCAAATATTCAATTACTTGTTTTTTTTTCTTTTCACATCGAAGACTTACTTGGTCATAACAGAAGAACGATATATGTAGGCTTGAATATTTATGACACAGGAAACGGCCACGCCCACATTGAACCATTGTCGGTCGGACTGACATAAATATGCAGTTAGCTTTGTGAAATTGGTCGTTTTCGTAAAAAAATGATGTGTGTGTGTTTGTAATATAATTCCCGCAGATTTTGTGCAACTCGTGCCAGACGCTGTTTAGGGTGTTGTATTGCGTTGTTGCCGGGACAAAGAAGTTTATTTTAATTTCGTAGGGTTGCTTTTTTGGATTCATAATATAGTGAATATTAATATGGCACGAATATTACTCGGAGCAATGGCGAAGCCCCCCCCCCCTCCCCCCCAAATCCAAGCTTCAATAATTATACTCTGCAAATCGTCTAAATTTATGCAAAACTTATTAATTTCTCTGGTGTCGACACCGTTTCTTGCCCAAAGATTTTTTTTTTTTTACTTATGTGGTTTTGTGTTGACAAAAATAAACAATTATTAATAATGATAATTTGCTTGTAGGCAGGAAACACTCCCGTAGGTGAGATTGTATAACTTGTAACGATATATTGATTTTTGTAAAATAAATAAAAATAAAATAAATAAATTCACATTTAGAGTCTACCCACTCAGTAACTAAACTGATTTGCAGTGGGGGACTTTAATTTAAAGTGACTAAACCAACTCTGTAGGCTCCGATCACCATCGACGAGTGAGCGATAACCAATCAAAGATCGCTATTTCAAATAGGAAACACATGAATCAGTGATTGGACAGTGCGAACACCTGAGTCACCGTTTACTTATTCCTAAGCCAAGAAGTAATGGAACTGAATCCTAATTAGAAGTTATAGAACTTTTGCCTGAACCGGGATTTGAACCCGGGACCTTCTGTATTGGAAGCAGGGATGCTAACCACTGGACCAACGAGCCACCCATATAGGCTTAATGTATGTATGTGTAATGTATCCCGTCCAGAAAAGCATCCTAACTTTTTCTAAAACACATTTAAACCACTTTTTCAAAAAAGGTGATTTTGTTTCAAACTACCTGCGGCGTGATTGTTGGGGACTCCCCCCCCCCCCCCCATTGTCTCGTTTGTGGAGCACCTTTTTACAGTTATGTTCTACTCTGGGCAGCCCCCCCCCCCCTCCCCCCAAGAAATATATTCCTGTATACGCCACTGCTTGGCTCATTGATTGATTTCTATACACACATTTTTAGTATTTCGGCAACGGTTAAAAAACGGATCTCCCGATATCTGCCTTTTAAAACTGCTTTCAAATCTTTCTAAACTGTCCCAAAAGTAAATCAAAATATGTATTTCTCTAGAGATCAATCCTTGTTGTTATGAATGTTCTGTTATTAATGTGATGTTTCTGGACACATTTCACCCCTAATTAGAAACATTCTGGCAGTAGGAGTTTTACAAATGTATTGGCCGTCAACTAATTACTCTTAAACTAATAGTAGGATTATTATAAATATTTAGCCACTTGTAGAGGGATGTTATATCTATGCATGGTATCAAGTACATTTGTCACCAACTTATTAAAAAATAATGTACCCATTTTTGAACAGATTCTTTGCATTATTTCGCCGAACATTTTCGACGAAAGTAATTTATTTGCATAATATTCAAACTTGAGTATATTATTTTTGAGCAGGCTTGTCACAAATGTACTTAACACCATGCGTAGATATGACATCCCTCTGCAAGTTGATACATTTTCATAAAAATCCAACTATTTGTTTAAGAGAAATCAGTCGACTAAAAACATCAAAAGTACCTCCGAACGTTTTAACGGAAATTTTTGAAGGGACAAAGAAACATTCATAAGAAAGAGCTTTAAATCTCTATGGATGACGTATTTTGATTTTATTTTTTTGGGGACAGTTTAAAAACATTTTAAAAGATTGCAATTGGGTGTTTCACAGGATTCGCAATGTTTATTTTGTACACAAATATTTAATACTTGGGGTAAGGTTGAAAAGGCTACAACGTTTCTAGGAAGCTACTTAGACGCAGGAATCCAGGGGGGTGAGATCATAAAGAGACCTCCAGCTAATTCAATCCCAGTAAATCCACCAACAATC
This sequence comes from Isoperla grammatica, assembly GCA_945910005.1. Lineage (NCBI taxonomy): Eukaryota > Metazoa > Arthropoda > Insecta > Plecoptera > Perlodidae > Isoperla > Isoperla grammatica. The sequence continues at coordinate 2,458,980 of OX246749.1, read as the reverse complement.
GAACAATCGAACCACAGAGTCGACCCGATAATACTTTACGACATTTCTGTGTAAATCTCGACAATTTGTGTTATTTTATGCGTTTTTGGTGATGTAGTGTTGTTGTATTTTTTAACCTTATTGTGTTCAGGTAGCGAGGAGGGGTGAGGAGGGGGGAGGGGGGGGGGGGGGCTGGGCACACAAAGCAGGCATAAATATTTATATAACAGATTTGCGAGTAGTGATTGAGAAACTGGGCGATCGGCTTAGCGCGACCGACGGGGGTTATGGGATCGGTTGGAGCGTATGTCTGTCTGTCGTGTGTTGCGCATTATAATTATTATTATTTTACTGTTGCAATACACACAAACTCGGTCAAAACCAGCGTAAACATGTTTTACGGACATAAATGTCAAGTATTTCCATGTGTTTATCTTAAAAATCTACTTAGAACTAATTAAATATATCACTGTCAATATTACTTTTCCAAACCAAACTGTGGATGCTATGTACGGTCGTGGCCGATTTGTAGGCTACAAGAAAACGTGCAAGCAGGTTACCGTCAAAAAACTCAACGCAACCAAATTGTACTAGATAATCGGGAAAAACGTTAGTGGTTCGCACTTGTAAAGTTGGAATCTATAATTGTGGGCGGTCCTGACTCCCCTGACACTATCTTACTTCTTGGTGTGAGATACCTTTATGATTATTATTATTGATATAAAATTGAAACTTTTTTCGGCTGTTCACACAGCACAGAAGTGTAGAAACCCCATACTAAACAGTAATTCCGTAAAAATGTGACTAATCAAATCTTTAAACAATACACATGTTTATATAATTTCCTGACATTCTATTCGAATATTTATCAGGCTTATATTGTAAAGGGGACGTATTATGTCATGTTACTGTTACTGTTACTGTTACTGTTACTGTTACTGTTACTGTTACGGTTACTGTTACTGTTACTGTTACTGTTACTGTTACTGTTACTGTTACTGTTATTGTTATTGTTACTGTTACTGTTACTGTTACTGTTACTGTTACTGTTACTGTTACTGTTACTGTTACTGTTACTGTTATTGTTATTGTTATTGTTACTGTTACTGTTACTGTTAATTTTACTTTTAGTGTTACTGTTCCCGTTACCGTTACCTTTACTGTTACTATAACTGTTACTGTTACTGTTAATTTTACTTTTACTGTTATTATTATTATTGCTATTATTGCAAATTTTCATTGTGGATTGGCGTTTACTGTTTCTGTTACTGTTACTAGTACTGTTACTACTGTTACTGTTACTGTTATTGTAACTGTTACTGTTACCGTTACCGTTACTGTGACTGTTACTATAAAGCCGCATTTACATCCACTTAACGCTCGTAAATTAGCATACGCAAATTTCAAAACTTCGTCAAATTTATATATGGTTAATTGTCTACAACCAATATATGAAATTAACAAAATTTACTTCAATCAACAAATCAGAATATTTCTGGGGGAGAGAATTACCTCTGCGCATGCGCCACTTAACCAACTTTGTCAAATTAACGAAAAGTTGAATTTGATTGAACTTTCGCCTCAGCTTAGCTTGGCTTACGTAGCGTTAATTTGCTTAATTTCAATGTAGACGATGCCATTTGATTTGTACAGGCTCAACTCGTGGGCGTACGTCAAGTAAGTTAATTTACGGGCGTTAAGTGCATATAAACGCTATAACTGTTACTGTTACTGTAACATTACTGTAACCATTACTGTTACTGTTACTGTTACTGTTACTGTTACTGTTACTGTTACTGTTACTGTTACTGTTACTGTTACTGTTACTGTTACTGTTACTGTTACTGTTAATTTTCATTCTATGACCCATTGTACGACTCTCATCCCAGTCCCCTTAATACCATCAAGCACAACAATTAAAAATTACTTTTAAAAAGTTTTATCAAAGTTCATTGATGCATACAAGATCACCATCCATTAACTTTGATGTAACATGTTTAATTGTTGACTTGAAAGATTTAGAGGACCGTGATGATAATCATACAAAGGTATCTAGATAGTTGAAAAAAATATTCTATTGTGTTTCGAAAGCCCAGATATAAATAACAGTAACCGTCTTAAGTAATATTTTACACTGATATAGTTGAATGCGTTTTAGTTTAAACGTCATTTATCATACGTTCCTTTGAAGCGTATTTGAGCTCCATTTAACAGTGGGTATCAAAACATGTGAGTTTAAAACGAATGCTATTTACATATAAGTCCCGTTAAACTGTAGCGATCTTCTGCTCGAGTGGGTTCTACCCTTTGGGGCCCACAGGTCGTCAATGGGGGGGTAACCGTGCGTGTAATGGGCCCCTCAATGGGCGGCCATAAGGCTGGGTGGAGACCCAGCGTGATCTCTGTCTTTTAAAACAGATGATTTCAGTATTGATCTAGAGGGCCGTGATTAGCTCTATCTAAGGGTCCTTGATAGATCAATGACAACAATAACAACAATAACAACTAGTTTTCAAATGTTATGTTGAGGTGTATTTTTCACTGTTGTGCATTGTTGTCATTGAAGATCTAGAAGACCGTAATTAACTACGTCTAAGGGGCCTTGATCAATTCTAAAAATATCTATTGCTTTAAAATGTGGTTAAATTGTCCAAAATGTACATCAAAATATGTCATCCTGTAGATAATTTAGTGTTTTTTCTTATAAATGTGTTTTTTTTTCAAGACGTGCTGGACACCTTTCCTTTATTGGAATAAAAAAGGGGATTGGGTGCGGCCAGAAAACCACTCTGAGCGTCCGGCGTGCAGTACTTTCGTACTACTCAAACTACGCGCACAAAAATACACATATTTCGGTTCTGTTTGGACCAAAACATAGAGAACTAAACTGTTGTTTTACGTACAAAGACATTCTGTAAGATTATTGCACAGATTATTTTCCCCATGTTCTAAACTTCTATACAATTTTTCATTTTTAATTTTTTTTAGCTCATCATGTTTTTCATCATCATCATCATCATCATGATTAAAAATTGTTTGTGTCCGAACTAGATCGAATTTGATCACAAACTCTTTGTACATATACGCATAGTATCATTGTGAATGTGGATATAAAATATGAGCATGATGAAATTAATAATGTAGAAATGAGATGAGTAGTACGAATGACCGGATATTATATTTATTGACAAGAAGAAACGAGAAACGATTTTAATTGATGTTGCCGTCCCTTTATGCCACAATGTAGAGACAACTTGGCGAGAAAAGATAAACAGATATAAGGAGTTATCTATTGAAATAAAAAGGTTGTGGAAGTAGAATAATGTAACTGTTGTACCGTTAGTTAAATCAACAAATGTTATTGTTCCGTGTAAACTCCATGACAGTATTAAACTTATTGGTCTCCACCCGAACATATACATCGAGATGCAAAAAATTATTTTGAACACGTGTAGGATAGTACGAACATTTTTGAACTAAGAAGAATGAAGACTTCAAGAAGTTCTCCATCGTGGTTTCCACCGTACGAAGAGCGAATGCTGGGATGAGTAGGCCTACGTTACTGTCAAAAAAACGTACCGCAACCAAATTGTACTAGATTAGCGGGTGAAAACGTTAGTGATTGGGCGGTCCTGATACTATATCTTACTTCTTGCTGTGAAAGACCTATAATAATAATAAAATTATCATCATTATTAATATACCTGCCACATAGGCCTACATTATGCAGTTAGGTCCTGCTCCCTCTGCCCTTTCTACCCCGGTGCAAGACAACCGAACACAGCTCCACACCCGCTCGCTAACCCCACCCCATCTATCCACATAATATAAATCCAAAGCCCTCGGTAAACAATTCATTCCATTATCTTTGACAAATCACATCGTCATGTTGTTGGAAATGGTTAAAAGGATTTTCCGCGCGAGCGACCGCAGCGAACCTAGCGGAAATTTTTTACCCCCGATTTTATTTCGATCCATTCGATGTGGCCGCGCCTCGCGTTTAAATTGCGAATATATCAATTCATCTCTTCCGCATCTGTTCTTGACGAGTGGGAGGGGGGAAGGGGGGGGGAGCTCGATCTCTGGCGCGCGGTAGGGGAGGGGGGAGGGGAGGGAGATAATCTCTTGGTTGTAGTCGGCGAGAACACTGAAGAAACGTCTGGTTTATCTGTGGGCGAGCGAAGTCATTCATTTATATATATATATATATATATATATATATATATATATATATAAAGTAAGGATACATTTTTCGGTTAAACCAATCCAAATTTTATTTATAATGATAATTCAACGTTTCAATCTAAAAAATTCAAATAGTTTGCCTCTACGGGGAGGATATTTTTATGAAGACTAGAATATTTATGTCTTGAAAAAGACGACGCTAAAGTCGTTGAAACGTTGAATTCTCATTATAAATAAAATTTGGATTGGTTTAACCGATAAATGTATCCTTACTTTACATATTGCAACCAACCAAATCTAAAAAATAAAAAATAAAATATATATATATATATATATATATATATATATATATATATATATATATGGAAGTAGGACGTGGCGGAATAACCCGCAATTATTTTAATTTTATTGACATATATATATATATATGCAGTAGTATATATATGTAGTAGTATATATATATATGCAGTAGTATATATATATATGTATATGCAGTAGTATATATATGTAGTAGTATATATATACATGTTAAGTTTCAAATTCTCACGGCTATATGTATGTCAAATAATTGTTTTTTGGGGTATTATCACGTGAGTTATAGAATGAGGGTTCTGACTTACCCCCTTCATCCCGACGTTTCGATGTGATATCACACATTATCTTCAGGGGTTGATTCGACCGGCCGAGCGGGAGGAAGTAGACTCGGTGGAAGCCCTGAAGAGGATGTATGATATTACATCGAAACGTCGGGATGGAGGGGGTAAGTCAGAACCCTCATTCTATAACTCACGTGATGATACCCCAAAAAACAATTATTTGATATCTATATATATATACATGTTGTTCTGTAGGCTTTCGCGAACTGAAGAAGTTGTAGTAGTAATAGGTTTTCGAGTTTTTGTCCACGTAACTTGCTCTCTAGAGACTGGTTGCTGGCCCAGAAATGGGCCATTGTCATTGTCTCGACGTTTCGGCAAAATCGCATTTGCCATCTTCAGGATGATCCGTTGTCGTTTCAGAGGCTGAGATGAGAACCGAATGTAAAGTCAGCTTAACTAAAATTACTGATGTAAAACTCACTGGTAAATAAATGTAGCAAAAATATTTATATATTTGCATTATATTTAGCAAATGTAGCAAATATATATATATATGCATAACACAGAGCGTACCGTGGGAGGGGGGGGGGGGGGGAGAGTGGAGGGGGAGGGGACGGATAACCTGTTCCGCCACTGTAACATTGTTTCAACTAATCAAAAACACCACCCTTGCATTAGTTCGTAATGTTGCCACAAGAATACAAAAAATTAACGGTGCGAAAATGTGAAGAAATATTTTTAGAAAATTTGCTACATTTATTTTTCCGTACGCTTTACATCAGTAATTTACTGTTGCTGACTTTATACCTCAGTTCGATATAGATCTGGGTCCGAATTTACAAGAGGTCCTAAGACTTTTTCTGGTCTTAACTCTAAGACCGGCCTAACTTTGAAACTCCTGTAAAACCAGACCCAGTTCACAAGAAGAAGTTATACTTATTCCTGGTGAGAACAAGGACACCATGAGCATTCCAATAATATGTTTTAAAGTCTGTTCTCAGATGTTTTCCTGTTTTCACAAGAGGTTTAAAATTAGGCCGGTCTTAGAGATGAGACCAAAAAAGAACTTAGGACCTCTTGTGAAGGATTAGAGGCAGGGGCGCCGGTTTTTCTGAGGGGTGCTCAACTTCGCAGAAAAGGGACCAAGCACGGGGGCTGGGGGGCAGAGCCCCCAATGATAGCGCCGCAGACGGAAATTTTTAAACTCAGTTTTTAGAGTGTGTTTGGTGCGTTCTAGAAAAAAGTGGCTTGAATGCAATGCCAAAATAATGCATTTTAAATATATGTATATATATATATATATATATATATATATATATATATATATATATATATATATATATATATATATATATATATATATATATATATGAAATATACCAAAAAACATTACTTTAATCACTTTGATTGTATCCAAGATGAAAATAAAAACATTATCGTTAAAAAAATTAAAAAAACTTATTTTAAAAATTGAGACCTCAAAACTCTGATATATTTGCATAATTTTTGTTTTAGTCAGGATATTTGGAGGGGCGCGCACTCCAAACAATCCGATGGATGCCTCAGCCCCTGAGCACCCACATAGTCGGCGCCCCTGATTGGAGGATAGGGAGGACGAGAAGGAGGAGGATTATAAATAAAGAGGCCGGTAAGTGCTGGAGGTCAAGGAAAGAGAAAGGATCTCCTTTGCCCGCCTCGTACGACTCGCAAAGTCATCTGGACAGTTCTACCCCGGGCCCAGACGGATAATGGGCCTTGGATACCGAGATTGATTGATTGATTGATTGATTGATTGATTGATTGATTGATTCAGATTCAGATTCATTTTTATTGCATTTTTAAGTTTACACTGCGATCATTTAAGTATAATAGTACAATTATTATCTAGTATAGTAAAGAGCTAACATGTTTTAAGTGAAATTAATGTACGCTATACAGAATATGTACAGTGTAAACTTGTTTTGTTGCTGTCATAAGCAGAAGCTTGAGAGATCAGCAACAAAACATGCCTCTATACTTATTTTGTTTACAATGAAAATTAAGATTAAGTTTGGTCTAGAGCTAGGACTATGTATAATGCTATATATAAGTCTTAATACTATGAAATGAGAAACTAAGAGAATTATTAACTAATTACTAACTTGCTCTAATATAACTGACTTGCATAGAAACTTATAACTAATCTATATCTCTGAAGTAGGATTTTTGCACGATTGTTATTGATTGATTGATGGATTGATTGATAAAGGTCTTTATTCAAGACGGGATGAAGGTAACAACAAGTCCTTATCTTCCATCCAACGATTAATGATATGGAAATACAAAAACCAAAAATATACTGAAAGCAAACTAGAAAATCCAAAATCCAAATAAAAAATGCATGAGAGAGAGAGATATATATACTAACAGCCTAGTGCCTCTATCTCTCGGACTTGTTTGTCCCTACTCGGTGGTTCAGTCACGCGGCAGCTGTTTGCAATAATCCCCACCCTTGAAGCGCGACTAGTGCTGCTACCTACCCATAAGTGTGAGAAGCTTTAACGTCCCCACTCCGTGGCTCAGTCGCGCGGCAGATGTTTGCAATAATCTACATCCTTGAACAACGACTAGTGCTGCCATCTACCCGTGAGTGTGAGAAACTTTAACGTTAGTCTCGTCGGCTCGCTCGATAAGCACCGCCACCACTTAGTTCAAGTTTTCACCACATTAGCGCCACCAAACGGAGCGCCTGACTACGAAACGCTATGCAACCCGCGTTACACACGGCTTCTTATTTTTATTTACTTATGGTTTCTGTAAAGCATTACAATCTTATGACATTTTTTACTGTTTCCAATTTAAAAAATGTTTGATGCCCTACTATAACTAAACTAAATATATAACTATTATCTAAAGACTATGCTAATGTACATATCAAATAATACACATTTGAATATAGGAACATAATACCTAATACTACAGCCAATCATACATAATATGTTTACATTATTGAAAACAAATTGTTAATAATAACAAAATAATAAAGAGAGATATTTGTATGTTGTGGACAAAATAAAATAAAACATACCAACAGTAGCATGTAAAATGTGTGATGCACATTAAACTAAACTTAACTAAATATATGAACAAGAAACTATACTGAGATAATCTCAATTAAGTCATTACATTATAGAATACATATAGAATTTTTATGTTCAGTTCACCTAGCTTGCGAACACTCGATTTCGGTCAGTTAAAACGGTTTAAAATGTGTTTAAATTGTTAGTTAGTTAGTTAGTTAAGTTTTATTTTTCAAGTTAGTCATACATACATACATAATACAATTTCAATATTTGTATGCCCCTGTAAGATTAATCTTGAGGCGGGGCATACGTTCTTATTATAATAGACTTTAACAGGTGTATTTGATATGATAGGACTAAGTATAATTATAATTAAACTTGGACTAGGCCTACAAGCCCACATTTTAATGAGAAGGAACATAATAAGTTTTACACAAAACTAATGTTATTACAAATACATAAGACTATAACTAACACTACTATGAAAAGAGGAGAACAAAATATAAATATGAGTCTTTTAGTGAACAGGACTCAAGATTCATCACTTGAAGCCATTGACGGTATCGTTAATGTCTTTGATGGGAAATTTGTGGAGCCACTTTTTTAGATGAATATTGAACGTATCTTTTGATTTGAGTTTCCGAATTGCTACAGGAATTTGGTTGTACATCTTTATACCTATGATCATTGCATGTCGCTGAGTAATGCCTTTGTTGATTCTGCTTTGAAATATTTTGTTGCTGGTTTTGTAACGTGTTTTAATGTTGTAGTTAATGGTGGGGTTATGGGGTAGAAAGTGTAGTTTATTAAAGTGAGCATATTTACATAGAGACAGAGCATATAGTTTACGTATTTGGTAAACACCTGCACATTCATAAACGTTTTCAGTGGGATACCGCATTTCTTTCTTGAGCATTATTTTTAAGATCATATTTTGTATTGTCTTTAAAGGTTTTATGTGGTTGTCATAAGCACCCCCCCAATTAATGATTGCGTACTGAATAATAGACTGTACTGTTGCATAGTAGACTAGCTTTAGATTAGAAGAAGATAAAATATTTCGTAGATTGTAGAAGTTTATCATGGAAAATCGTAGTTTTTTAATTAGTGACTGAATATGGGAATCCCATTTCAGATGTTGATCAACAATTATTCCAAGGTACGTCGTAGAGTTGGTTTTTAATAGCGAGGCACAATCACAATTTGTGCTGGTGGGGTTGCAATTATGAGCGTGGATTTGTAATGTAGATATAATTGGTTGTGTATTTTTTCTGGGGAAAATGTGATGTATGTAGTTTTTTCCTTATTTAGTGTTAGTAAATTTATCATTAGCCATTTATTGACTTCCTTTAACCCATTTTCTGCTAATTTATGAACATCATTCCAGGTTTTAGAGGAGAAAATTAAGACTGTATCATCTGCAAATGTAATAATTTTGCATCCTGCCTTTAGTGAACAGAGACTATTAATAAACACTAGAAAGAGAAGTGGTCCTAAAACAGTCCCTTGTGGTACACCGTACTTTATAATACGATTTTTACTGACCGTGTTTTGTATTTTTACCATTTGAGGTCTATTATAAAGGTAACTTTTAATTAGTTCTAAGGGAGTCCCTCTTATTCCCAGTTTGTCAAGCTTTTTAAACAAAATAAGGTGAGAGACAGTGTCAAAGGCTTTCGATAAGTCTAAGAAAACTGCGATCGCTTTTTCATTGTTGTCAATTATGGTATGAATTTCCGTAGTCAGGGTTAGTATTGCATCATCAGTGCTTCTGTTCGCCCGGAACCCGAATTGATTAGGTGAAATTAATTTATTTGATTCTAGGTAATTATAAAGCCTATGTTTAATGCATTTTTCATGTATTTTTGAGAAATTAGATAGAAGAGAGATAGGTCTGTAGTTACTGGTTAGAGTTTTATTTCCCTTTTTATATATTGGTTTAATTTGAGCAATTTTGAAAACATCAGGGTAGATTCCCGTAACAAAGCTTTGGTTTATAATGTGTTGTAAGGGTAGGGCTATGAGATCCATAATGGTTTTAATAGTGCGAGTACTTATAAGATCAGGACCAGTAGCCGTGTATGGTTTCATTGTTTTAATGTGATCTAAAATTTCATGTGTAGTGACTGGTTCTAGAAATATAGAATTTGGATGAAAGATGTTATCAGCTGTTTCCATTTCATGATCAGTGGGGTCATTATCTATAACTCTCTCTATATTATTAGCCATTTTTTCTCCTATATCACTAAAGTAGTTGACGAAAGTGTCAGTGATTTCTTGTGGGTTATCTGTCAAAATCCCTGTAGAAATACTTGTTATTTTCGTTATTTCCGAATGTCTTGTGTTTTTGTTTGAGATTTCTTTGATTATGTCCCATATTTTTTTACTGTCTCCTTGAGCTTCTAATATTTTATCTCGGTAATATTGATTTTTTGTTTGTTTAATAAGTAGATTAAGGTTATTTATGTATTTTTTATAGTAATCTTTCAGCTCAGTGTTATTAGGGTATTTGGAGAGTTTTTTGTGCAGACTGTCACGTTTTCTTATTGAACGAATGATACCTAATGTGATCCACGGTTTAAGTTTAAAGTGATTTCTCGATTTTATTTTTCTTGTGGTAGTGACATCTGCAATGTAAGTTTGAAGAGATTTCACAAGAGATTCTGCAGCTTTACTAGGATTGATTTCTTGGAGAACTAATGCCCACTTTTCTACTACAAGTTTTTGTCCCAACAGATCTAAGTCTACGTGGTTTACTACTTTAATTATTTTGCTGGACGAAGTTGGATTTATGTCGGACGTTATTTTGTCATCATTCTCTGTACTCGTACTTAGTGCAACACATATGGCGTAATGATCTGTAATGTTCGTTTGTAGTATTGCACCTTTAAATTTAAATTTATTATTAGTAGAATTGATAAAAGCATGATCAATGCAGGTAGAAGATAATTTTGAGATTCTAGTTGGTTCGTTAATAAGTGAGTGAAAGCCGTGAGCATTTAAGTTATTTAGGTAGTCGTTGGATAATTGAGAGTTGTCCATGGTGTTAATGTTAATGTCACCTATCAGTATTTTGTTTCCTTTTGTCACTACTTTAATTTCTGATGATTCAGTAATAAAAGTCTTCACATCCCCTGCAGGAGATCTGTAGATAGCCATAACTGAGTATATTTCTTTATCTATTAATGCAGTAATTTTGACAGCGTTAGCTTGAGTAAATGAGTTACTTCTCGATATTTTAAGTGAATCGAAGGTTTCATCCTTGACAAGTATCGTTAAACCGTCAAAAGTCGTTAATTTATTAGTAAAGTTAAATGTGGAATACCCATCAATGACATATTGGCATGAATCGTGTTTTAAATGAGTTTCGGTAAGGATGATCAGATCAAATGAAACGCTACTATCCTGTAGAAGTATTAGTAGCTCGTCAAAGTGGCAGTTAATTCCCCGAATGTTTAGATGGAAAATTTTTATGCCATCGCACCTTTCATATGCTACCTTAATATCATTTGCAGTTGGGCATATTATAGTTTGTTTCCTCTCACCAAATATAAAATTACAGTTATAGCTTCTATTCAAATCAACATAGTCATAGTCAAAACGAAATCAAAATAGGTCATCCTATAGAAAATTGAATACCCTTTCGTATGAATGTAGGATTAATAGGAACAAAGGAACATTCATAAGAGATAACATAATTTTCAATCAATCAATCGGTCATCAAGAGCGAAGGATAGTCTCTACGTAAAAACCGTCGAAAATCATCATTATTTAATTATATCTCAAGATTTCAACAAGAAATCGAAAATCTAATTCAACAGCGCACTGTGTTTTGGTAAGCCTTACAGACTGAATGAAATATAGCCATTAGCGTACCGGTAGTTATTTTGATTATAATTCGATAATTAGTAATAAAATTAATTATATATATTTAAAAAAAAAACACTGATTACAATGTTAGACACAACTTAGAGCATTCAGTATGTAGGGCTTACTAAACCACAGTGCGCTGTTGTTTCAGACTTTCGATTTCAAAGCCCATTCTTGTGATATAATTTTTGAAATAAAATTTTGTGCGGTTTTTGACGTAGAGGTATCCTTTCCTGTTAACGGGGCCGTTAGCTGACGGTCCGTTTGTTGCATAGGGTTTATTGGATTACAGATTACGGACCGTCAGCTAGCGACCCCGTTAACCGTTTTAAAAACCGGGCCTAAATTCTCTACAAGACGACATCTTTGATTTATATTTGTGACAATTTAAGCACATATTTTAATAGACCGAAATTATAGGTAGCTTTCAATAGACGTCACGTGGCGGCCATTATGAGGTACACATTGCTTGTTTACATTTGTTCTGTCAATAGAAGACACATAGGTTATCCAGGAAATATCACAGTTTCAAGCCGTATAGATTGACGTGAGCGGGTATAACTTCAAGGAAATGATAACACATGCAAATGATTGTCTTCAATCAGAGTTAACGCGTTCTTATTTTGTTTTCAGTCATAATACGGAACCTTTGTTTGAAAACAGTTGATGTGTCAGTCAAAGGACATCTGCAATATTGCAACAATGCAGTGTCGGAAGAACGTAAACAAATGTTTACAGAGTACCTCAGTATGGCTACCGTGCGATACCGAAATGACGTCATTGAAAAAGCAATTTTATAGACCGAAATCGGGAATTATGTAGACTAGGTGACTTCCGGGGTGGTAACTACATTGTTATGTCCCCGCATCATTTTACAGCGTAATGGATATACCAACTGGCAACAACGCATATCCGTTCGGGTAATTAGTTTATCCTCCATTCTCGCTGCTTTAGCTTTGCTCGTTTTATCTAAAAAAATTACAAAAAAAAAACTGAACGAGTGCCATAAAAGTAGAATGGAGTCGCTCGCTTCGCTCAATTAATTATTATTATTACACAAATTGTCCCACATACTCCCATGACAGTTGTGTATTAATTGACCTTGAGCCCTAGTCTGTAAAAATAATACTTAAATGTCTGTTAATAGCCGGATGCAACAATGTTCCCATCAAATACCGGGTTCAAATCCCGCTTGAGGCAAACGTTTTTTTAACTTCTAATATGGTTTCGATTCCATCGTTTCGTGGCTTTGGAATAAGTAAACGGTGACTTTGGAGCCGTCCTAGCAACGAAGCACACAATAAATTCAAAGTTGTAGGCCTTGTTGATTATGGCAGGTATTCGCACTGTCCAATCATTGATACATATTTGAAATATAGGTCTTTGATTGGTTTTTGCTCACTCGTCGATGGTGTTTGGAGCCTACGGGGTTGGTTTAGTCGCTTTAAATTCAAGTCCCCCCATTGAAAATCAGTCTTGTTACTGAGTGGGTAGACTCTAAATGTGAATATTTTAATTTTAATTTAATTTTAAATAGCAATGTTTTCAACGTTATAAGCGGGTGTTACAAGCAGAAGTTAGAAAAGTAAACAGCAGAAAGTAAAGAGTAGATACAATGCGCAGAACCTTACGCGACTTTTCACTTGTTCAACATTGTCCTACTTTTGAACACTTTTTCTCGTAAGCTACTGCACACTATAGGCCCGTTCCAGTGCCTAATTTAGTGCGCAGCTGGACACTGTTTGCGCAGTTGCAAAAGTCATTGGCGCAGCTGCAATTTGTGATATGCGCAGTTAAGAATTCGTCTTTAAAAGAACTGATAGAATAAAAAGTAGGCCTATACTTTATTTTAGTTTTTTTTTAATCTTATAGAGCTTATACTAAATCTACAAGTATATTCTTCAAATTCCTAACGTCTTTTTAACTTTGTATGTTTTTTGAGGAGGTCTTGGTGAATCGCGGTAGTAAAGCTAATAAAATGTATTGAAGCCCATCTCTAGCCATTTAAACACGTTCTTGAAAAAAGGTTAAACAAAATTCCCCTGCGGGGCTAACCTGGGGGGCCGCACCCCCAGACCCCCCGGCGCTTTGCCTCTAAAGCAGTGTTTCTCATAGTGTGGTCCGCGAGCAGGTCAGCAGCAGGTTTTTAGATTTTACCTAATTAACTACCTACCAAACGTAACCCATTTGCTCATTTTTTAATATTTAACTAACACATTAATAAAACAATGAAGAATGTAATATAAGTAGACACTACAAATAAACTGAACTAAACTAAACTTAAAAAAAAACTCTCACAAATTTTACGAGAAAATATAACTGTAAGTGTAATGATAGGTATTTTCACATTGTGTAATAAATTAAGTGAATGCAAATTGATAGCTGGTAAATGTTCTCTTATTTATTAGCTATATAACCCGTATTCAAATGCTTGTTGTCGCGATGTGAACGTGTGTAGGTGGTCCGCGTGTACGTTGACATCCATCAAGTGGTCCGCGGACACAACATTTTTGAGAAGCACTGCTCTAAAGACTTGTTTGCGCAGTTCCACTTTTTCCTTAAATTAGGCACTGGCCCGTTCAGAACAAATTATCGTAAGTTACTTATGAAAATTACTAAGTTGGTCCAATGCAGTTCATATACGAATGTTCACATGGAATTTCGCGACATTATCGCTGCACGTAATTATCGAAAAGTTGAACCAACTTCAACTTATTAGCTAATTTCAGTAATTTTCTAAATTGTGCGCATGCACACAAAATCAAATACACATATTTCGAGTTTGTTTGCGGGTTTTAAGAAAGCTTTTTAGGTTATAATGAACGATACTTTTTATTAATCTTGTGCAAAGTTCAAAACATTACGTACGATAATAGAAGGTCGGACTATCGCGGAAAGTGCAGCAGTCACATCTGATTGGTTTATGTTCATTTGTGAAATTTCATTCTGAACACCTTCATCAATTCATCAATTCCAACATCAATTCAATCAATTTCTTCATCAATTTCTAAAATTTGTCCACGTTAATTTTCGCACGCTAATTGGTCGTGAATCTGCAATTTACTTTTCTAACTTGTCCGCGTAACATCCGCTTCGATTACACCAATTATACCGTCATGGTCTGTTACAAAATGGTATTATCATTATTTTCTATAGGCCTACTATAGAGAAGAATAAAATGTATGAATACAAACGCATGTTATTTCATTTTTAATTTATTAAATTTTTTCATTAAAAAATAAAAGTGTTTATGTACCAGATATTTTAATGTGTCGGGAAAAACACGATATGACGTCACCAAAAATCAACTAAGCATATCATAAATTATTGGGTTTGAAATGGTTTTACTAAGTAACTTTATGAACGATATGTTACCCAAAAACTAATGGCGTTCAAATCGAAATTACGTTTCAAACAGTTCAAAATTTCGAGTTGATCGGACTGAGGTAACTCTTTATAACAAGTGTGGCGCAACTCTTTATAACAAGTGTGACGTAACTCTTTATAACAAGTGTGACGTAACTCTTTATAACAAGTGTGACGTAACTCTTTATAACAAGCGTGACGTAACTCTTTATAACAAGTGTGACGTAACTCTTTATAACAAGTGTGACGTAACTCTTTATAACAAGTGTGACGTAACTCTTTATAACAAGTGTGACGTAACTCTATATAACAAGTGCGACGTAACTCTTTACAACAAGTGTGACGTAACTCTTTATAACAAGTGCGACGTAACTCTTTATAACAAGTGTGACGTAACTCTTCATAACAAGTGTGACGTAACTCTTTATAACAAGTGCGACGTAACTCTTTATAACAAGTGCGACGTAACTCTTTATAACAAGTGCGACGTAACTCTTTATAACAAGTGCGACGTAACTCTTTATAACAAGTGTGACGTAACTCTTTATAACAAGTGTGACGTAACTCTTTATAACAAGTGCGACGTAACTCTTTATAACAAGTGCGACGTAACTCTTTATAACAAGTGTGACGTAACTCTTTATTACAAGTGTGACGTAACTCTTTATAACAAGTGTGACGTAACTCTTTATAACAAGTGTGACGTAACTCTTTATGACAAGTGTGACGTAACTCTTTATAACAAGTGTGACGTAACTCTTTATAACAAGTGTGACGTAACTCTTTATAACAAGTGTGACGTAACTCTTTATAACAAGTGTGACGTAACTCTTTATGACAAGTGTGACGTAACTCTTTATAACAAGTGTGACGTAACTCTTTATAACAAGTGTGGCGTAACTCTTTATAACAAGTGTGGCGTAACTCTTTATAACAAGTGTGACGTAACTCTTTATAACAAATGTGACGTAATTCTTTATAACAAGTGTGGCGTAACTCTTTATAACAAGTGTGACGTAACTCTTTATAACAAGTGTGACGTAATTCTTTATAACAAGTGTGGCGTAACTCTTTATAACAAGTGTGACGTAATTCTTTATAACAAGTGTGACGTAACTCTTTATAACAAGTGTGACGTAACTCTTTATAACGAGTGTGACGTAACTCTTTATAACAAGTGTGACGTAACTCTTAATAACAAGTGTGACGTACTGAGGTAACTCTTTATAACAAGTGTGACGTAACTCTTTATAACAAGTGTGACATAACTCTTTATAACAAGTGTGACGTAACTCTTTATAGAAAGTGTGACGTAACTCTGTATAAAAAGTGTGACGTAACTCTTTTTAACAAGTGTGACGTAGCTCTCTATAACAAGTGTGACGCAACTCTTTATAACAAGTGTGACGTAGCTCTCTATAACAAGTGTGACGTAACTCAGTATAACAAGTGTGACGCAACTCTTTATAACAAGTGTGACGCAACTCTTTATAACAAGTGTGACGTAACTCTTTATAACAAGTGTGACGTAACTCTTTATAACAAGTGTGACGTAGCTCTTTATAACAAGTGTGACGTAACTATTTATAACAAGTGTGACATAACTATTTATAACAAGTGTGACGTAACTTTAATAACAAGTGTGACGTAACTATTTATAACAAACGTGACATAACAATTTATAACAAGTGTGACGTAACTCTATGTTACAAGTGTGACGTAACTCTTTATGACAAGTGTGACGTAACTCTTAATAACAAGTGTGACGTAACTCTTAATAACAAGTGTGACGTAACTCTTTATAACAAGTGTGACGTAACTCTTTATAACAAGTGTGACGTAACTCTTTATAAAATTGTGTCGCAACTCTTTATGACAAGTGTGACGTAACTATTTATAACAAGTGTGACGTAATTTTTTATAACAAGTGTGACGTAACTCTTTATTGCAAGTATGACGTAACTCTTTATAACAAGTGTGACGTAACTCTTTATAACAAGTGTGACGTAACTCTTTATAACAAGTGTGACGTAACTCTTTATAACAAGTGTGACGTAACTCTTTATAACAAGTGTGACGTAACTCTTTATAACAAGTGTAACGTAACTCTTTATAACAAGTGTGACGTAACTCTTTATAACAAGTGTGACGTAACTCTTTATAACAAGTGTGACGTAACTCTTTATAACAAGTGTGACGTAACTCTTTATAACAAGTGTGACGTAACTCTTTATAACAAGTGTGACGTAGCTCTTTATAACAAGTGTGACGTAACTCTTTATAACAAGTGTGACGTAACTCTTTATAACAAGTGTGACGTAGCTCTTTATAACAAGTGTGACGTCACTCTTTATAACAAGTGTGACGTAACTCTTTATAACAAGTGTGACGTAGCTCTTAATAACAAGTGTGACGTAGCTCTTAATAACAAGTGTGACGTAACTCTTTATAACAAGTGTGACGTAGCTCTTTATAACAAGTGTGACGTACCTCTTTATAACAAGTGTGACGTAGCTCTTTATAACAAGTGTGACGTAACTCTTTATAACAAGTGTGGCGTAACTCTTTATAACAAGTGTGACGTAACTCTTTATAACAAGTGTGGCGTAACTCTATATAACAAGTGTGACGTAACTCTTTATAACAAGTGTGACGTAGCTCTTAATAACAAGTGTGACGTAACTCTTTATAACAAGTGTGACGTAGCTCTTTATAACAAGTGTGACGTAGCTCTTAATAACAAGTGTGACGTAACTCTTTATAACAAGTGTGACGTAGCTCTTTATAACAAGTGTGACGTAGCTCTATATAACAAGTGTGACGTAACTCTTTATAACAAGTGTGACGTAACTCTTTATAACAAGTGTGACGTAACTCTTTATAACAAGTGTGACGTAACTCTATATAACAAGTGTGACGTAACTCTTTATAACAAGTGTGACGTAACTCTTTATAACAAGTGTGACGCAACTCTTTATAACAAGTGTGACGTAACTCTTTATAACAAGTGTGACGTAACTCTGTATAACAAGTGTGACGTAACTCTTTATAACAAAAGTGACGTAACTCTATATAACAAGTGTGACGTAACTCTTTATAACAAGTGTGACGTAACTCTATATAACAAGTGTGACGTAACTCTTTATAACAAGTGTGACGTAACTCTATATAACAAGTGTGACGTAACTCTTTATAACAAGTGAGACGTAACTCTTTATAACAAGTGTGACGTAACTCTATATGACAAGTGTGACGTAACTCTTTATAACAAGTGTGACGTAACTCTTTATAACAAGTGTGACGTAACTCTTTATAACAAGTGTGACGTAGCTCCTTATTACAAGTGTGACGTAGCTCTTAATAACAAGTGTGACGTAACTCTTTATAACAAGTGTGACGTAACTCTTTATAACAAGTGTGACGTAACTCTTTATAACAAGTGTGACGTAACTCTTTATAACAAGTGTGACGTAACTCTGTATAACAAGTGTGACGTAACTCTTTATAACAAGTGTGACGTAACTCTGTATAACAAGTGTGACGTAACTCTTTATAACAAGTGTGACGTAACTCTGTATAACAAGTGTAACGCAACTCTTTATAACATGTGTGACGCAACTCTTTATAACATGTGAGACGCAACTCTTTATAACAAGTGTGACGTAACTCTTTATAACAAGTGTCACGTAACTCTTTATATCAAGTGTGACGTAACTCTTTATAACAAGTGTGACGTAACTCCTTATAACAAGTGTGACGTAACTCTTTATAACAAGTGTGACGTAACTCTTAATAACAAGTGTGACGTAACTCTTTATAACAAGTGTGACGTAACTCTTTATAACAAGTGTGACGTAACTCTGTATAACAAGTGTGACGTAACTCTTTATAACAAGTGTGACGTAACTCTTTATAACAAGTGTGACGTAACTCCTTATAACAAGTGTGACGTAACTCTTTATAACAAGTGTGGCGTAACTCTTTATAACAAGTGTGACGTAACTCTTTATAACAAGTGTGACGTAATTCTTTATAACAAGTGTGACGTAACTCTTTATAACAAGTGTGACGTAACTCTTTATAACAAGTGTGACGTAACACTTTATAACAAGTGTGACGTAACTCTTTATAACAAGTGTGACGTAACTCTTTATAACAAGTGGGACGTAACTCTTTATAACAAGTGTGACGTAACTCTTTATAACAAGTGTAACGCACTGAGGTAACGCTTTATAACAGAAACCGACAAAATTTATTTTAGTGCCCTCATAATTAGCCATTAGAAATCATTGTAAATGTCATGAACATTTTTAATAACCTCTATATGTCCTTGGGATCAGCGTCCTTATGTATCCAGTCCACGCCACAACCAACGGTCAGTTGACGCATTGTTCTCCGGCCAGTAACATCGCACATAGCCTATCCCTGCTCAACTAGACCCGAGATGGCCTCAATAGCTGTGTTAGTGCCTATCTGCATCCTTGTGATTGCCATGGGGGCACAGGTAAAATTATCTATCTATCTATTATACATAAACATTAGTGATGTGGACGATAATATATATCGATATGTATCGGTAATATCGTATATCGATGTGTTTCGATAATATCGTATATCGATACGATACGATATGCGACGTCATATCGCGATATCTATCGCGATATTATTTTGCATCCAGTATCATGATAAATTATTAATACGTCTTGTTATCGTCGTAGTTTACAACTTTACGCGGTGGTTATTTGATTATATTATTACTTATTATCTTTCAGCAATTTCAAATGATGACACTGACATGGTATCAGGAATATAAGGAGTGTAATTAATTAACTATAAATCAGCGATCGAAGATTTTACTAGGCCAACTTGGGAACTCTCCCATGTGGCGTGATTTCTCAATAATATCGCGATATATCGCGATATTATTTTTAAAAAAATGAATTATCGATATGAATTAATTTATCATAATGCATTCTTATTGAAAATTAATGTTTGTTTGTTTGTTTGTTTGTTTGTTTGTTGTATGTTTGTTTTTACCGTATGCGTTCTTATATTATTCATTCATTCGATTGCGATAAAACTTAAGTGAGTTGTTGTGCTTGTGCGCCCGCAAAGGAAGGTTTCTTTATGTGAATCTCAATACATCACTGTTAAATGACCATTATTTACAAAACATACACGATTGAGTTATAAATCAAAAGACCAGGTTAAGTTAAGATTGTGCGGACACCTGCAGCGAAGTACAAACTTTGAGTGGGTTTACTATCTTACGCTGTGCTCCAAACACATGGAATGTGACCCAAAATATAATCATTACCCAGACAATTTTATGCCCTTTCTAATGGATATCGTATATTTTCGATACAAAAATCTATGTTTAACGTGCTGTGATTTAAAGTTTACGATGTGTTCGCTCGGAAATCATCGTAATTTTTAAATCACAGCACGTTAAACACGGATTTTTTTATCGAAAAAATACGATATTCATTAGAAAGAGCATACAATTTTCTGGGGAGTTGATTATGTTTTGGGTCACATTCCATGCCTGTGTTTGGAGTGGTAATCGCGAAGTTGGTGTTGTAGCGCATCGCTGCTGGTGTGGAATAACGATGAATGTTTGTGTGATCTCGGCTCACTCCAACAGGTGGTGTTCTCTCAGGACGAGGGGGAGGGGGGGTCGGAGGGGGGTTGTCCCCCCCTTAACCTGGGCAAGGGCTCCATGAAGATAGTCTGCGAGGAGAACCAGCAGCCGTCCAGCTGTAAGACCCCGGGGGTCGGCACAGTGGCGCGGACCGTGTGGAAGAAAGACGTACTAAAGCAGGGGAAGGGAGTCGCCGCCGTCAAATGCGGAGCTGACGGGACCTGGAAGAAGATGGCGGGAGGCGGAGGGAGCGGGAGCGGGAGTAAGTTATCAGGAGTAGGGAGTATTAATCATTTGTTATATATTTAGTCAAGAAACATTCTATTTATTTCGGTATTTCATTATTTCTTTCTTTCTTTCTTTCTTTCTTTCTTTCTTTCTTTCTTTCTTTCTTTCTTTCTTTCTTTCTTTCTTTCTTTCTTTCTTTCTTTATTTATTGCTTTATTAATTTATTTACTTGGTCCCCCCGCCCCCAGAAAGCGGCTACCAGCGGATGGGCGACCTCGGCACCTTCAAGATATCCCTGGTGGCCGCCACCTACCCCATCGCCGTGCGCATGTGCGAACAAGATGGCGGCCGCGTGATGGCCTTGGACTCGGCAGAGAAGCAGACGATGATAGAGGAGATCAAGGCCACTAAGAACCCGCCCTTCCTTCACGCAGAGGGCAGGTTCGCTGACGACATCTGGGCGGGGATTAGCAACATGATCAACCCGGACGCATTCAAAACCTCCGCTGGTGAGTGGTCCGGTCAATGTCACCTGTTGTCAAGGTCAAATGCCACCGTGTTAGAGATCAAGTATCACCTGTTGTCAAGGTCAAATGCCAACGTGTTAAGAGGTCAATATCACCTGTTGTCAAGGTCAATGGCCCGTGTTAGAGGTCAAATATTATTTGTGGTCAAGGGCAAATACCCCCGTGTTAGAGGTCAATACCACCTGTTGTCAAGGTCAAACACCCCCGTGATAGAAGTCAATATCACCTGTTGTCAAGGTCAAATGCCCGTGTTAAAGGGCAAATACCCCGTGTTAGAGGTCAATATCACCTGTTGTCAAGGTCAAATGCTCCCGTGTTAGAGGTCAATACCACCTGTTGTCAAGGTCAAACACCCCCGTGATAGAAGTCAATATCACCTGTTGTCAAGGTCAAATGCCCGTGTTAAAGGGCAAATACCCCCGTGTTAGAGGTCAATATCACCTGTTGTCAAGGTCAAATGCTCCCGTGTTAGAGGTCAATATCGCCTGTTGTCAAGGTCAAATGCTCCCATGTTAGAGGTCAATATCACCTGTTATCAAGGTCAAATGCTCCCGTGTTAGAGGTCAATATCACCTGTTATCAAGGACAAATGCCCGTGTTAGAGGTCAAGTATAACCTGTTGTCAAGGTCAAATGCTCCCATGCTAGAGGTCAATATCACCTGTTATCAAGGTCAAATGCTCCCGTGTTAGAGGTCAATATCACCTGTTGTCAAGGTCAAATGCTCCCGTGTTAGAGGTCAATATCACCTGTTATCAAGGACAAATGCCCGTGTTAGAGGTCAAGTATAACCTGTTGTCAAGGTCATTTGCCCCGTGTTTCAGGCGAATCACCCGACGAGATCCCCAGGTATGGCGCCAGAAAGGGGAAGACCGGTGCCCCGAACAGCTGCCTCATATACAACATTATAACAAAGGAATACTGGGTAGTCCCGTGCAGTGAGAACCGAGGCTTCTTGTGCGAGATGCCCAAGTAACGCAGTGGCGTATACAAGAAGGGGGCTACAGCCTCCCACAGATATTGCACACACAATGATTACGTTATTTAAAAGTAATTGTTTTAATGCCTTTATTTTAGCGTTTGCAGTTATGTATTTCAAAGCACAAAATATAAATGAATTTCAATTTAGAACAATGTAATCGATATATTTTATTTGATAGCCGTAACCTTGACCAGATGTACAGTCAAGTTTACTTATGGATTTGTTTATGGTTGCTGTGTAATTGTTTACTTCACTTTCACGATGATTTCCATACGAAAAACAAATGAGTCCATAAATAAATCCTATATAACATGACAGAGCATCTGGGCAGCTCCTCTTCTCACTGTTCCCCATGTCGTTCAGAAACTATATCAAGTTATTAATTAAATAATTAATTTATTAATTAATTTATTCATTAATTTATTCATTTTTTAATTTTTTTAATTCATTCATTCATTTATTAATTATTAATCCATTCATTTATTCATTCATTCATTCTTTTTTTTATTCATTCATTTATTTATTTATTCATTTATTAATTCATTTACCCATTCATTTATTTATTTATGTAATTACTTTTATTTATGTAATTTAATATTTATTTATGTAATTACTCATTTATTCATTCATTCATTCTTTTACTTATTTATTTCGTCTATACGTCCCATCCGAAAGGATGGTGTACATTTAACAAGTCATATAGGTTCCTTTACCAACCTGGACTACCGAGCAGTTGACGAGAAGAACGAAGCTGTTACCCAAGGCTTCGAACCCGCTAACCTAGTCTTTCGGAGGAGAGTGGTCACCCACCCAGGAACTGACCTAGCCCGATGTAGCTCAACATAGTTCTGCCCGTCCTACGAGCAGTGACGGCGCTAAGGGGGGCGTCAGTAAGTCACCCCCCAAAAAATTGACAGACCACCCCACACCCCCCACCCCCCACCAAAAGCACTGTTATGAATTCAATTATATAAATTTATTTTAATGGACAATTTTGAGGCTGACGTAAAATTATTCCCACAAAGGATTGAAACAGAAAACAATGCCAAAGTTAATTCTACAGCAAATTTAGAAATGTACTGAAAACATATAAGATGTAATTTAATGAATGAATGCAGACAGTCAGTGATTGCAGTTAATCTGCCCTCTAGCTAGAGTGGTCTCAACTCTCAAGTAGGTCTAGTGGGTCTAGTGGTCTCAGACCACTTTCAAGTTTGCGACAAATAAAGTAGTTTCTAGAAAATAATATTGCATATGAGCAATAAAGAACCCGCAAATGACGTCACATCCGGATTACAACAATGGAAAAAATGAATCGAGCTGATGGACAAACAATCAGCTGTTAAAATAATAAAATTGCAACCATACAAATAAAAACAAGTGTAGCAATAGTAACTGCTCGCAATTTAAAACTTTTAATGATGGACAACGACTAGGTGAAAGTTTTGTATGTGTAATTGTTTGTTTTGTTGTCCGAAATCAGAAGAAATTATTTTTTGACAGCTTGTTGTTTGTCCATCGATTCAATTCATTTGTTTTATTGTTGTCATTTGGTGTTGCTAGTGCCCTATTGTTGTTATTGGGGAAGTACGAGCACTTTCTTGAAACTGCCATTTAAACTATATTGAATTGTAACCGTTTGGGTTGCCAAATGTTTTATAGAATGATATATTTGTATTAGTTTTGACCACGTGACCCTAAATCAATAAAAAGTTCTTCCGATATAGCGTATTTCAGAACCTCCTTTTTGGCCCCCGAGATTTTACAAAGACTTCAGAAATGATGGAAATTAAAGTATGTAATAAAGTAAGTAGTAGTAGTAGCAAGTAGTATTAAAACAAGCTATGCCATACCTTGAGAGCAGTGTGTTATCTACCAGTTTAAGCGAAGCAACTTCCATCGTCTGGCGTAGCGTACGCGGAACGACGTCGCTTCGAGTGGTTGAGGTCTGGGGTTCGAGACCCGTTACCATCACTCTTTTTTCCCCCCATTTTCACACATTTATATCAATACATCAACGTGCATGGACACGGTTTATTTTTTAACGGTCAAACGGCTAGTTGTTTCCACAAACGATTAACTCTTTCGCGATCACGCGATCAAGATCTATCAAATGCGATTTTAAAAAGACCATGTGTTGAAACTCATTTTTTGGACATAAAAAAAAAACGAGTTCAAATTTTTTTTCAATTTTCAGACTTTTTATTATAAGATCGTATTTTTGAACTTGGTGAATCCAGAGAGACCATCAGTCCGTAAATCCATTTATATTTGGAGTAACAATTACAAAAAGAATAAATTGAGTAGAATATTAATTATTTTTTTACAGGCGAACGGTTTGTTTCCGCATAAAACTGTTAACAGTTTTGCATTCAAGTGGTCAAGATCTATCGAATAAGATTGTAAAATACAAAGTTTGGATTTTTGATTTTTGATTTTTTGCTTTGATTGCAAAACGTCGAAAAATACTTTTTTGCCATTTTTGCAGTTTTTATGATCAGATCGCATTCTTTGATACTTTTTGCATCCTGTGAGACCATCAGTTCGTAAATCCATCCATATTTGGAGTAACAATTACAATAACAAGAATTGAGTAGAATATCAATTATTTTTTTACACACAAACTGTTGGTTTCCGCAAAAGACTGTTAACAGTTTCGCGATCACTGAGTCAAGATCTATCAAATACGATTTTAAAAATACCATGTGTTGAAACTCATTTTTTGGACTTAGAAAAAAAACGACCTCAAATTTTTTTTAAATTTATTGACTTTTTATCATCAGATCGTATTCTTGTATATTTTTGGAATCCCACGAGACCCTCAGTTCGTAAATCCATCTATATTTGGTGTTACAATTACAATAAGAATGAATCGAGATACAATTAGATTCATACATGCATACATTGAGAGCAGTGTGTCATCTACCAACGTAAGCAACACTCTTTCCATCGTGAGGAATGGCGTACGCGGTATCGTCGTTGCTTCAAACACTTGAGGACTGGGGTTCGAGGCCCGGTACACACACTCTTTTTTTCCACCTGATTCAAATATTTATATCAATACATCAACGTGCATGAACACGGTTTATTTTTTAACTGTCAAACGGCTCGTTGTTTCCACAAACGATTAACTCTTTCGCAATCAACCAATCAATCAATACGATCAGATGATAAAAAGTTTGAAGCCGTTTTTTCACAATTTTCGGAGTTTTTATCTTCAGATCGTATTCTTGGATATTTTTTAAATCCAAGGAGACCCTCTGTTCGTAAATCCATCCATCTAAGGTGTTACAATTACAATAAGAATGAATCGAGATACATACATGCATACATTGATAGCCATGTGTTATCTATACCAGTCTAAGCGATTCAACTTCCATCGTGTGGCGTGGCGCAGGCAGTAGCGACGCCGACTAGTGTTTTCGCGGTCCGGGGTTCGATACCCGCAATCGGCAGTCTTTTTTTCTTCCATATTCAGACAAGAAAAGTTGAGAAGGGTTTACTAAGGGAAAATTTTTTTTTCTAGCGCTCGTAGCAAAAAAACGTGTGGCCCAAATTTGTTTCTGTATTTTTTTTATTTTTCTAGCGTTAATTATCTAGACATCCTGAAAACGAAAATATGCTAAGGGTCATACTAACAGAGATACAGGCGCCCAAAATTTCAAATTTTGTCTCAGAAGACCACAATCGGAGAATATTGAAATTTTTTATTTTTTTTATTTTTTTTAAAATACGAAACAAATCAAGAGAGCAATGAATAGGAAGGAATTGGCAACAAAAAAATTCTTTCTCAAACCGTTTACCAGTAAAAAAATAAAAACCTCAAAATATCAACTATTTTGGTTACCTGAAGTTGGCGTCGCCTCACCACGACCTGTACAAACCGACGCTACCGACGCTCATACTACGTCACCAAGGACTCTTACTGACCTTAAGTTCGACGCTACGACTAACTAGGTACCACCGTTAACCCACAATCGGTACCGAAAGTGGAACTTGACAAGAAAATCTTTGAAATTTCGGCGACGTCTAACGTCGTTCACAACATACGTAGCAAGGCGATGATTTTTTTCAAAGTAGACAATTTACAGATCTACCTCAGGAACTAACTTAAAGATCGCCTAAATATACAATATAGCCGTAAAAAATATAATTCTAAAAAACAGAGTGTATTTGAGCACGTCTTTGACGACTCGTAGCGTCTCTTTTTAAAGGGTTAAGGAAATAAAGACTAGATTTTCTCCATTGTATATTCTTACTCTAAACATAAAATATGCTAATGCTTGCCTTGCATCAACGGTTAGCCGAGGAAACATGTTTTAATGTTGGCGTGATGACAAACTATCTGAATACAACAAGCTATGCCATACATTGAGACCAGTGTGTTATATTCCAGTCTAAGCAAAGAATTTCCATCGTGAGGCGTAGCGTAGTCAGTAACGCCGTCGCTTCGGATACTTGAGGTCTGGGCTTCGGAACCCATTACCTCCAATTTTTTTTTCCACCATATTCACACATTTATGTCGTTTATAACTCAACTCGCGTGAGTTTTTATCATCAGATCGTAATCTTGGATAATTTAAAAATCCAATGAGACCCTCTGTTCGTAAATCCATACCTATATATTTGGTAACATGCATACATTGAGAGCCGTGTCTATCTATACCAGTCTAAGCGACTCAACTTCCATCGAGTGGTGTGGCGTACGCGGTAGCGGCGTCGACTAGTGTTTTCGCGGTTCGGGGTTCGATACCCGTAACTGGCAGACTTTTTTTCTTCCATATTCAGACGAGCAAAGTTGAGAAGGGTTTACTAAGGGGAAATTTTTTTTTCTAGCGCTCGTAGCTACCATACGGGGGGTCCAAATTTGTTTCTGTATTTTTTTTATTTTTTTTGCGTTAATTATCTAGACATTTTGAAAACGAAAATATGCTGGGGGTCATACTTACAGAGATACAGGCGCCCAAAATTTCAAATTTTGTCTCAGAAGACCACAATCGGAGAATTTTGAAATTTTTGATTTTTTTGATTTTTTTAAAAATACGAAACATATCAAGAGAGCAATGAATAGGAAGGAATTGGCTACCAAAAAATTCTTTCTCAAACCGTTTACCAGTAAAAAAATAAAAACCTCAAAAAATCAACTATTTTGGTTACCTGAAGTTGGCGTCGAATCACCACGACCTGTACAAACCGACGCTACCGACGCTCATACTACGTCACCAAGGATTCTTACTGACCTTAAATTCGACGCTACGACTAACTAGGTACCACCGTTAACCCACAATCGGTACCGAAAGTGGAACTTGACAAGAAAATCTTTGAAATTTCGGCGACGTCTAACGTCGTTCACAACATACGTAGCGAGGCGATGATTTTTTTCAAAGTAGACAATTTACAGATCTACCTCAGGAACTAACTTAAGGATCGCCTGCAAAAACAATATAGCCGTAAAAAATATAATTCTAAAAAACAGAGTGTATTTGAGCACGTCTTTGACGACTCGTAGCGTCTCTTTTTAAAGGGTTAAGGAAATAAAGACTAGATTTTCTCCATTGTACATTCTTACTCTAAAAATGAAACATGCTAATGCTTGCCTTGCATCAACGGTTAGCCGAGGAAGCATGTTTTAATGTTGGCGTGATGACAAACTATCTGAATACAACAAGCTATGCCATACATTGAGACCAGTGTGTTATATTCCAGTCTAAGCATAGAATTTCCATCGTGTGGCATAGCGTAGTCAGTAACGCCGTCGCTTCACATACTTGAGGTCTGGGGTTCGGAACCCATTACCTCCAACTTTTTTTTTCCACCATATTCACATATTTATGTCGTTTATAACTCAACTCGCGTGAGTTTTTATCATCGGATCGTATTCTTAGATATTTTTTAAATCCAATAAGACCCTCTGTTCGTAAATCCATATATATTTGGTAACATGCATACATTGAGAGTTGGTCTATCTATACCAGTCTAAGCGACTCAACTTCCATCGAGTGGTGTGGCGTACGCGGTAGCGGCGTCGACTAGTGTTTTCGCGGTCCGGTTTTCGATACCCGTAACTGGCAGACTTTTTTTCTTCCATATTCAGACGAGCAAAGTTGAGAAGGGTTTACTAAGGGGAAATTTTTTTTTCTAGCGCTCGTAGCTACCATACGGGGGGTCCAAATTTGTTTCTGTATTTTTTTTATTTTTTTTGCGTTAATTATCTAGACATTTTGAAAACGAAAAATATGCTGGGGGTCATACTTACAGAGATACAGGCGCCCAAAATTTCAAATTTTGTCTCAGAAGACCACAATCGGAGAATTTTGAAATTTTTGATTTTTTTGATTTTTTTTAAAATACGAAACATATCAAGAGAGCAATGAATAGGAAGGAATTGGCTACCAAAAAATTCTTTCTCAAACCGTTTACCAGTAAAAAAATAAAAACCTCAAAAAATCAACTATTTTGGTTACCTGAAGTTGGCGTCGAATCACCACGACCTGTACAAACCGACGCTACCGACGCTCATACTACGTCACCAAGGATTCTTACTGACCTTAAGTTCGACGCTACGACTAACTAGGTACCACCGTTAACCCACAATCGGTACCGAAAGTGGAACTTGACAAGAAAATCTTTGAAATTTCGGCGACGTCTAACGTCGTTCACAACATACGTAGCGATGCGATGATTTTTTTCACGTAGCGATGCGATGATTTTTTTCAAAGTAGACAATTTACAGATCTACCTCAGGAACTAACTTAAGGATCGCCTGCAAAAACAATATAGCCGTAAAAAATATAATTCTAAAAAACAGAGTGTATTTGAGCACGTCTTTGACGACTCGTAGCGTCTCTTTTTAAAGGGTTAAGGAAATAAAGACTAGATTTTCTCCATTGTACATTCTTACTCTAAAAATGAAACATGCTAATGCTTGCCTTGCATCAACGGTTAGCCGAGGAAGCATGTTTTAATGTTGGCGTGATGACAAACTATCTGAATACAACAAGCTATGCCATACATTGAGACCAGTGTGTTATATTCCAGTCTAAGCATAGATTTTCCATCGTGTGGCATAGCGTAGTCAGTAACGCCGTCGCTTCACATACTTGAGGTCTGGGGTTCGGAACCCATTACCTCCAACCTTTTTTTTTCCACCATATTCACATATTTATGTCGTTTATAACTCAACTCGCGTGAGTTTTTATCATCGGATCGTATTCTTAGATATTTTTTAAATCCAATAAGACCCTCTGTTCGTAAATCCATATATATTTGGTAACATGCATACATTGAGAGCCGTGTCTATCTATACCAGTCTAAGCGACTCAACTTCCATCGAGTGGTGTGGCGTACGCGGTAGCGGCGTCGACTAGTGTTTTCGCGGTCCGGGGTTCGATACCCGTAACTGGCAGACTTTTTTTCTTCCATATTCAGACGAGCAAAGTTGAGAAGGGTTTACTAAGGGGAAATTTTTTTTTCTAGCGCTCGTAGCTACCATACGGGGGGTCCAAATTTGTTTCTGTATTTTTTTTATTTTTTTTGCGTTAATTATCTAGACATTTTGAAAACGAAAAATATGCTGGGGGTCATACTTACAGAGATACAGGCGCCCAAAATTTCAAATTTTGTCTCAGAAGACCACAATCGGAGAATTTTGAAATTTTTGATTTTTTTGATTTTTTTAAAAATACGAAACATATCAAGAGAGCAATGAATAGGAAGGAATTGGCTACCAAAAAATTCTTTCTCAAACCGTTTACCAGCAAAAAAATAAAAACCTCAAAAAATCAACTATTTTGGTTACCTGAAGTTGGCGTCGAATCACCACGACCTGTACAAACCGACGCTACCGACGCTCATACTACGTCAGCAAGGATTCTTACTGACCTGAAGTTCGACGCTACGACTAACTAGGTACCACCGTTAACCCACAATCGGTACCGAAAGTGGAACTTGACAAGAAAATCTTTGAAATTTCGGCGACGTCTAACGTCGTTCACAACATACGTAGCGAGGCGATGATTTTTTTCAAAGTAGACAATTTACAGATCTAGTCAGGAACCAACTTAAGGATCGCCTGCAAAAACAATATAGCCGTAAAAAATATAATTCTAAAAAACAGAGTGTATTTGAGCACGTCTTTGACGACTCGTAGCGTCTCTTTTTAAAGGGTTAAGGAAATAAAGACTAGAGTTTCTCCATTGTACATTCTTACTCTAAACATGAAACATGCTAATGCTTGCCTTGCATCAACGGTTAGCCGAGGAAACATGTTTTAATGTTGGCGTGATGACAAACTATCTGAATACAACAAGCTATGCCATACATTGAGACCAGTGTGTTATATTCCAGTCTAAGCAAAGAATTTCCATCGTGTGGCATAGCGTAGTCAGTAACGCCGTCGCTTCGAATACTTGAGGTCTGGGGTTCGGAACCCATTACCTCCAACTTTTTTTTTCCACCATATTCACATATTTATGTCGTTTATAACTCAACTCGCGTGAGTTTTTATCATCGGATCGTATTCTTAGATATTTTTTAAATCCAATAAGACCCTCTGTTCGTAAATCCATATATATTTGGTAACATGCATACATTGAGAGCCGTGTCTATCTATACCAGTCTAAGCGACTCAACTTCCATCGAGTGGTGTGGCGTACGCGGTAGCGGCGTCGACTAGTGTTTTCGCGGTCCGGGGTTCAATACCCGCAATCGGCAGTCTTTTTTTCTTCCATATTCAGACAAGAAAAGTTGAGAAGGGTTTACTAAGGGAAAAATTTTTTTTCTAGCGCTCGTAGCAAAAAAACGTGTGGCCCAAATTTGTTTCTGTATTTTTTTTATTTTTCTAGCGTTAATTATCTAGACATCCTGAAAACGAAAATATGCTAAGGGTCATACTAACAGAGATACAGGCGCCCAAAATTTCAAATTTTGTCTCAGGAGACCACAATCGGAGAATATTTAAATTTTTGATTTTTTTTATTTTTTTTAAAATACGAAACAAATCAAGAGAGCAATGAATAGGAAGGAATTGGCAACAAAAAAATTCTTTCTCAAACCGTTTACCAGTAAAAAAATAAAAACCTCAAAATATCAACTATTTTGGTTACCTGAAGTTGGCGTCGCCTCACCACGACCTGTACAAACCGACGCTACCGACGCTCATACTACGTCACCAAGGACTCTTACTGACCTTAAGTTCGACGCTACGACTAACTAGGTACCACCGTTAACCCATAATCGGTACCGAAAGTGGAACTTGACAAGAAAATCTTTGAAATTTCGGCGACGTCTAACGTCGTTCACAACATACGTAGCAAGGCGATGATTTTTTTCAAAGTAGACAATTTACAGATCTACCTCAGGAACTAACTTAAACATCGCCTGAATAAACAATATAGCCGTAAAAAATATAATTCTAAAAAACAGAGTGTATTTGAGCACGTCTTTGACGACTCGTAGCGTCTCTTTTTAAAGGGTTAAGGAAATAAAGACTAGATTTTCTCCATTGTATATTCTTACTCTAAACATAAAACATGCTAATGCTTGCCTTGCATCAACGGTTAGCCGAGGAAACATGTTTTAATGTTGGCGTGATGACAAACTATCTGAATACAACAAGCTATGCCATACATTGAGACCAGTGTGTTATATTCCAGTCTAAGCAAAGAATTTCCATCGTGAGGCGTAGCGTAGTCAGTAACGCCGTCGCTTCGGATACTTGAGGTCTGGGCTTCGGAACCCATTACCTCCAATTTTTTTTTCCACCATATTCACACATTTATGTCGTTTATAACTCAACTCGCGTGAGTTTTTATCATCAGATCGTAATCTTGGATAATTTTAAAATCCAATGAGACCCTCTGTTCGTAAATCCATATATATTTGGTAACATGCATACATTGAGAGCCGTGTCTATCTATACCAGTCTAAGCGACTCAACTTCCATCGAGTGGTGTGGCGTACGCGGTAGCGGCGTCGGCTAGTGTTTTCGCGGTCCGGGGTTCGATACCCGTAACTGGCAGACTTTTTTTCTTCCATATTCAGACGAGCAAAGTTGAGAAGGGTTTACTAAGGGGAAATTTTTTTTTCTAGCGCTCGTAGCTACCATACGGGGGGTCCAAATTTGTTTCTGTATTTTTTTTATTTTTTTTGCGTTAATTATCTAGACATTTTGAAAACGAAAATATGCTGGGGGTCATACTTACAGAGATACAGGCGTCCAAAATTTCAAATTTTGTCTCAGAAGACCACAATCGGAGAATTTTGAAATTTTTGATTTTTTTGATTTTTTTAAAAATACGAAACATATCAAGAGAGCAATGAATAGGAAGGAATTGGCTACCAAAAAATTCTTTCTCAAACCGTTTACCAGTAAAAAAATAAAAACGTCAAAAAATCAACTATTTTGGTTACCTGAAGTTGGCGTCGAATCACCACGACCTGTACAAACCGACGCTACCGACGCTCATACTACGTCACCAAGGATTCTTACTGACCTTAAGTTCGACGCTACGACTAACTAGGTACCACCGTTAACCCATAATCGGTACCGAAAGTGGAACTTGACAAGAAAATCTTTGAAATTTCGGCGACGTCTAACGTCGTTCACAACATACGTAGCGAGGCGATGATTTTGTTCAAAGTAGACAATTTACAGATCTACCTCAGGAACTAACTTAAGGATCGCCTGCAAAAACAATATAGCCGTAAAAAATATAATTCTAAAAAACAGAGTGCATTTGAGCACGTCTTTGACGACTCGTAGCGTCTCTTTTTAAAGGGTTAAGGAAATAAAGACTAGATTTTCTCCATCGTACATTCTTACTCTAAACATGAAACATGCTAATGCTTGCCTTGCATCAACGGTTAGCCAAGGAAGCATGTTTTAATGTTGGCGTGATGACAAACTATCTGAATACAACAAGCTATGCCATACATTGAGACCAGTGTGTTATATTCCAGTCTAAGCATAGAATTTCCATCGTGTGGCATAGCGTAGTCAGTAACGCCGTCGCTTCACATACTTGAGGTCTGGGGTTCGGAACCCATTACCTCCAACTTTTTTTTTCCACCATATTCACATATTTATGTCGTTTATAACTCAACTCGCGTGAGTTTTTATCATCGGATCGTATTCTTGGATATTTTTTAAATCCAATAAGACCCTCTGTTCGTAAATCCATATATATTTGGTAACATCCATACATTGAGAGCCGTGTCTATCTATACCAGTCTAAGCGACTCAACTTCCATCGAGTGGTGTGGCGTACGCGGTAGCGGCGTCGACTAGTGTTTTCGCGGTCCGGGGTTCGATACCCGTAACTGGCAGACTTTTTTTCTTCCATATTCAGACGAGCAAAGTTGAGAAGGGTTTACTAAGGGGAAATTTTTTTTTCTAGCGCTCGTAGCTACCATACGGGGGGTCCAAATTTGTTTCTGTATTTTTTTTATTTTTTTTGCGTTAATTATCTAGACATTTTGAAAACGAAAAATATGCTGGGGGTCATACTTACAGAGATACAGGCGCCCAAAATTTCAAATTTTGTCTCAGAAGACCACAATCGGAGAATTTTGAAATTTTTGATTTTTTTGATTTTTTTAAAAATACGAAACATATCAAGAGAGCAATGAATAGGAAGGAATTGGTTACCAAAAATTCTTTCTCAAACCATTTACCAGCAAAAAAATAAAAACCTCAAAAAATCAACTATTTTGGTTACCTGAAGTTTGCGTCGAATCACCACGACCTGTACAAACCGACGCTACCGACGCTCATACTACGTCACCAAGGATTCTTACTGACCTTAAGTTCGACGCTACGACTAACTAGGTACCACCGTTAACCCACAATCGGTACCGAAAGTGGAACTTGACAAGAAAATCTTTGAAATTTCGGCGACGTCTAACGTCGTTCACAACATACGTAGCGAGGCGATGATTTTTTTCAAAGTAGACAATTTACAGATCTACCTCAGGAACTAACTTAAGGATCGCCTGCAAAAACAATATAGCCGTAAAAAATATAATTCTAAAAAACAGAGTGTATTTGAGCACGTCTTTGACGACTCGTAGCGTCTCTTTTTAAAGGGTTAAGGAAATAAAAACTAGATTTTCTCCATTGTACATTCTTACTCTAAACATGAAACATGCTAATGCTTGCCTTGCATCAACGGTTAGCCGAGGAAACATGTTTTAATGTTGGCGTGATGACAAACTATCTGAATACAACAAGCTATGCCATACATTGAGACCAGTGTGTTATATTCCAGTCTAAGCATAGAATTTTCATCGTGTGGCATAGCGTAGTCAGTAACGCCGTCGCTTCGAATACTTGAGGTCTGGGGTTCGGAACTCATTACCTCCAACTTTTTTTTTCCACCATATTCACATATTTATGTCGTTTATAACTCAACTCGCGTGAGTTTTTATCATCGGATCGTAATCTTGGATATTTTTTAAATCCAATAAGACCCTCTGTTCGTAAATCCATATATATTTGGTAACATGCATACATTGAGAGCCGTGTCTATCTATACCAGTCCAAGCGACCCAACTTCCATCGAGTGGTGTTGCGTACGCGGGAGCGGCGTCGACTAGTGTTTTCGCGGTCCGGGGTTCGATACCCGTAACTGGCAGACTTTTTTTCTTCCATATTCAGACGAGCAAAGTTGAGAAGGGTTTACTAAGGGGAAATTTTTTTTTCTAGCGCTCGTAGCTACCATACGGGGGGTCCAAATTTGTTTCTGTATGTTTTTTATTTTTTTTGCGTTAATTATCTAGACATCCTGAAAACGAAAAATATGCTGGGGGTCATACTTACAGAGGAACAGGCGCCCAAAATTTCAAATTTTGTCTCAGAAGACCACAATCGGAGAATTTTGAATTTTTTTATTTTTTTTATTTTTTTAAAAATACGAAACATATCAAGAGAGCAATGAATAGGAAAAAATTGGCAACCAAAAAATTCTTTCTCAAACCGTTTACCAGTAAAAAAATAAAAACCTCAAAATATCAACTATTTTGGTTACCTGAAGTTGGCGTCGAATTACCACGACCTGTACAAACCGACGCTACCGACGCTCATACTACGTCACCAAGGATTCTTACTGACCTTAAGTTCGACGCTACGACAAACTAGGTACCACCGTTAACCCACAATCGGTACCGAAATTGGAACTTGACAAGAAAAACTTTGAAAATTCGGCGACGTCTAACGTCGTTCACAACATACGTAGCGAAGCGATGATTTTTTTCAAAGTAGACAATTTAGAGATCTACCTCAGGAACTAACTTTAAGATCGCCTGAATAAAGAATATAGCCGTAAAAAATATAATTCTAAAAAACAGAGTGTATTTGAGCACGTCTTTGACGACTCGTAGCGTCTCTTTTTAAAGGGTTAAGGAAATAAAGACTACATTTTCTCCATTGTACATTCTTACTCTAAACATGAAACATGCTTATGCTTGCCTTGCATCAACGGTTAGCCGACGAAACATGTTTTAATGTTGGCGTGATGACAAACTATCTGAATACAACAAGCTATGCCATACATTGAGACCAGTGTGTTATATTCCAGTCTAAGCAAAGAATTTCCATCGTGAGGCATAGCGTAGTCAGTAACGCCGTCGCTTCGTACACTTGAAGTCTGGGCTTCGGAACCCATTACCTCCAATTTATTTTCCACCATATTCACACATTTATGTCGTTAAAAACTCAACTCGCGTGAGTTTTTATCATCAGATCGTATTCTTGGATATTTTTTAAATCCAATGAGACCCTCTGTTCGTAAATCCATATATATTTGGTAACATGCATACATTGAGAGCCGTGTGTTATCTATACCAGTCTAAGCGACCCAACTTCCATCGAGTGGTGTGGCGTACGCGGTAGCGGCGTCGACTAGTGTTTTCGCGGTCCGGGGTTCGATACCCGTAACTGGCAGACTTTTTTTCTTCCATATTCAGACGAGCAAAGTTGAGAAGGGTTTACTAAGGGGAAATTTTTTTTTCTAGCGCTCGTAGCTACCATACGGGGGGTCCAAATTTGTTTCTGTATTTTTTTTATTTTTTTTGCGTTAATTATCTAGACATTCTGAAAACAAAAAATATGCTGGGGGTCATACTTACAGAGATACAGGCGCCCAAAATTTCAAATTTTGTCTCAGAAGACCACAATCGGAGAATTTTGAAATTTTTGATTTTTTGATTTTTTTTAAAATACGAAACATACCAAGAGAGCAATGAATAGGAAGGAATTGGCAACCAAAAAATTCTTTCTCAAACCGTTTACCAGTAAAAAAATAAAAACCTCAAAAAATCAACTATTTTGGTTACCTGAAGTTGGCGTCGCCTCACCACGACCTGTACAAACCGACGCTACCGACGCTCATACTACGTCACTAAGGATTCTTACTGACCTTAAGTTCGACGCTGCGACTAACTAGGTACCACCGTTAACCCACAATCGGTACCGAAAGTGGAACTTGACAAGAAAATCTTTGAAATTTCGGCGACGTCTTACGTCGTTCACAACATACGTAGCAAGGCGATGATTTTTTTCAAAGTAGACAATTTACAGATCTACCTCAGGAACTAACTTTAAGATCGCCTGAAAAAACAATATAGCCGTAAAAAATATAATTCTAAAAAACAGAGTGTATTTGAGCACGTCTTTGACGACTCGTAGCGTCTCTTTTTAAAGGGTTAAGGAAATAAAGACTACATTTTCTCCATTTAACATTCTTACTCTAAACATGAAACATGCTTATGTATGCCTTGCATCAACGGTTAGCTGAGGAAACATGTTTTAATGTTGGCGTGATGACAAACTATCTGAATACAACAAGCTATGCCATACATTGAGACCAGTGTGTTATATTCCAGTCTAAGCAAAGAATTTCCATCGTGAGGCATAGCGTAGTCAGTAACGCCGTCGCTTCGAATAGTTGAGGTCTGGGCTTCGGAAACCATTACCTCCAATTTTTTTTTTCACCATATTCACACATTTATGTCGTTAATAACTCAACTCGCGTGAGTTTTTATCATCAGATCGTATTCTTGGATATTTTTTAAATCCAATGAGAACCTCTGTTCGTAAATCCATATATATTTGGTAACATGCATAGATTGAGAGCCGTGCGTTATCTATACCAGTCTAAGCGACCCAACTTCCATCGAGTGGTGTGGCGTATGCGGTAGCGGCGTCGACTAGTGTTTTCGCGGTCCGGGGTTCGATACCCGTAACTGGCAGACTTTTTTTCTTCCATATTCAGACGAGCAAAGTTGAGAAGGGTTTACTAAGGGGAAATTTTTTTTTCTAGCGCTCGTAGCTACCATACGGGGGGTCCAAATTTGTTTCTGTATTTTTTTTATTTTTTTTGCGTTAATTATCTAGACATTCTGAAAACAAAAAATATGCTGGGGGTCATACTTACAGAGATACAGGCGCCCAAAATTTCAAATTTTGTCTCAGAAGACCACAATCAGAGAATTTTGAAATTTTTGATTTTTTTGATTTTTTTAAAAATACGAAACATACCAAGAGAGCAATGAATAGGAAGGAATTGGCAACCAAAAAATTCTTTCTCAAACCGTTTACCAGTAAAAAAATAAAAACCTCAAAAAATCAACTATTTTGGTTACCTGAAGTTGGCGTCGAATCACCACGACCTGTACAAACCGACGCTACCGACGCTCATACTACGTCACTAAGGATTCTTACTGACCTTAAGTTCGACGCTACGACTAACTAGGTACCACCGTTAACCCACAATCGGTACCGAAAGTGGAACTTGACAAGAAAATCTTTGAAATTTCGGCGACGTCTAACGTCGTTCACAACATACGTAGCGAGGCGATGATTTTTTTCAAAGTAGACAATTTACAGATCTACCTCAGGAATTATTTTTAAGATCGCCTGCAAAAACAATATAGCCGTAAAAAATATAATTCTAAAAAACAGAGTGTATTTGAGCACGTCTTTGACGACTCGTAGCGTCTCTTTTTAAAGGGTTAAGGAAATAAAGACTAGATTTACTCCATTTTACATTCTTACTCTAAACATGAAACATGCTAATGCTTGCCTTGCATCAACGGTTAGCCGAGGAAACATGTTTTAATGTTGGCGTGATGACAAACTATCTGAATACAACAAGCTTTGCCATACATTGTGAGCAGTGTCTTATATACCAGTGTAAGCAATACTGCACCCATCGTCCGGCGTGGCGTACGCAGAACGTCGGCGCTTCGAGTGCTTGAGGTCGGGGGTTCGAGACTCGTCACACACATTTTTTTTCCCAC
Organism: Isoperla grammatica; assembly: GCA_945910005.1. Classification (NCBI taxonomy): domain Eukaryota; kingdom Metazoa; phylum Arthropoda; class Insecta; order Plecoptera; family Perlodidae; genus Isoperla; species Isoperla grammatica. Next base: position 2,420,246 of record OX246749.1, on the reverse strand, counting down.
CATATTCACACATTTATATCAATACATCAACGTGCATGGACACGGTTTACTTTTTAACGGTCAAACGGCTCGCTGTTTCCACAAAGGATTTACTTTTTCGCGATCACGCAATCAAGATCTATCAAATGCGTTTTGAAAAAGACAATGTGTTGAAACTGGATTTTTAGAGTTAGTTAAAAAACGGCTTCTTGGATATTTTTTAAATCCAATGAGACCCTCTTATCGTAAATCCATCTATATTTGTTGTTGCAATTACAATAAGAATGAATCGAGATACAATGAGATTCGTTCATGCATACATTGAGAGCAGTGGGCTATGTACCAGTTTAAGCAGACCAATTATCGTGAGGCATGGCGTACGCAGTAGCGTCGTCGACTAGTGTTTTCGCGGTCCGGGGTTCGAGACCCGCAACCGGCAGTCTTTTTTTCTTCCATATTCAGACCAGCAATGTTGAGAAGGGTTTACATGGGGGATTTGTTTTTTTCATGCGCTCGTAGCTACCATACGGGTGGCCCAAAATTGTTTCTGTATTTTTTTTATTGTTTTTCGTCAATTATGTAGACATCCTGGAAACGAAAATATGCTGGGGGTCATACTAACAGAGATACAGGCGCCCAAATTTTCAAATTTTGTCACAGAAGAGCACAATCGGAGAATTTTGAAAATTTTAATTTTTGTTATTTTTTTAAAAATACGAAATAACTTAAGAGAGAGATGAATAAGAAGGAATCGAAAACCAAAAAATTCTATCTCAAACCTTTTTCCCGTAAAAAAATAAAAACCTCAAAAAATCTACTATTTTGGTTCCCTGAAGTTGGCGTCGCTCACCACGACCTGTACAAACCGACGCTACCGACGCTCATACTACGTCACCAAGGATTCTTGCTGACCTTAAGTTCAACGCTACGACTAACTAGGTACCACCGTTTATCCACAATCGGTACCGAAAGTGGAACTTGACAAGAAAATCTTTGAAACTTCAAAGACGCCTTGCGTCGTTCACAACAAACATAGCGAGACGATGATTTTTTCAAAATAGACAATTTTTAGATCTACCTCGGGAATTAACTTTAAGATCGCCCAAATGAACAATATAGCCGTAAAGAATAAAATTCTAAAAAACAGAGTGTATTTAAGCACGTCTTTGACGACGCGTAGTGTCTCTTGTTAAAGGGTTAAGAAAATAATGATTAGAGTTTCTTCATTGGACATTCTGATTTTAAACATTTAACATGTTTATGTTTGCCTTGCATTAATGGCTAGCCGAGGAAACATGTTTTAATGTTGGCGTGATGACTAGCTATCTGAATACAGCAAGCTATGCCATACATTGAGAGCAGTGTCTTATATACCAGTGTAAGCAATACCACATCCATCGTCTGGCGTGGCGAACGCGGAACGTCGGCGCTTCGAGTGCTTGAGGTCTGGGGTTCGAGACTCGTCACACACATTTTTTTTTCCCCACCATATTCACACATTTATATCAATACATCAACGTGCATGGACACGGTTTATTTTTTAACGGTCTAACGGCTCGTTGTTTCCACAAAGGATTTACTCTTTCGCGATCACGCGATCAAGATCTATCAAATGCGTTTTTAAAAAGACAATGTGTTGAAACTGGATTTTTAGAGTTAGTTAAAAAACGGCTTCTTGGATATTTTTTAAATCCAATGAGACCCTCTAATCGTAAATCCATCTATATTTGTGGTTGCAATTACAATAAGAATGAATCGAGATACAATGAGATTCGTTCATGCATACATTGAGAGCAGTGGGTTATATACCAGTTTAAGCCGACCAATTTCCATCGTGAGGCATGGCGTAGGTGGTAGCGACGCCGACTAGTGTTTTCGCGGTCCGGGGTTCGAGACCCGCAACCGGCAGTCTTTTTTTTCTTCCATATTCAGACCAGCAAAGTTGAGAAGGGTTTACATGGGGGAATTTTTTTTTTCATGCGCTCGTAGCTACTATACGGGTGGCCCAAAATGTTTCTGTATTTTTTTTTTGTCAATTATCTAGACATCCTGAAAACGAAAATATGCTGGGGGTCATACTAACAGCGATATAGGCACCCAAATTTTCAAATTTTGTCACAGAAGAGCACAATCGAAGAATTTTGAAAATTTTTATTTTTTTATTTTTTTTTAAAATACGAAATAACTCAAGAGAGAGATGAATAAGAAGGAATCGAAAACCAAAAAATTTTATCTTAAACCGTTTTCCCGTAAAAAATAAAAACCTCAAAAAATCTACTATTTTGGTTACCTGAAGTTGGCGTCGCCTCACCACGACCTGTGCAAACCGACGCTACCGACGCTCATACATCGTCACCATGAATTCGTACTGACCTTAAGTTCATCGCGACGACTAACTAGGTACCACCGTTCATCCACAATCGGTACCGAAAGTGGAACTTGACAAGAAAATCTTTAAAAGTTCGGCGACGCCTCACGTCGTTCACAACAAACATAGCTACGCGATGATTTTTTTCAAAGTAGGTAATGTTTAGATCTACCTCGGGAATTAATTTTAAGATCCCCCAAATACACAATATAGCCGTAAAGAATATAATTCTAAAAAACAGAGTGTATTTGAGCACGTCTTTGACGACGCGTAGCGTCTCTTGTTAAAGGGTTAAGAAAATAATGATTACAGTTTTTCCATTGGACATTCTTAGTCTATACATGGAACATGTTTATGTTTGCCTTGCATTTACGGTAAGCATAACCCCAAATCTTTTTTTATCCACCATATTCACACAATTCTGTTAATACATCAACGTGCATGGACACGGTTTATTTTTAACGGTCATTCGGTCGTTGTTTCAACAAACGATTTACGGTTTCGCGATCACGTGATGAAGATCTGTCGAATGCGATTTTAAAAAGACAATGTGTTGAGACTGGATTTCTAAAATAAAGCGGTTTCATCTATATAGGATATATATATATATATATATAAATATATGATTATTCTTGTTTTAAGGTATAGGTCCACATATATATATATATATATATATATATATATATATATATATTACCATTATTTCTTGGGGAAATGTCACCTGAGTTATAGAATGCGAGTTTTGACTTGTGAGTTTTACTGTGTGTGATGTATTATCTCACGCACATAGGGGATGATCGCTTTCGCTTATTAAATAATAATAACCCTTCCCTCTGCTATTGTTGTTATTCGGGAAGTACGAGCACTTTAAACCTTGACACTGCCATTTGAAATGTATTGAATTGTAAGCGTTTGGGTTGACGCATGTTTAATAAAATGATATTACGATACGATACGATCTTCTACTAGCCAAGTTTCACAACATGGGATTTTCTCAGTCGGCCGAAAACTTATTAAAAAGTTATCTCTCTGAGAGGACTCAGAGGGTCAAAGTTTTTGCGAATGACGAGTACGAAATATCTACACCTCTAATAATTAATTGTGGTGTGCCACAAGGATCAATACTTGGCCCACTCTTTTTCAATGTGTTTGTACAAAGTCTGCCAGAAGTGCTTAACAAATGTCAAATTTATCAATATGCAGATGATGTACAGTGTCACATGGTGATCGAAAGAGATAATATTGAGGCTTCATTTAGAGAGTTTAATGTTGAAACAGCCAGAATTGAAAACTGGGCGCTAACAAATGGCCTGAAATTTAATTTAATGCAAAGAAATCATATATTCTATTGATTGGTAGCAAAAGATATCACTCACATTCAAATGCATTACCTAATATAACTATGGGTGGCACTCGTCTTGCTCTATCAGATTCTACGAAAAACCTAGGCTTAATATTTGACCATACTCTATCCTTTGAAAAACGTATCACGTTACAATGTGCGAAGGCGTATAGCTCAATTCGGTCACTGTTCCACTGTAAAGATATTCTAAATCTTGAAGTTAAAATGAAGCTAGTAAACTCCCTAATACTTCCTCTGTTTGATTATGGCGATGTGGTATATATGGGAATCACATCGTATGTATCTAACAAAATCCAACGAGTTCAAAACATGGCTGTCCGTATCGCATGCAAAATACGTAAATACGATCATTTAACTCCACACTTTGCTAAACACAATATATTAAAAATGTATCAAAGAAGAACTCTTCATTACCTGTGTCTTATTGCCAAAATCCTTAAATGCAAACAGCCAACTTACTTACTCGAAAAGCTTAAATATACCAATTCGTACCACAACTATTGTTCTAGACTGACCCCCCTTGAAATACCCCGACACAAAACGGCGTTTGCCTCCAAATCGTTTTCAGTTCTAGCTCCGAAACTGTGGAATAAGCTTCCACAATCTGTAAAAAAATATGTTAATAGCCACGTGCTGTTCAAAAAAGAATGCCAAAAGTTTCTGTTTGAACATCCACTTTTTCATGTGCTATGATTAGTCTAGTATTAGTTGAATTAATATTATTGTAATTTTGTCAGTATTTGTATTAAGAATAATGTAGCTTTGTTTCCATCTTTACACACATAACAATCTATCGTGCATCTTTATTTCTATTTGTTTCCCTCTCTCTAATGTCCATGTATGTGTATGTGTATGTGTATGTATTATTGCTGATTTAATATTTACATGTTTAAAAGTTGTCTGTAATATTATTTAAGAATGAGTGTTGTTTCTCATATTAGCATAAAACAATGCATTACACATACCCTCATTATATCTTCAAAAATGTCTTATGCTATGATAATGTACGTTCGATTAATTGTAATTACATTTAAAATTAATCCCTCTCCACTATTATTAAGAATGTTTGGAGAGTTGTTCTAATGTGTCACCAACATCTGAAGTCGAGACTTCATGTATCTTATTTTCTGTTTATCTCTCCTTACATTAGATTTACATTAGATTTAGAGGTTAGATGGAAGAGCGAACTATGTTCGAATCTCGCCTATTTGTAAATGAGTTGTAATTGCTTTTTTACAAATAAAGATGATATTATTATTATTATTATATATGTATAAGTTATGACCACGTGACTCTATTGCAAACAAAAAAATCTACCAATATGGCGTATTTCAAAACCCGGATTTTAGCCCTAGAGATTTAACTTAAGAAATGATGAAAATTAAAGTATGCATTTTTTGCAAAAATTCTACACACACATACTATAGGGGATGATCGTTTATTAAATAATAATAACCATTCCCCCTTCTATTGTTATTATTGGGGAAGTACGAGCACTTTCAATCTTGACACTGCTATTTAAACTTTATTGAATTGTTAGAATTTGAGTTGACGCATGTTAAAAAACATGAAATATGTGTTTTAGTTTTTACTACGTGACTCTATTTCATTTAAAATACCAACAGTCACAGAGTTGGCTCCTTGACCTGATTCTAGGGGTTTTTTCGTTTAGTGTTATCATCTCCTATCAGATTAGCTCAGCTAATGTTGGCAATAACAACTTGAAGGTGATACAATCTTCTTTACACGTGTTGGATTCACCTCTCTCTGCAGTGTGTATATAGATAAGCACTGGACTCGACACCTGGTCCGATAAATCTGGCTGAAGATATTTCTAAAATTTTCCACGACCACTTGACGAATGCGGGAATTAAATCCTATAAAATAGCCCTTGGACATTCCCTCAGGTCTGTCCGTACTATTTGCATTGCTCCCCCCCCCCCCCATAGCCCTTGGACATTCCATCAGGTCTGTCGTACTTAATGCATCGCTCCCCCTCCCCATAGCCCTTGGACATTCCCTGCAGGAATGTCGTAGTTAATGCATCGCTCCCCCTCTTCATAGCCCTTAGACATTCCCTCAGGTCTGTCCGTACTAAATGCATCGCTCCCTCTCCCCATAGCACTTGGACATTCCCTAAGGTCTGTCCGTACTTAATGCATCGCTCCCCCTCCCCATAGCCCTTGGACATTCCCTAAGGTCTGTCCGTACTTAATGCATCGCTCCCCTTCCCCTTGGACATTCCCTCGGAAACGTCGTACTTAATGCATCGCTCCCCCTCTTCATAGCCCTTAGACATTCCCTCAGGTCTGTCCGTACTAAATGCATGGCTCCCCCTCCCCATAGCCCTTGGATATTCCCTGTGGTCTGTCCGTACTTAATGCATCGCTCCCTCTCCCCATAGCCCTTGGTCTTTAGATAAAGTTATTCATTGCTATTCGTTATATCAAGCTATTCATTGCTATTCGTTAGATCAAGTGATTCATTGCTGTTTGTTAGTTCAAGCTATTCATTGCTATTCGTTATATCAAGCTATTCATTGCTATTCGTTAGATCAAGTGATTCATTGCTGTTCGTTAGTTCAAGCTATGCATTGCTATTCGTTATATCAAGCTATTCATTGCTATTCGTTATATCTAGCCTGTGCACCCTATAACGGGTATTCATAAGAAAAACAATTATTATTTATAGAGAACAACAGTTGTTAAAAAGATTAACGGGCACTTTAATTCGGAAAGTTACCCGAATGTTATGTGACTTAACATAGCTTGATTATTTTTACCTATCATGCATAATCATTTCCAGCAGGTGTCACGAGAGATATGCAGCAGTTCTAAGGTACTAGATGAAAAAACTATTGTTTTTTACAGGTTTTGCCCAAACTAGATTGTATCAAAGTTCATTAGATAACTCCTTGCTATATATACTCGGTAGTTTGGTGGACTAATATGCACAACCTTTTCATTGTGCACTGAGATATCATCAAAAGAATATCCTTACTAGTCTGGCCATGTCTAGCAACCATATCCTGACCCTGGTGGGCATCGCCTGTTTGATGAGTGTCCGTAAGTAAAACAATCATATTATTATGTACATCTAGCAATAGAAACATTTATGAAATATAGATATAATGCCAACGGTTTAGCCGGTTTCCATACGAACACCGAAGTTAAGCAACCTCGGGCTAGGTCAGGAGGTGGATAGTTGATTATTCTTCTCAAAAACACTAGTTACCATAAGAACACCGAAGTTAAGCAAACTCGGGCTAGGTCAGGAGGTGGATGGGTGACCATTCTTCTCTAAAACACTAGTTACCATACGAACACGAAAGTTAAGAAACCTTGGGCTAGGTCAGGAGGTGGATGGGTGATCATTCTCTCTAAAACACTAGTTACCATACGAACACCGAAGTTAAGCAACCTGGGGCTAGGTCAGGATGTGAATGGGTGACCATTCTCTCTAAAACACTAGTAACCATACGAACACCGAAGTTAAGCAACCTCGGGCTAGGTCCGGAGGTGGATGGGTGAACATTCTTCTCTAAAACACTAGTTAACAGATTGCAGTTTCTGATTTTTTGCAATCCTCATTTCGTTTGAGCTGGGACCGTTAACAAATCAGTTTTTTCTTTTTTCTTTTTCCTTTTTTCTTTTTTCTTTTCTTTCTTCTTATTCTTTCTTCTTTTTCCCTTTTATATATATATATATATATATATATATATATATATATATATATATATATTTATTTTTTCCTACAATTTTTTTGTAGTTTCTTTATGTTCTTTCTTATTTGCATACTTCTATTTTTATTTTTTAATATGTTGAATTTCCACTTTATTTAATTTTATTTAATTTCTCAATTATTTTTGCTTGTTCTTGATTATATTTTATATAGTTCAGTAGTTTGTTTTGTTTTTGTTGTTATTGTTATTTATGATTTCATTACTATTCATTGTTTGCATAGCTTAGTTTTGTTTAAGGTCCTCCTTTGTCAATCAGTTTTTATAACTTAATAGGATAGACATTAAATAAATAAATAAATAAATAAATAAATAAATAAATAAATAAATAAATAAATAAATAAATAAATAAATAAATAAATAAATAAATAAATAAATAAATAAATAAATAAATAAATAAATAAATAAATAAATAAATAAATAAATAAATAAATATATAAATAAATAAATAAATAAATAAATAAAATAATAAATAAATAATTAAATAAATAAATAAATAAATAAATAAATAAATAAATAAATAAATAAATAAATAAATAAATAAATAAATAAATAAATAAATAAATAAATAAATAAATAAATAAATAAATAAATAAATAAATAAATAAATAAATAAATAAATAAATAAATAAATAAATAAATGGGTGACCATTCTCTCTAAAACACTAGTTACCATACGAACACCGAAGTAAAGCAACCTTGGGCTAGGTCAGGAGGTGGATGGGTGACCATTCTCTCTAAAACACTAGTTACCATACGAAAACCGAAGTTAAGCAAACTCGGGCTAGGTCAGGAGGTGGATGGGTGGCCATTCTCTCTAAAACACTAGTTACCATACGAAAACCGAAGTTAAGCAAACTCGGGCTAGGTCAGGAGGTGGATGGGTGACCATTCTCTCTAAAACACTAGTTACCATACGAAAACCGAAGTTAAGCAAACTCGGGCTAGGTCAGGAGGTGGATGGGTGGCCATTCTTCTCTAAAACACTAGTTACCGTTGGTTAGAGCAGTTTGGAGGGTTGTGGTTGACATGGATTTGTTTTCTATACGGGAAATTTTATGTATGAAAATGTTACCTGGCAACAACTGTGCCCCTAGGGGTAGGGGGCAACTATGAATTATAAGTTGTATTGCAACGCTAAATAATTGTGTTTGTTCTGTGTCTCAGAGGTCACGTCCTACAGAGTCGTTATGTCCCCGGAAGACATGCAGGTATCCCAAGAATTGCAGAAAATCACGTTCAAATGCGCTTCTGACGTAGCCCTAGTCGGGTGTCAGTTTAAATGGATTGCGCGATATGGTGACGGAGACCCAGTGCTGGATCTCAGTCAGGGGTCTGAGTCCGCGACCAACTCTAGCTATCTGTTCTCTGACATCATCAGCTACAGCTACAGCGGCCGGGGTCTGGAGGCGGGGGACTGTGGGGTCACCCTTGAGGTGAAGAACCTCAAGGAATGGATGGTCGCTTGCAGAGTCAGAGCCGTGGACGGTGTCTGGACCTACGCCTGGGCCAACCTCTACGCTGGCCGTAAGTTATACTGTTTTCACACACTTGTGTTCGTTGTGTGGGTCGTTGGTCTAGAGGGTTTATTCCTGGTTCAAATACAAGATCCCTAGAGCAGGGGGGTTGTAGAGTTTGTTGTTTATCACAGTGTATTAAAATACAATGAACACTTCTTTTCTCTGTGTTGGTATTGATTATAAATACACGTGGTTAAAGTGGGGCGGTATGCGCCATTATGCATACCTTTACTAAAAATATCGACGGTTTACCATACCGACACTAATTTGTATCGATTGTAAACATATTGACGAATTGTGTTGAACATTTTGTTGTACTTAGTATTTATATTTGCTCATCTAATGTTTTTAAAAAGTATAAATGTTTAAATTTTTTTTTATTTTTTTCACCACAAATGACCGGTGCACTCCTCACCAAAGTAATTTAAACATGTCGTGACAAAACACCCTTAACAAATCTCTGCGGGGCTAGACTGGGGGACGCAACCCAACCCCCCCGACATATCCGCTTTGTCTTCTGTACACAGCATTAGTGCATACCGTCACTTCTCCGAGTCCACTTTAACCACTGATCACGACTACTGAGCGTGTCACTGACTGGTATATCTGCTCCCTGGTTACAGAGAGAAGCCCCTTCCCACACACCCTGACACCGAGGGAGGTCGTCGTTCTCCCGGGCGGGGAGGCGAGGTTCGAGGAAAAGGCGGTGCAGGGAGGACCACTGCACAACTGCCACTTCTACCTTCAAACAATAGGATATCTTAACTTCAACCCCGGAGCCGCGTCTGCAGACAGCAACGGCCGGCATCTCTACCTGGGGACTGGACTGGAGAACGGCGAGTGCGGTGTGGCGCTGAGCAACGTCGAAGAGGGAGACAACGGCCGAATCTGGAGTTGGTTTGCTACCCCTGAGGATACGGTAGCCAGATTCATGGTTCTCATCGTAGCCCGTAAGTTTAACACTTTCTCACTTTCTCAGTCAACGATTAGAAAAGACAATCACAAGAACTCTGTTTTAGAGTATAATTTCCTTATAATTAATAACACCTTCAATTATAATTTAAATAAAACAATCTGATTAATAATATCGGTGTTTTGTCTACACGGACACTTGTGAGCTGCACGAGGCTAGATGATTGTATGTCTCAGTGTTGCTTTGTCTTGCTTAAGGTTCCCCCAGCGCACCAACCTTGAGTGTTGTCTACACGGCCACCTGTGAGCTGCACGAGGCTAGATGATTGTATGTCTCAGTGCTGCTTTGTCTTGCTTAAGGTTCCCCCAGCGCACCAACCCTGAGTGTTGTCTACACGGCCACCTGTGAGCTGCACGAGGCTAGATGATTGTATGTCTCAGTGCTGCTTTGTCTTGCTTAAGGTTCCCCATACGCACCAACCCTGAGTGTTGTCTACACGGCCACCTGTGAGCTGCACGAGGCTAGATGATTGTATGTCTCAGTGTTGCTATGACATGCTTCAGGTCCCCCCATACGCACCAACCCTGAGTGTTGTCTACAAGGCCACCTGTGAGCTGCACGAGACTAGATGAATGTACGTCTCAGTGATGCTATGTCATGCTTCAGGTCCCCCCAGTGCACCAACGCTGAGTGTTATCCACACGGCCACCTGTGAGCTGCACGAGGCTAGATGATTGTATGTCTCAGTGTTGCTATGTCATGATTCAGGTCCCCCCAGGGCACCAACCCTGAGTGTTGTCTACACGGCCACCTGTGAGCTGCACGAGGCTAAAAGATTGTATGTCTCAGTGTTGCTATGTCATGCTTCATGTCCCCCCAGGGCACTAACCCTGAGTGTTGTCTACACGGCCACCTGTGAGCTGCACGAGGCTAGAAGATTGTATGTCTCAGTGTTGCTATGTCATGCTTCATGTCCCCCCAGGGCACTAACCCTGAGTGTTGTCTACACGGCCACCTGTGAGCTGCACGAGGCTAGAAGATTGTATGTCTCAGTGTTGCTATGTCATGCTTCATGTCCCCCCAGCGCACCAACCCTGAGTGTTGTCTACACGGCCACCTGTGAGCTGCACGAGGCTAGATGATTGTATGTCTCAGTGTTGCTATGTCATGCTTCAGGTCCCCCCAGCGCACCAGCTCTTAGTGTTATCTACAAGGCCACCTGTGAGCTACACGAGGCTAGATGAATGTATGTCTCAGTGATGCTATGTCATGCTTCAGGTCCCCCCAGCGCACCAACTCTGAGTGTTGTCTACACGGCCACCTGTGAGCTGCACGAGGCTAGATGATTGTATGTCTCAGTGTTGCTATGTCATGATTCAGGTCCCCCATACGCACCAACCCTGAGTGTTGTCTACACGGCCACCTGTGAGCTGCACGAGGCTAGATGATTGTATGTCTCAGTGTTGCTATGACATGATTCAGGTTCCCCATACGCACCAACCCTGAGTGTTGTCTACACGGCCACCTGTGAGCTGCACGAGGCAAGATGATTGTATGTCTTAGTGTTGCTATGTCATGCTTCAGGTCGCCCCAACTCACTTACCCTGAGTGTTGTCTACACGGCCACCTGTGAGCTGCACGAGGCTAGATGATTGTATGTCTTAGTGTTGCAATGTCTTGCTTCAGGTCGCCCCAACTCACTAACCCTGAATGTTGACTACACGGACGTCGGGGTAACAGTTACCTGTGAGGTGAACGAAGCTCGCCCTGTTGCCAACATAACCTGGTTCCTGGGAAATGACGTCATTCGCCAGGACTCAATGGACGACGCTCTGGGTACTTCCAAGGACGAGTGGAGGTGGCCGTGGATGCAGGGGTCTATCCTGCAGTCGGTCTCACTCAAACGTTTGCCTGAATATAACGGCAAGGTGCTGAAGTGTGTTGTCTCTAATGCGGCCTTGGCTAAACCGATGGAGTTGACGGCGACCATCTTATTCACTTGTAAGTTCTGTTTGTTTGTATACAAATTGTGTAGATTTTGATTCTCTCCCCTCCATCGCTATGTGACTATCTCTCATCGTCCGTCCAGTGGTTAGCGTCCCTGCTTCCAATGCAGAAGGTTCCGGGTCAAATCCCGCTTCAGGCAGAACTTTTTACCTTCTAATGTGGATTCAATTCCATTACTTCTTGGCTTAGGAATAAGTAAACGGTGACTTTAAAGCTGTCCTAGCAACAAAGCACTCATTAAATTCAAAGTTGTTCTGAATGGGCCTTGTTGATTCTGGCATTTGTCCGCATGAGTTCGCACTGTCCAATCACTGATTCATATGTTTCGTATTTGAAATATTGATCTTTGATTGGTTAACTTATCGCTCACTCGTCGATGGTGTTCGGAGCCTGCAGGGTTGCTGTAGTCACTTTAAATTTAAGTCCCCCACTGAAAATCAGTTGAGTTACTGTGTGGGTCAAGAATAAATTGCACTTAAAGATTTGGTCAAATAAATATTACACGTCCACAAACTTATGTGTGTAATGTTGAAGAATTGCGTCACTTCTTTCTTTCTACATCGGTAGAAGTAGTAGATTGAAGTTGCAGCGTTACTTGTCCATGTTTAACATTACCCCCCAAAAATAATACATAACTTGTTTGTTTTTCCAGAACCACTTTAGTGAGATTGCACCTGCAGCTACCAGCAGTGCACCTGCAGCTACCAGCACTGCACCTGCAGCTAGCAGCAGTGCACCTGCAGCCACCAGCAGTGCACCTGCATCCACCAGCACTGCACCTGCAGCCACCAGCAGTGCACCTGCAGCTAGCAGCACTGCACCTGCAGCCACCAGCACTGCATGATAGGAGTTACACTCAATGAATGTGTTTATTTGGTCAAACCAATTCTTTGTTCGTAACTTTAAACTGAAAAAATAATAATTTTAAGATTTAGGAAAGCTAGCAGTAATAAATAATGTTGATATTTTATATGTATTTATCATGATCAGAAATGTTTTCAATCCTAGATCTGCTTAGACTCATTTTGTATTGATTTATAGACAAACATCTGTTAACTGTATGAATAAATAAAACATGTAATGTACTGCTATATATTGTAATAAATTGATAAACCTTCTCCAGCTCGCGTTTATGTTTTGTCCCCTAAAAGTTTAAAAAGTGAAATATCTACCTGCTCCTTCTTCCGATTCTATAAAATAAAGCGGGTTCATCTATATAGGATATATATTATATATATATGATTATTTATCTTTTAAAGTATAGGTCCACATATATTTATATTAAATAATTATTATCTTGGGGTAATGTCACGTGAGGTATAGAATGAGAGTTTTGACTTACCCCCTCCATCCCGACGTTTCGATGTAATATCACACACACATAGGGGATGATCGTTTATTAAATAATGATAGCCCTTCCCTCTGCTATTGTTGTTATTGGGGAAGTACGAGCACTTTAAACCTTGACACTGCTAATTAAACTATATTAAATTGGCACCGTTTGGGTTGACAAGTGTTTTAAAAAATGATATATTTGTATTAGTTTTGCCACGTGACTCTATTTTAATAAAAAAAATCGTCCGATTTAGCGTATGCCAACCCCTCGATTTGGCCCTCGAGATTTTACAAAGCATATAGACTTGAGAAAAGATAAAGATTAAAGTATGCGATACATGCCCAATTCTACACACATATTATGATAGGGGACGATCGTTCGTTAAGGGCAATGTACACTGAAAACGGTATATCAGCCACTTGTGAAGATAACTGCTTCAAATCTTGGGTTAACCACAAGTTGGATGAATAAAAAAATAAAAAAAATAAAAAAAGCAAAACAAAAATCTTCTTGTTTTTTTTTTAACTTTACATTCATTAACAATGTAGCAAGGAAATGCTTAAAGTATCTCATTTATAGAAAGAAAAAAAAATTATTTATTTTTCTGTTAACGAATGTGCAATTGATACAATCAAACACCGTATTTTTAATTTTTTGTTTACAACTCAAGTTATACATTCTTAATTATAAACATTATATTTGTATGTACATTTATCATAACAAAAATGTTCAACATTTAAAAAAAATTAAATCATAGACTTTTTTTCAAAAACCCCTTTTTAATTGTCTGCATTTGTATCTTGTTGGTACACAAACAAAACATCAATGCGCTTAGTCCATTTGTGTAAAAGTTTTGGCGAAAAGAATGGTTAGAAACGTAGAAAAAATTATACTGAAATAAGGCCTTGCGAAACACGGTTCAACCACTCACGCTGCTACAGCTAACATTTTTTTCAACACATGAGGAAATATTGAATCCAATTACTACTTTGTTTAATGATAAACAAGGGAACAATAATCAAAATGCAAAAAAAAAGAGAATTTCTCAAAAATCGAGAATTTTCAGTGTACATTCCCCTTAAAGAATTATAAAGCTTCCTCCTTCTATTTTAGTTATTAGGGAAGTACAAGCACTTTAAACCTGGAAACTGCCACTTAAACTGTATTGAATTGTAAGCGTTTGGGTTGACGCATGTTTAATAAAATGATAAATTGGTATTAGTTTTGACCACATGACTCTATTTCAAACAAAAGATTCCACCAATATGGTGTATTTCAAAACCTCGATATAAGCCCTCGAGATTTTACAAAGACAAAATTCCAACAATATGGTGTATTTCAAAACCCTTTTTTAAGCCCTCAAAATTTTACAAAGACAAAATTCCAACAATATGGTGTATTTCAAAACCTCGATTTTAGCCCTCGAGATTTTACAAAGACAAAATTCCAACAATATGGTGTATTTCAAAACCTCGATTTTAGCCCTCGAGATTTTACAAAGACAATATTCCAACAATATGGTGTATTTCAAAACCTCGATTTTAGCCCTCGAGATTTTACAAAGACAAAATTCCAACAATATGGTGTATTTCAAAACCTCGATTTTAGGTTTCGAGATTTTACAAAGACAAAATTCCAACAATATGGTGTATTTCAAAACCTCGATTTTAGGTTTCGAGATTTTACAACGACAAAATTCCAACAATATGGTGTATTTCAAAACCTCGATTTTTGCACTAGAGATTTTACAAAGACAAAACGTTAACAATATGGTGTATTTCAAAACCTCGATTTTAGGTTTCGAGATTTTACAACGACAAAATTCCAACAATATGGTGTATTTCAAAACCTCGATTTTAGGCCTTGAGATTTTACAAAGACAAAATTCCAACAATATGGTGTATTTCAAAACCTCGATTTTAGGCCTTGAGATTTTACAAAGACAAAATTCTAACAATATGGTGTATTTCAAAACCTCGATTTTAGGCCTTGAGATTTTACAAAGACAAAATTCTAACAATATGGTGTATTTCAGAAACCTCGATTTTAGGCCTCGAGATTTAACAAAGACAAAATTCCAACAATATGGTGTATTTCAAAACCTCGATTTTAGGCCTCGAGATTTTACAAAGACAAAATTCCAACAATATGGTGTATTTCAAAACCTCGATTTTAGGCCTCGAGATTTAACAAAGACAAAATTCCAACAATATGGTGTATTTCAAAACCTCGATTTTAACCCTCGAGATTTTACAAAGACAAAATTCCAACAATATGGTGTAAACCTCGATTTCAGGCCTCGAGATTTTACAAAGACAAAATTCCAACAATATGGTGTATTTCAAAACCTCGATTTAAGGCCTCGAGATTTTACAAAGACAAAATTCCAATAATATGGTGTATTTCCAAACCTCGATTTTAGGCCTCGAGATTTTACAACGACAAAATTCCAACAATATGGCGTACTTTAAAACCTCGATTTTTGAAGTAGAGATTTTACAAAGACAAAATTCCAACAATATGGTGTATTTCAAAACCTCGATTTTAGGCCTCGAGATTTTACAACGACAAAATTCCAACAATATGGCGTACTTTAAAACCTCGATTTTTGAACTAGAGATTTTACAAAGACAAAATTCCAACAATATGGTGTATTTCAAAACCTCGATTTTAGCCCTCGAGATTTTACAAAGACAAAATTCCAACAATATGGTGTATTTCAAAACCTCATTTTTAGCCCTCGAGATTTAACAAAGACAAAATTCCAACAATATGGCGTATTTCAAAACCTCGATATCAGCCCTCGAGATTTTACAAAGACAATATTCCAACAATATGGTGTATTTCAATACTTCGATTTTAGCCCTCAAGATTTTACAAAGACAAAATTCCAACAATATGGTGTATTTCAAAACCTCATTTTTAGCCCTCGAGATTTTACAACGACAAAATTTCAACAATATGGTGGATTTCAAAACCTCGAATTTAGCCCTCGAGATTTTACAAAGACAAAATTCCAACAATATGGTGTATTTCAAAACCCTTTTTTAAGCCCTCGAGATTTTACAAAGACAAAATTCCAACAATATGGTGTATTTCAAAACCTCGATTTTAACCCTCGAGATTTTACAAAGACAAAATTCCAACAATATGGTGAATTTCAAAACCTAAATTTTAGCCCTCGAGATTTTACAAAGACAAAATTCCAACAATATGGTGGATTTCAAAACCTCGATTTTGGGCCTCGAGATTTTACAAAGACAGAAGTCCAACAATATGGTTTATTTCAAAACCTCGATTTTAGGCCTCGAGATTTAACTTAAGAATTGATGAAAATTAAAGTATGCATTTTTTGCAAAAATTCTACACACACATACTATAGGGGATGATCGTTTATTAAACAATAATAACCCTTCCCCCTTCTATTGTTATTATTGGGGAAGAACGAGCACTCTAAACCTTGACACTGCTATTTAACCTATATTGAATTGTAAGCGTTTGGGTTGACGCATGTTTAATAAATAGATATATTTGTTTCAGTTCAAACCACGTGACTCTATTTCATTTAAAATACCAACAGTCACAGTGTTGGCTCCTTGACCTGATTCTAGGGTTTTTTTTCGTCAAGTGTTATCATCTTCTATCGGATAAGCTCAGCGAATGGTGGCAACAACAACTTGAAAGTGATATAATGCTGCCATCTTCTTTACAGGTGTTCGTTCGCCACTTACTGCAATGTGTATATAGATAAGCACAGGACTCGACACCTGGTCCGATAAATCTGTCTGAAGATATTTCCAAAATTTTCCACGACCACTTGACGAATGCGGGAATTAAATCCTATAAAATAGCCTTTGGACATTCCCTCAGGGCTGTCGTACTTAATGCATCGCTCCCCCTCCCCATAGCCCTTGGACATTCCCTCAGGTCTGTCCGTACTTAATGCATTGCTCCCCCTCCCCATAGCCCTTGGACATTCCCTCAGGTCTGCCCGTACTTAATGCATCGCTCCCCCTCCCCATAGCCCTTGGACATTCCCTGCAGGAATGTCGTAGTTAATGCATCGCTCCCCCTCTTCATAGCCCTTAGATATTCCCTCAGGTCTGTCCGTACTAAATGCATGGCTCCCCCTCCCCATAGCCCTTGAACATTCCCTCAGGTCAGTCAAAACTAAATGCATTGCTCCCCCTCCCCATAGCCCTTGGACATTCCCTCAGGTCAGTCAAAACTTAATGCATCGCTCCCCCTCCCCAAGCCCTTGGACATTCCCTCAGGTCTGTCCGTACTTAATGCATGGCTCCCCCCCATAGCCCTTGGACATTCCCTCAGCTCTGTCCGTAATTAAAGCATTGCTCCCCCCCCCATAGCCCTTGGACATTCCCTCAGGAATGTCGTAGTAAATGCATCGCTCCCCCTCTTCAAAGCCCTTGGACATTCCCTCAGGAATGTCGTAGTAAATGCATCGCTCCCCCTCTTCATAGCCCTTGGACATTCCCTCAGGTCTGTCCGTACTTAATGCATCGCTCCCCCTCCCCATAGCCCTTGGACATTCCCTCAGGTCTGCCTGTACTTAATGCATCGCTCCCCCTCCCCTATAGCCCTTGGACATTCCCTCAGGTCTGCCCGTACTTAATGCATCGCTCCCCCACCCCTATAGCCCTTGGATATTCCCTCAGGTCTGTCCGTATTTCATGCATCGCTCCCCCTCCCCATAGCCCATGGACATTCCCTCAGGTCTGCCCGTACTTAATGCATCGCTCCCCCTCCCCTATAGCCCTTGGATATTCCCTCAGGTTTGTCCGTTTTTCATGCATCGCTCCCCCCCCCATAGCCCATGGACATTCCCTCAGGTCTGTCCGTATTTCATGCATCGCTCCCCCCCCAATAGCCCATGGACATTCCCTCAGGTCTGCCCGTACTTAATGTATCGCTCCCCCTCCCCTATAGCCCTTGGATATTCCCTCAGGTCTGTCCGTATTTCATGCATCGCTCCCCCCCCCATAGCCCATGGACATTCCCTCAGGTCTGCCCGTACTTAATGTATCGCTCCCCCTCCCCTATAGCCCTTGGATATTCCCTCAGGTCTGTCCGTATTTCATGCATCGCTCCCCCCCCCATAGCCCATGGACATTCCCTCAGGTCTGCCCGTACTTAATGTATCGCTCCCCCTCCCCTATAGCCCTTGGATATTCCCTCAGGTCTGTCCGTATTTCATGCATCGCTCCCCCCCCCATAGCCCATGGACATTCCCTCAGGTCTGCCCGTACTTAATGCATCGCTCCCCCTCCCCTATAGCCCTTGCACATTCCCTCAGGTATGTCCGTACTTAATGCATGGCTGTGTTAGATCAAGTTGTTCATTGCTATTTGTTAGATCAAGCTGTTCATTGCTATTCGTTAGATCAAGCTATTTATTGCTATTCTTTAGATCAAGTTATTCATTGCTATTCGTTAGATCAAGCTATTTATTGCTATTCTTTAGATCAAGTTATTCATTGCTATTCGTTATTCATTCGATCAAGTTATTCATTGTTTTTCGTTTTATCAAGCTATTCATTGCTATTCGTTAGATCAAGCTGTTCATTGCTATTCGTTATATCAAGCTTTTCATTGTTATTCGTTAGATCAAGCTATTTATTGCTATTCTTTACATCAAGCTATTCATTGCTATTCTTTAGATCAAGTTATTCATTGCTATTCGTTAGATCAAGCTATTTATTGCTATTCTTTAGATCAAGTAATTCATTGCTATTTGTTAGATCAAGCTATTCATTGCTATTCTTTAGATCAAGCTATTCATTGCTATTCTTTAGATCAAGTTATTCATTGCTATTCGTTAGATCAAGCTATTTATTGCTATTCTTTAGATCAAGTAATTCATTGCTATTCGTTAGATCAAGTAATTTATTGCTATTTGTTATATCAAGCTATTCATTGCTATTCGTTAGATTAAGTTATTTATTGCTATTCGTTATATCAAGCTATTCATTGCTATTCGTTATATCTAGCCTGTGCACCCTATAACGGGTATTCATAAGAAAAACAATTATTATTTATAGAGAACAACCTGCTAAAAAGATTAACGGGCACTTTAATTCGGAAAGTTGCCCGAATGTTATGTGACTTTACATAGCTTGATTATTTTTACCTATCATGCATAATCATTTCCAGCAGGTGTTACGAGAGATATGCAGCAGTTCTAAGGTCCTAGATGAAAAAAACTGTTGTTTTTTACGGGTTTTGCCCAAACTAGATTGTATCAAAGTGTATTAGATAACTCCTTGCTATATATACTCGCTAGTTTGGTGGACTAATATGCACAACCTTCTCATTGTGCACTGAGATATCATCAAAAGAATATCCCTACTGGTCTTGCCATGTCCAGCAACAATATCCTGACCCTGGTGGGCTTCGCCTGTTTGCTGATCGTCCGTAAGTAAAACAATCAATTAACAATAAATAAAACAATCACAAAACAATGTAATTATGTACATCTTGCAATAAAAACATTTATGAAATATATATATATATATATATATATAAAGCTGACGGTTAAGCCAGTTCCCCTGACGAACACCGAAGTTAAGAAACCTCGGGCTAGGTCAGGAGGTGGATTGGGGACTATTTTTGTCTAAAACACTAGTAACCTTTGGTTGGAGCTGATTGGAGGGTTGTTGTTGCTAAGGTTTGGTTTTCTATACGGGAAATTTTATGTAAGAAAATGTTACCCGGCAACAACGGCGCCCCTAGGGGTAGGGGGCGACAGAAAATTATTTGTTGTATTGCAACGCGACATAATTGTGTTTGTTCTTTGTCTCAGGGGTCGCATCTCACAGCGTCACTATTACCCCGGAAACCATGAGGGTATCCGAAGAGCTGGAGACATTATCTTTCAGCTGTGCTACTGACGTACCCCTGGCCGGGTGTCAATTTAAATGGATTGAGCGATATGGTGACGGAGGCCCAGTGCTGGATCTCAGTGAGGGCTCTGCTTCCGTGACAGACCCTAGCCATCTGACCCCTGAGCTCCTCGACTACAGCTACAGCGGCCGGGGTCTGGGTTCGGGGGACTGCGGGGTTGACCTGAAGGTGAAGGGCCACAAGGATTGGATCTTCGTTTGTCGAGTCCGAGCCGTGGACGGTGGCTGGAGTTACGCCTGGTCCGACCTCTACGCTGACAGTAAGTTCAACTTGTTTCACACACTGAAGCACCAGTCAGATTTTTTGGAGTGCGCGCCCTCCAAATATCCTGACTAAAAAAAACTAAGACTTATATTTATATATATGTATATATATATCAGAGTTTTCAGGTCTCAATTTTCAAAAAAAGTTTTTTAAATGTTTTTACGATTATGTTTCTATACTCATCTTAGATACAATCAAAGTGATTAAAATAATTTTGTTTGGCATAATTAAATGTATATTATTATTAAATATATTATTTTATATTTATACATTTTAAATGCATTATTTTGGTATTGCATTCACGCTTCTTTTTTCTAGAACGCACCAAACACACTCTCAAAACGGGGGTTAAAAAGTTTCACCTGTGGCGCTATTATTGGGAAGGGGGGGGGGGCGGAGACCCCCAAACCCCCCGCGGTTGGTCTTTTTTCCGCGAAGTAAAGCACTCCTTAGAATTTGGAAAACCCGGCACCCCTGCCACTGACTACTGAGTGTGTCACTGACTGGTATATCTGCTTCCTCGTTACAGAGAGAAACCCCCTCGCAAACACCCGGACACCGAGGGAGGCCGTCGTTGTCCCGGGCGGGGAGGCGAGGTTCGAGGAAAAGGCGGTGCAAGGACCAGTGTACTACTGCCACTTCTACCTTCAAACAATAGGGTTTCTTATCTTCAACGGCGGAGCCACGTCTCCAGACAGCAACGGCCGGCATCTCTATCTGGGGACTGGACTGGAGAACGGGGAGTGCGGTGTGAAGCTGAGCAACGTCGAAGAGGGAGACAACGGCCGGATCTGGAGTTGGTTTGCTACCGATGACAATATTGCAGCAAGATTCATGGTTCTCATCGTAGCCCGTAAGTTTATCACTTTCTCACGCTTTCTCACTTTCTCAGTCAACGATTATTAAAGACAGCCTCAAGAACTCTGTAATAGAATTTAATTTCCCTATTATTAATAACACCTTCAATTTTTACTTAGGTACATAAAACAATCTTATTAATAATATCGGCATGTTTGCTACACGGCCACCTGTGAGCTGCACGAGGCTAGATGATTGTATGTCTCAGTGTTGCTATGTCATGATTCAGGTTCCCCATACGCACCAACCCTGAGTGTTGTCTACACGGCCACCTGTGAGCTGCACGAGGCTAGATGATTGTATGTCTCAGTGTTGCTATGTCATGATTCAGGTCCCCCATACGCACCAACCCTGAGTGTTGTCTACACGGCCACCTGTGAGCTGCACGAGGCTAGATGATTGTATGTCTCAGTGTTGCTATGTCATGCTTCAGGTCCCCCCAGCGCACCGACCCTGAGTGTTGTCTACACGGCCACCTGTGAGCTGCACGAGGCTAGATGATTGTATGTCTCAGTGTTGCTATGTCATGCTTCAGGTCCCCCCAGCGCACCAACCCTGAGTGTTGTCTACACGGCCACCTGTGAGCTGCACGAGGCTAGATGATTGTATGTCTCAGTGTTGCTATGTCATGATTCAGGTCCCCCCAGCGCACCAACCCTGAGTGTTGTCTACACGGCCACCTGTGAGCTGCACGAGGCTAGATGATTGTATGTCTCAGTGTTGCTATGTCATGATTCAGGTCCCCCATACGCACCAACCCTGAGTGTTGTCTACACGGCCACCTGTGAGCTGCACGAGGCTAGATGATTGTATGTCTCAGTGTTGCTATGACATGATTCAGGTTCCCCATACGCACCAACCCTGAGTGTTGTCTACACGGCCACCTGTGAGCTGCACGAGGCAAGATGATTGTATGTCTTAGTGTTGCTATGTCATGCTTCAGGTCGCCCCAACTCACTTACCCTGAGTGTTGTCTACACGGCCACCTGTGAGCTGCACGATGCTTGATGATTGTATGTGTCAGTGTTGCTATGTCATGCTTCAGGTCCCCCATACGCACCAACCCTGAGTGTTGTCTACACGGCCACCTGTGAGCTGCACGAGGCTAGATGATTGTATGTCTTAGTGTTGCAATGTCTTGCTTCAGGTCGCCCCAACTCACTAACCCTGAATGTTGACTACACGGACGTCGGGGTAACAGTTACCTGTGAGGTGAACGAAGCTCGCCCTGTTGCCAACATAACCTGGTTCCTGGGAAATGACGTCATTCGCCAGGACTCAATGGACGACGCTCTGGGTACTTCCAAGGACGAGTGGAGGTGGCCGTGGATGCAGGGGTCTATCCTGCAGTCGGTCTCACTCAAACGTTTGCCTGAATATAACGGCAAGGTGCTGAAGTGTGTTGTCTCTAATGCGGCCTTGGCTAAACCGATGGAGTTGACGGCGACCATCTTATTCACTTGTAAGTTCTGTTTGTTTGTATACAAATTGTGTAGATTTTGATTCTCTCCCCTCCATCGCTATGTGACCATCTCTCATCGTCTGTCCAGTGGTTAGCGTCCCTGCTTCCAATGCAGAAGGTTCCGGGTCAAATCCCGCTTCAGGCAGAACTTTTTACCTTCTAATGTGGATTCAATTCCATTACTTCTTGGCTTAGGAATAAGTAAACGGTGACTTTAAAGCTGTCCTAGCAACAAAGCACTCAATAAATTCAAAGTTGTTCTGAATGGGCCTTGTTGATTCTGGCATTTGTCCGCATGAGTTCGCACTGTCCAATCACTGATTCATATGTTTCGTATTTGAAATATTGATCTTTGATTGGTTAACTTATTGCTCACTCGTCGATGGTGTTCGGAGCCTGCAGGGTTGCTGTAGTCACTTTAAATTTAAGTCCCCCACTGAAAATCAGTTGAGTTACTGTGTGGGTCAAGAATAAATTGCACTTAAAGATTTGGTCAAATAAATATTACACGTCCACAAACTTATGTGTGTAATGTTGAAGAATTGCCCCACTTCTTTCTTTCTACATCGGTAGAAGTAGTAGATTGAAGTTGCAGCGTTACTAGTCCATGTTTAACATTACCCCCCAAAAATAATACATAACTTGTTTGTTTTTCCAGAACCACTTTAGTGAGATTGCACCTGCAGCTACCAGCACTGCACCTGCAGCTACCAGCAGTGCACCTGCAGCTACCAGCACTGCACCTGCAGTAACCAGCAGTGCACCTGCAGCCACCAGCACTGCACCTGCAGCCACCAGCACTGCACCTGCAGCTACCAGCACTGCACCTGCAGCTAGCAGCACTGCACCTGCAGCTAGCAGCAGTGCACCTGCAGACACCAGCAGTGCACCTGCATCCACCAGCACTGCACCTGCAGCCACCAGCAGTGCACCTGCAGCTAGCAGCACTGCACATGCAGCCACCAGCACTGCATGATAGGAGTTACACTCAATGAATGTGTTTATTTGGTCAAACCAATTCTTTGTTCGTAACTTTAAACTGAAAAAATAATAATTTTAAGATTTAGGAAAGCTAGCAATAATAAATAATGTTGATATTTTATATGTATTTATCATGATCAGAAATGTTTTCAATCCTAGATCTGCTTAGACTCATTTTGTATTGATTTATAGACAAACATCTGTTAACTGTATGAATAAATAAAACATGTAATGTACTGCTATATATTGTAATAAATTGATAAACCTTCTCCAGCTCGCGTTTATATTTTGTCCCCTAAAAGTTTAAAAAGTGAAATATCTACCTGCTCCTTCTTCCGATTCTATAAAATAAAGCGGGTTCATCTATATAGGATATATATTATATATATATGATTATTTATCTTTTAAAGTATAGGTCCACATATATTTATATTAAATAATTATTATCTTGGGGTAATGTCACGTGAGGTATAGAATGAGAGTTTTGACTTACCCCCTCCATCCCGACGTTTCGATGTAATATCACACACACATAGGGGATGATCGTTTATTAAATAATGATAGCCCTTCCATCTGCTATTGTTGTTATTGGGGAAGTACGAGCACTTTAAACCTTGACACTGCTAATTAAACTATATTAAATTGGCACCGTTTGGGTTGACAAGTGTTTTAAAAAATGATATATTTGTATTAGTTTTGCCACGTGACTCTATTTCAATAAAAAAAATTCGTCCGATTTAGCGTATGCCAACCCCTCGATTTGGCCCTCGAGATTTTACAAAGCATATAGACTTCAGAAAAGATAAAGATTAAAGTATGCGATACATGCCCAATTCTACACACATATTATGATAGGGGACGATCGTTTGTTAAGGGCAATGTACACTGAAAACGGTATATCAGCCACTTGTGAAGATAACTGCTTCAAATCTTGGGTTAACCACAAGTTGGATGAATAAAAAAATAAAAAAAATAAAAAAAGCAAAACAAAAATCTTCTTGTTTTTTTTTTAACTTTACATTCATTAACAATGTAGCAAGGAAATGCTTAAAGTATCTCATTTATAGAAAGAAAAAAAAAATTATTTATTTTTCTGTTAACGAATGTGCAATTGATACAATCAAACACCGTATTTTTAATTTTTTGTTTACAACTCAAGTTATACATTCTTAATTATAAAAATTATATTTGTATGTACATTTATCATAACAAAAATGTTCAACATTTAAAAAAAATTAAATCATAGACTTTTTTTCAAAAACCCCTTTTTAATTGTCTGCATTTGTATCTTGTTGGTACACAAACAAAACATCAATGCTCTAAGTCCATTTGTGTAAACGTTTTGGCGAAAAGAATTGTTAGAAACGTAGAAAAAATTATACTGAAATAATGCCTTGTGAAACACGGTTCAACCACTCACGCTGCTACAGCTAACATTTTTTTCAACACATGAGGAAATATTGAATCCAATTACTACTTTGTTTAATGATAAACAAGGGAACAATAATCAAAATGCAAAAAAAAAGAGAATTTCTCAAAAATCGAGAATTTTCAGTGTACATTCCCCTTAAAGAATTATAAAGCTTCCTCCTTCTATTTTAGTTATTAGGGAAGTACAAGCACTTTAAACCTGGAAACTGCCACTTAAACTGTATTGAATTGTAAGCGTTTGGGTTGACGCATGTTTAATAAAATGATAAATTGGTATTAGTTTTGACCACATGACTCTATTTCAAACAAAAGATTCCACCAATATGGTGTATTTCAAAACCTCGATATTAGCCCTCGAGATTTTACAAAGACAATATTCCAACAATATGGTGAATTTCAATACCTCGATTTTAGGCCTCGAGATTTTACAAAGACAAAATTCCAACAATATGGTGTATTTCAAAACCTCGAATTTAGCCCTCGAGGTTTTACAAAGACAAAATTCTAACAATATGGTGTATTTTAAAACCTCAATATTAGTCCTCGAGATTTTACAAAGACAAAATTCCAACAATATGGTGTATTTCAAAACCTCGATTTTAGCCCTCGAGATTTTACAAAGACAATATTCCAACAATATGGTGTATTTCAAAACCTCGATTTTAGCCCTCGAGATTTTACAAAGACAAAATTCCAACAATATGGTGTATTTCAAAACCTCGATTTTAGCCCTCGAGATTTTACAAAGACAAAATTCCAACAATATGGTGTATTTCAAAACCTCATTTTTAGCCCTCGAGATTTAACAAAGACAAAATTCCAACAACATGGCGTATTTCAAAACCTCGATTTCAGCCCTCGAGATTTTACAAAGACAATATTCCAACAATATGGTGTATTTCAAAACCTCGAATTTAGCCCTCGAGATTTTACAAAGACAAAATTCCAACAATATGGTGTATTTCAAAACCCTTTTTTAAGCCCTCGAGATTTTACAAAGACAAAATTCCAACAATATGGTGTATTTCAAAACCTCGATTTTAACCCTCGAGATTTTACAAAGACAAAATTCCAACAATATGGTGAATTTCAAAACCTAAATTTTAGCCCTCGAGATTTTACAAAGACAAAATTCCAACAATATGGTGGATTTCAAAACCTCGATTTTGGGCCTCGAGATTTTACAAAGACAGAAGTCCAACAATATGGCGTATTTCAAAACCTCGATTTTAGGCCTCGAGATTTAACTTAAGAAATGATGAAAATTCAGTATGCATTTTTTGCAAAAATTTTACACACACATACTATAGGCCAGGGTATGATTGTTTAATAAATAATAATAACCCTTCCCCCTTCTATTGTTATTATTGGGGAAGTACGAGCACTTTAAATCTTGACACTGCTATTTAAACTATATTGAATTGTTAGAATTTGAGTTGACGCATGTTTAATAAATAGATATATTTGTTTTAGTTCAAACCACGTGACTCTATTTCATTTAAAATACCAACAATCACAGAGTTGGCTCCTTGACCTGATTCTGGGGGTTTTTTCGTCAAGTGTTATCATCTTCTATCGGATAAGCTCAGCGAATGTTGGCTACAACCACTTGAAG
The DNA here is from genome assembly GCA_945910005.1 of Isoperla grammatica. Classification (NCBI taxonomy): domain Eukaryota; kingdom Metazoa; phylum Arthropoda; class Insecta; order Plecoptera; family Perlodidae; genus Isoperla; species Isoperla grammatica. The sequence goes on along the minus strand of OX246749.1, from coordinate 2,393,490 downwards.
GTGATATAATCTTCTTTACACGTGTTGGATTCACCTCTCTCTGCAATCTGTATATAGATAAGCACTGGACTCGACACCTGGTCCGATAAATCTGTCTGAACATATTTCCAAAATTTTCCACGACCACTTGACGAATGCGGGAATTAAATCCTATAAAATAGCCCTTGGACATTCCCTCAGGTCTGTCCGTACTATTTGCATTGCTCCCCCCCCCCCCCATAGCCCTTGGACATTCCCTCAGGTCAGTCAATACTTAATGCATCGCCCCCCCTCCCCATAGCCCTTGGACATTCCCTCAGGTCTGTCCGTATTTCATGCATCGCTCCCCCTCACCATAGCCCTAGAACATTCCCTCAGGTCTGTCCGTAATTAATGCATTGCTCCCCCTCCCCATAGCTCTTGAACATTCCCTAAGCTCTGTCTGTAATAAATGCATTGCTCCCCCTCCCCATAGCCCTTGGACATTCCCTCAGCTCTGTCCGTAACGAATACATTGCTACCCCTTCCCATAGCCCTTGGACATTCCCTCAGGTCTGTCCGTAATTAATGCATTGCTCCCCCTCCCCATAGCTCTTGAACATTCCCTAAGCTCTGTCTGTAATAAATGCATTGCTCCCCCTCCCCATAGCCCTTGGACATTCCCTCAGCTCTGTCCGTAATTAATGCATTGCTCCCCTTCCCCATAGCCCTTGGACATTCCCTAGCTCTGTCCATAATAAATGCATTGCTCCCCCTTCTCATAGCCCTTGGACATTCTTTCAGGTCTACCGTACTTAATGCATCGCTCCCCCTCCCCATAGCTCTTGAACATTCCCTCAGCTCTGTCCGTAATTAATGAATTGCTCCCCCTTCCCATAGCCCTTGGACATTCCCTAAGCTGTCCGTAATTAATGCATTGCTCCCCCTCCCCATAGCCCTTGGACATTCCCTCAGCTCTATCCGTATTTAATGAATTGCTCCCCCTTCCCATAGCCCTTGGACATTCCCTAAGCTCTGTCCGTAAAAAATGCATTGCACACCCTCCCCATAGCCCTTGGACATTCCCTCAGGTCTGTCCGTACTAAATGCATCGCTCCAACTCCCCATAGCCCTTGGACATTCCCTCAGCTCTGTCCGTAACGAATACATTGCTACCCCTTCCCATAGCCATTGGACATTCCCTCAGGTCTGTTCGTACTTAATGCATTGCTCCCCCTCCCCATAGCCCTTGAACATTCCCTCAGCTCTGTCCGTAATTAATGAATTGCTCCCCCTTCCCATAGCCCTTGGTCATTCCCTAAGCACTGTCCGTAATAAATGAATTGCACACCCTCCTCATAGCCCTTGGACATTCCCTCAGGTCTGTCCGTACTTAATGCATTGCTCCCCCTTTCCATGGCCCTTGGACATTCCCTCAGGTCTGTCCGTACTTAATGCATCGCTCCCCCTCCCCTTAGCCCTTGGACATTCCCTAAGCTCTGTCCGTAATTAATGCATTGCTCCCCCTTTCCATGGCCCTTGGACATTCCCTCAGGTCTGTCCGTACTTAATGCATTGCTCCCCCTCCCCATAGCCTTTGGACATTCCCTCAGCTCTGTCCGTAATTAATGAATTGCTCCCCCTTCCCATAGCCCTTGGACATTCCGTAAGCACTGTCCGTAATAAATGAATTGCACACCCTCCTCATAGCCCTTGGACATTCCCTCAGCTCTGTCCGTAATTAATGCATTGCTCCCCCTCCCCATAGCCCTTGGACATTCCCTAAGCTCTGTCCGTAATTAATGCATTGCTCCCCCTTCCCATAGCCCTTGGACATTCCCTAAGTCTTGTCCGTTATAAATGCATTGCTACCCCTCCCCATAGCCCTTGGACATTCCCTAACCTCTGTCCGTAATTAATGCATTGCTCCCCCTCCCCATAGCCCTTGGACATTCCCTAAGCTCTGTCCATAATTAATGCATTGCTCCCCCCCATAGCCCTTGGACATTCCCTCAGGTCTGTCCGTAATTAATGCATTGCTCCCCCCCATAGCCCTTGGACATTCCCTCAGGTCTGTCCGTAATTAATGCATTGCTCCCCCCCATAGTCCTTGGACATTCTCTCAGGTCTGTCGTACTTAATGCATCGCTCCCCCCCCCCCCCCCATAGCCCTTGGACATTCCCTCAGGTTCGTCCGTACTTAATGCATCGCTGCGTTAGATCAAGTTATTCATTGCTATTCGTTAGATCAAGCTGTTCATTGCTTTTCGTTATATCAAGCTATTCATTGTTTTTCGTTATATCAAGCTATTCATTGCTATTCGTAAGATCAAGCTATTTATTGCTATTCGTTAGATCAAGTTATTCATTGCTATTCGTTATATCAAGCAATTCATTGCTATTCGTTATATCAAGCTATTCATTGCTATTCGTTATATCAAGTATTTATTGCTATTCGTT
>OX246749.1:2363572-2388572 GCA_945910005.1 Isoperla grammatica | reverse complement strand
TCTGGCCCAGGCCAACAGGACCCATCTGACACCCGAAGTCATCGGCTACAGCTACAGCGGCCGGGGTCTGGAGGAGGGGGACTGCGGGGTCAACATGAGGGTGACGGGCATCAAAGAATGGATGGTCGTTTGCCGAGTCAGAGCCATGAACGGTGGCTGGACCTACGCCTGGTCCGACCTATTTGCTGGCCGTAAGTTCCACTGTTTTCACACACTTGTGCTCGTTGTGTGGGTCGTTGGTCTAGAGGGTTTAATCCTGGTTCCAATACAGAATCACTAGAGTAGGGGGTTGTAGAGTTTGTCGTTCATCACAGTATATTAAAATACAATGAATACTTCTTTTCACTGTGTAGGTATAGATTATAAATACATGTGGTTAAAGTGGGGCGGTATGAGTCGGTATGCATACCGTTACTAAAAATATCGACGGTATACCATACCGACACTAATTTGTATTGATAGTTAGCATACTGACGAACTATGTTGAACATTTTGTTGTTCTTAATATTTATATTTGCTCACCCAATGTTTTAATAAAGTATAAATGTTTCAATTTTTTTTTCCACAACAAATTTAATTTTAACTTGTCGAGACAAAACACCCTGAAAAAAATTTCTGCAGGGCTAAACAAGGGGGCGCAACCCCCCCCCCCCCCCCCCCCCTTCGACATATCCGCTTTGTATTCTGTACACAGCATTAGTGCATACCGTCACATCTCCGAGTCCACTTTAACCACTGAGCACTGACTACTGAGTGTGTCACTGACTGGTATATCTGCTCCCGTGTTACAGAGAGAAACCCCCTCGACAACACCCGGACACCGAGGGAGGTCGTCCTTCTCCCGGGCAGGACGGCAATGTTCAACGAACGGGCGGGAGAACCACTGGAGAGCTGCCACTTCTACCCTTATGGCAAGGGTCCTAAGTTCTTCGATTACGGAGCCGCTTCTCCCGACAGCACCGGCCAGCATATCTACCTGGGGAATGGACTGCAGTACGGCGAGTGCGGTCTGGCGCTGAGCAACGTCCAAGAAGAAGACAACGGCCGGGTCTGGAGTTGGTTTGCCACCCCTAACAAAATTGCAGCCAGATTCATGGTTCTCATCGTGGCCCGTAGGTTTAACACTTTCTCACGCTTTCTCACTTTCTCAGTCAACGATTAGTAAAGACAGCCTCAAGAACTTTGTTTTAGAATTTAATTTCCCTTTTATTAATAACACCTTCAATTTTAATTTACATAAACCAATCTTATTAATAATATCGGTGTGTTTGCTACACGGCCACCTGTGAGCTGCACGAGGCTAGATGATTGTATGTCTCAGTGTTGCTATGTCATGCTTCAGGTCACCTCAGCGTACCAAGCCTAAGTGTTGTCTACACGGACACCTGTGAGCTGCACGAGGCTAGATGATTGTATGTCTCAGTGTTGCTATGTCTTGCTTCAGGTCCCCCCAGCGCACTAACCCTGGAGGCCAAGTCTTGAAATTCACGTTTCAACTCACCACACGTTTCAAGTCGCAAATTTCCGCAAGTCGCAAGAAAAACAGCAAAACGGTAGTCTTGAGACAAATTGGGGAAGCGGGCGGTGATTCAACTCGCAAGTTTGTTTACGTTTCAAACCACGAGCTACAACGTTGCGAGTTGTCAGTTATTTGCGACTTGAGATGGATGATGTTGCAATAATAAATGCGATTGCCGATCTTGAAGAGGCCGAAATAACAGAAAACAACATACAAGAACGTTTCCGCACCGTTATTAATCCATTTAATGCGTTATCTGAAACGAAATTCACTAAATATTTCAGGCTCTAATCATGAAACATAGGCCTACTCGGATACTAACATAGCCTAGCTAGGCCTAGGCCTACGCCTAGATCCTACATAGAAAATGTGTATGTGTGAGGCACTCTAATCATGAAACATAGGCCTACTTGCATCCTTACATGGCCTAGCTAGGCCTAGGCCTACGCCTAGATCCTACATAGAAAATGTGAGTGTGTGAGGCACTCCAATCATGAAACATAGGCCTACTCGGATCCTGTTTAAATGTTTTAAAATGTAATTTACAGCTGCTTAACAACAATAAACAATAAACAATAGCTAGGCCTAGGCCTACGCCTAGATCCTACATAGAAAATGTGCTTTCCCTAGGCCTATCTTCTACGTGAAATATTCTCCCCAGAATAGGCTATAGAGACCCAAAAGGCTTAAAGCCCTAGACCTACCATTTCATACTAACTTCTCTCCCGAGGCCGAGGAGGAGGTTAGAGGTTAGAGAACCTTTGTACACGCACGGCAATGACAGCGAGAGCGACGACAACAAACCTAGTCGTCACGCCTCAACTATCGATGGATCGAAAGATGCAAGTTGTAACGCGCTTTGTCATTGGTCATTTATTGAGTTGTTGTGGGCGGAGTTTGATAACGCAAAAATCAGTAACCCGCAAAGTTTTGATCTCGCAAGCGACTTCAGGCGCAAGCCTAATTTCAAGACTACGACATTAGTAGAAGTCAAGTCGCATGCGGTTTGGAAACAGTGAGTTGATTCGCATTGCGACTTGATTCGCAAGGTTTCAAGACTTGGCCTCCAGAGTGTTGTCTACACGGACACCTGTGAGCTGCACGAGGCTAGATGATTGTATGTCTCAGTGTTGCTATGTCTTGCTTCAGGTCCCCCCAGCGCACTAACCCTGAGTATTGTCTACACGGACACCTGTGAGCTGCACGAGGCTAGATGATTGTATATCTCAGTGTTGCTATGTCATGCTTTAGGTCCCCCCCGCGCACCAACCCTGAGTGTTGTCCACAAGGCCACCTGTGAGCTGCACGAGGCTAGATGATTGTATGTCTCAGTGTTGCTATGTCTTGCTTCAGGTCTCCCCAGCGCACCAACCCTGAGTGTTGTCTACACGGCCACCTGTAAGCTACACGAGGCTAGATGATTGTATGTCTCAGTGTTGCTATGTCATGCTTCAGGTCCCCCCAGCGCACCAACCCTGAGTGTTGTCTACACGCGGCCACCTGTGAGCTGCACGAGGCTAGATGATTGTATGTCTCGGTGTTGCTATGTCATGCTTCAGGTCGCCTCAAGGCACCAACCCTGAGTGTTGTCTACACGGCCACCTGTGAGCTGCACGAGGCTAGATGATTGTATGTCTCAGTGTTGCTATGTCATGCTTCAGGTCGCCTCAAGGCACCAACCCTGAGTGTTGTCTACACGGCCACCTGTGAGCTGCACGAGGCTAGATGATTGTATGTCTCAGTGTTGCTATGTCATGCTTCAGGTCGCCTCAAGGCACCAACCCTGAGTGTTGTCTACATGGCCACCTGTGAGCTGCACGAGGCTAGATGATTGTATGTCTCAGTGTTGCTATGTCATGCTTCAGGTCCCCCATACCATATGCACCAACCCTGAGTGTTGTCTACACGGCTACCTGTGAGCTGGACGAGGCTAGATGATTGTATGTCTCAGTGTTTCAATGTCTTGCTTCAGGTCGCCCCAACTCAGTTACCCTGAGTGTTGTCTACACGGAATTCGGGGTTACGGCCACCTGTGAGGTGAATGAAGCTCGCCCTGTTGCCAACATAACCTGGTTTCTGGAAGATGACATTATCCGCCAGGACTTACTGGACGACACTCTGGGTAATTCCCAGGACGCGTGGAGATGGCCGTGGATGCAGGGGTCTATCATGCAGACGGTCTCACTTAAACGTATCCCTGAATATAGCCGCAAGGTGCTGAAGTGTGAAGTCGATCATGCGGCCTTGTTTGAGCCGATGGAGGCGATGACGACAGTCTCATTCACTTGTAAGTTATGTTGTTTGTTTACAAATTGTGTAGATTTTGATTTTCTCTCCTCCATAAGTTTGACGCTCCCCTCCATAAGTTTGACGCTCCCCTCCATCGCTATGTGAGCATCTCTCATCGTCCGTCCAGTGGTTATCATCCCTGCTTCTAATGCAGAAGGTCCCAGGTTCAAGTCCCGCTTCAGGCAGATCTTTTTAACTTCTAATGTGGATTCAATTCCATCACTTCTTGGCTTAGGAATAAGTAAACGGTGACTTTAGAGCTGTCCTAGCAACGAAGCACTCAATAAATTCAAAGTTGTTCTGCATCGGCCTTGTTGATTCTGGCATTTGTCCGCATGTGTTCGCACTGTCCAATCACTGATTCATATGTTTCGTATTTAAAATATAGATCTTTGATTGGTTATCGCTCACTCGTCGATGGTGTTCGGAGCCCACAGGGTTGGTTTAGTCACTTTAAAGTAAAGTACCCCACTGCCAATCAGTTTAGTTACTGAGTAGGTAGACTCTAAATGTGAATTTATTTATTTTATTTATCTTGTCAACTTGGTCCAAAATAGCCACATCTAAAGATGCTGATGATCTAGAATAAATTGCACTTACAGATTTGGTCAAATAAATATCAGACGTTCACAAACTCAGGTGTGTAATGTTGAAGAATTGCGCCACTTCTTTCTTTCTACATCCGTAGAAGTAGTAGTTTGAAGTTGCAGCGTTACTTGGCCATGTTATACATTGCCCCCAAAAAATAATACATAGCATATGTTTTTTTTTCTTAGAACCACTTTAGTGAGATTGCACCTGCACCTGCAGCCACCAGCACAGCACCTGCATCCACCAGCACTGCAGGATAGGAGTAACATTGAATGAATGTGTTTATTTGGTCAAACCAAATCTTTGTTCGTAACTTTAAACTGAAAAAATAATAATTTTAAGATTTAGGAAAGCTAGCAGTAATAAATAATGTTGACATTTTATATGTATTTATCATGATCAGAAATGCTTTCGATCCACGATCTGCTGGTCTCATTTATATAGATTTAAAGACAAACATCTGTTTACTGTATAAATAAATAAAAATGTAATGTACTGCTATATACTGTAATAAATTGATAAATCTTATCCAGCTCGCATTTATGTTTGTCCTCTAAAATGAAGAAGTAAAATACCTATCTGCCCCTTCCGATTCTCTCAAATATAGCGGGTACATCTATTCAGGATGTATATATATATGATTATTCATGTTTTGGGGTATTAGTCCATATATAACTATATATATATAGTCTACATAACACAGGAACACACACATGTTAACAAACAAGCATAAGCCAGGCGATATATAACACACACATGTTAGCAGGTCAACAAAGACCAAAAGAGGGAAACTTGCCACAATCCAAATCAATATTTACAATTCAAAAAAGGGCAATACGAATTTTAGCTTATATGGGAGACCGTATGACAGCAGCGCTGCGAGCGTTCCTGTTCACACAAATGTCAGTACGCCCCTCACTTGACGCATGCAATTAGGATGTCGTGTAAATACAGATGGCTGTGGGACGGCTTAACCTTACCCGCGCGCGAAGAGTGTGGCAGACTGTGTTATTCCATCAACCATTGTACCAGGTTTCACTTGTTTTTTGGGTTCTTCAGCTGATTGTTACTTTAATTACATAACAGTCATTAAGAATTAAGTTTTAAGTGCGTAGGTGTGTCAATAATCAAAATTACTGTAAATAATGTGTTAGGCATATCAGATTTGGAGCACTTAACTGAAGCTGAGCCATTGGGTTTGAATTCAAACCCAATGGCTGAGCTAGTTATAATAGGTAAACTGAACGTCATCGCTCACAGCGCACTCTACCTTTCATACGGTCTCCCATAGGATACACTGAATCATGTAAACCTGAATTTAAAAAACTTAACATATTAACATTCCTTAGCTTAATCATTTATGAAATACTTGCATTGACTTTAAAAAATAAAGATACCATTTTTACAACCGCCTCTATCAATACACACAACAACCGACAAAAAGTAAATTTCCATATCCCAACTAGCCGATCCGATAAATGCCAGAGGTGCCAGAGGGGCACTTACTTGACTGGTATCAAATAGGGAAGGCTCATAAAAAATAAATATTCCTCAAAGTACCTAAAAACAGAAGGCCATTATCAAAAAGTACGGGCTATATAATTTTTATATCTGAGAAGTGTATATTTCCAATTCTATTAGCTTTTAAAGTTTGAAATTTGGAACTACCCGCTCCGTAATTGAAAAACGGCTCTTGACGTCATATGTCATGTAAACAACTGCCTCCTTGAAGTATTCTTAATAACATCAACGATATTAAGTTGGACATTTTACAATATCTAGGATGCAGTGACTTTACAACAATGTCTTTTATACCACTGTTTTCTTCAGAAAATACATTTTGATACAGTATTTATCAAAACGTGTTTAAAATAATGCAATTATTTAACATATTGTTGTAAATTAATGTTGAGCAGTGTTCATTTACTAACTAGAAATAAATGTTGATTCAGTTAAAGTCTTATGAGAGCAATAATCTACTAAATTGTGGGATTTCAGTACTATTTGTATGATATAAAATGATTGTTTCCAGAGTTATGACGTCAGAACCTTATAATCACGAGCAAGATGGCGCAGGTCCGTTTCTGAGCGTGTTTTGACAGCAATATCTTTGACTTGCTGTTAAAGCGATGTTAATGCACCTTTCGAGCCGAAACCAATTAGTTCCCGTTTATTTTAACTTGAGGTAACCAGTAAGCAAATAAAAAAAATGTGTGAGCCTTCCCTATTGTATAATAAAATCAAAAGTGTCCATGAACAAGTGAAACAGCTACAAGAAATCAAATTATACTTGTTGAATAGTGCTTTCTATGCAATTAATGAATTTACGTTTAAAGACTAGTAAAGACAAAAGCTGTTAATATGTATAGAACTTTTACAGGATACTCACATAATTATATTATTATTTATTACTATATACCAGGGTTGCCACCAAGTCAATTTTTTTATCCTTGAAAGAAACTAAAAAAAATCCTGAGAAATCCTTGAAAACAGTTATATTCAGCATTAGCATATTATAACTGTGAAGGAATGTTACAAATTTTCAGGTTTCATGCCAAAATATGTTATGCCAGCCTGATTTTCGAGAATCTAGTCAACATTACGTGCAGAAACGCATAAAAATCGGAATTTTCTTCGAATATATTTTAACGTTTTACTTTTACTCACCATAACTACCACTTGCGGGAAATGTTATGCAGTCACTTATGTTTATTTTTACTAGTACCTGATGTTCCTTTACTGTCTACATTGCTTTTTTAGCTGAATTTTTAAAAATGTATTAATTTAATGTATTTTTTAAAGACAGTAGAAAATCCTAACATTTTGCCCAAAATCCTGTTATCCTTGAGACACTCTAAAAATCCTGAGAAAAGGATAAAATCCTTGAAAGTGGCAATTCCCTGCTATATACCCTTTTTCTCAGTTTTATGTCTGTCACTTGATAATACTTAACATATTACATGTGTACCTTGTTGATTAAGTTGTATCATGGACTTACAACTATCTGGATGTGCAACATGGTTGGAATACGCGTCTGCGATTCTCATTTCCGGTTTTTGACATTCTCGGACATTTCAGCCCCTATCGCTATACGCAATTACACATCAACAGTCACAACAACAATGTGAACAATGTCAAAATTCAAAACTTAAGGGCTAAAATGGCCGCCCACCGCCTTCTTTCGTGGCTATTTAATAAGTTCGTTGATTTATTAGCTGATTCAGGTCCAGTAACGAAGTTACTATAGCACAAGCCTCGATTCCAAAAATAGCCATGTGGCCGTGTTTTGTTTCTGACAAACATGGAATATTCACCAATCAAAGGGAGATACGACAATCGAGTTGCCTAGCAACACATTGTTTGTCCGCCTGTGATGTCACAACCACCTCAATTGGGTTGTGTGCTATTATAAGTCCATAGCTGTATAGTCTAGACATAGTTCATAGTTCATTTTTTACTTGTATAATTTAGACCTACTTGACAATTCTTATACTTTTGTATCATAAAAGTCTACTAGATGCTAATATAAACTAACAAACAAACAAGCTACCTAGTTGAATAGGCCTACATACTAAAAGGGAATAAGTGCCTTTGTGTTCTGTGCAGTGAACATAAATAAAAGCGTACACACATAAATAAATACAATCATGAATTACCTTTATTGTGTAATGTTATCGCATAATTCACATACGTATCGGGTCTCGAATCAATCAACCAACCCGCATTTCGTAAAACTGACAAAACCAGTTCCGTCGTTCAAACGACGGATTAAACCCATTTTGAAAACACTTTGTTCTTAATTTAATTTAAACGTATGTAATAAATCCACAGAACAATTAATTTCTTAATAGTCACACCTCAAACATGCACTAAATGTATGTTTTCGTGCACTTATTAAACATTAGCCTAGTACTGTACTGCTTAGCATATTTAAAAGAAATAATAACGTCATTGGAAATGATATGTAATAATCGATTAAAAAAGTACGCTTAGATTACGGTGCGGCGGATCCAGGACCTCTGCAAAGGAGGGGGGGGGGGGGGGGGGGGGTGACTTAGCAATGCAACGCCCCCGGGGGGTCTGGGGGGCCCGGCCCCCAGCTAAACCCTGCAGGTAAAAATTTGTTGAGGTATTTTTTTCAAAAACACGTTTTAATGGCTTTAGAGATGGTATTTTTCAAGATGCTTTATTTGCAGTTGCGCACTAAAATAGTCACTATAATATCAAATAGTCACTAAAATAGTCACTATAATATCAAATAGTCACTAAAATAGTCATAATTGCAAGAAAACATTTCTGGGCATATTCATTAACATATTCAATAAAGAAAAAAATTAACGCTTCAAGAATAAAAGGGGCGGGGCGATCGCCCCTACCTTCCCCCCCTGGATCCGCCACTGGTTGTGAGGTTTATACACCGAAACCAATAGGGTTTTGTACACTCGTTGAAGTGTGTAGATCACGGGGAGTAGAGATATATCTTCTTGATCGAACCACTTGGGGCTATTATTAAAACTTGTCTGTCGGTTTTCGCGCGCCAAGTTTTAATAACGACTCCGGCCGCGAAAGCCTACGACCACTTGGGGCTAGTTCGCAAGTTTCTGGTCGTGTCCACTTAGTTCGAGATTCAATGTCTCTAGTTCGTTGTGTTGTCCCATTGATTAGTGAAACTTTAAAATATTCCGTCTTTAATAAATTTTTATTCGTATTTGTATTTTGTATGTAATTTTTTTTTATGTTATCTATTTATCTGCAAGATATTCACACCTCTCTATAGAGCTGTGTTTAAATATGTAAAAATCTGTGCGAATAAATAAAAAAATATTGGATTCACTAAGCGCGTTCGAACTTTATTGCAGGTTTATTTCAAGTCGGTATAAATTATGCGTTTATTATAGTTTGAAATACGTAGTAATGCCTAGGCCATAGACTATCAGGTTCCCTTGGTAAAAGGAATAACGACTTCACATTTTACGATCGGAATTGCGTAATTTACGATACGAAATAGTGACGAACCAAACTTTGTCCGAGGCAAAGCTGAGAACGCCGCGGGGCATTCGTTTCACTGCATTTATAAAAGTTGTTTGTACAGCCCGAGTGCGACCGCAGTTTACTTGAATTTGTTGGGTCTGACCTGTCAAAAAGTAATCAAATGTAATCGTTTGTTTGTTGTGTGGACGCCTATATTATTTGACTAGATGTTGTGTTTCCTAGAAATATGTGCATGGTTGAACCTCTGTTATGGCTTCCGGTAATGAATTCGGGGATATCGTCTCGTGTTTGTGCTAGCCAGGTAGTGGGGGTGTACATCATTTGTGAAATAGCAAGATCGACGAAAGATCGACTGATTTTCTTGTTCTCAACTAAGCCCACGGACCCACTGTAGCCTAAGACCTGTTAGTAATGAATTAAGTTATTTATTTCTTTATTTATTTATTGAAGATATCTTTACTACTCCAGATTTACACACGTCGGCAAGGGTACAATAACAAAGCTCGGAGCACCATAAAAACATATCGATATTGTATGTTACAAGTTTGGAAAAAGAACATGGTCCAGTTTGCTCGTATGTATGAACGTGAGATGTCGAGACGGCAAGAGTTTGACGAACCTAAAAAGAAGTATCCGTTAACGTCGGTCAAAAATTTTGTTTTAAAATTAAAACGAGGACCGATTATGAAGTTTTTCTCTGAATTAAACATTCACACAAATTAAAACAGTTTTTTAAAAGATACCTAATAAAATATATAATTATCGTCGAAGGTTCTTGATATGTTGCAAGGTAGAGAAATCCCCTAGCGGAGGCTCGTCCACCTGGCACGTCCGTAAGTCCGTAAGTCCGTAAGTCCGTACAGGCATATTTACAATGCTAACAATAATATCTAGTTTGAATGGAAGAATCATTCAAAGAAACGAATTGATCAGGTAAAATCAATAACTCAAAACGGCAAAATACTAAACAGAAATAATAATAATAAAAAAACAAATTTTTTCTAATTCGGACAAAACTTTCAAAACAGATTCCCGATAAATATCTCATATAGAAAGTGCGATACTCATTACCAAAACTTTGTTACCAGAATTAACATCTCACATCTCGCAGTTACAGCTACGAACAAGAATTCTAACCACGATCATGAAACCTATTACACTTAATTCTAAAACAATAATGACAACTAGTTCAATGTGAAAATATATTAATATTAATCTGTACTGGATGGATAAGCTATTGGTTGGTGCAAGTCTACGTTACACTTAAATGTATGTATACATTGTAGATATTAAATCTAAGTAAATATATATTTGTACAGATCGTAACCTATGGTTCTAATACATAGTTCAGGGAGTTGGACCCACAATCGGCGCAACAAATACATCAACAGGACATCCGAGTGGGTAACGGCCCATCTTCAAACGAACGATTCCAAGTCGTCAAAAAAAAAAAGAATTTAAATCGCTTAATTTTTTCTTTCAACTTACGAAGAATACGTAAATGGAAACGTCACTTGAAAGAATCTGATTAAAAATGTTTTTTAAATTTCAACACAAATATCGAATTTAAACGAAATTAACTCCGAGCCACGAGTCGACTTTTGTTTTTCTCGGACTAAACGCGACTTTAAACGCGTCAAAGACGAGCCGTTACGTTCACTCGTATCCGTTGTAATGAAAATGAACCACGTGAGGGAACTTAACTTATAAATACACTAAATACACACACGTAATATTATTGAAATAAAGATTCTTTGACAAAAATAACAAAAAACAAACAAAAATAACAATCGGTTTAGTATAACATAGATATGTGAGGGAAAACCCCACAACATTATAGAGCATATACAAAAATCATAGATACATTTAATAATAATAATAATATGTAAGTACTTATTTATTTATTTATTTACAAGAATGTCGAGCCTAGATATTCATTCAAAAACTATTCTTCAATTTTAGCCACATCACATTAATAATAATTAATACATATTAAACATTTATTTTTATAAACTACCTAGTTCTATATCTTCATTACTCTAACTATTACCTAATTAATATTCATATAATATGGCTTACGTCAAAATATACACTTAATGATGAATGCTACATAATTGCATCAAGTACGAAATACTACACTCTTAGGTGGAGTACCAGAAAATTCCAAACACACTTTTCAAAGGTAGCGATACTTGCTTTCGAGGACGTTCGCGTTTGAACGCACCAAACTAACGTGACGATCAACTTACTTGCCAGTTTGTTCTTTTTGTACGCCCCTGTTCATACAGCCATACTGTTGTTCGTACTTTACACGACATAACTGTAATATTGATCAACTACCTATATATACTATATATAGTTGACAACAAACATACACTATAATAATAATATTATGTATACTGAATATGACCATATTAATTCCTACGATAATAATGCACACGTCTTACACAAATATCATTTACATATCACTTTAACAGCGTTACAAATATAATATAAATACAATATACAATAGTTTCTTATCATATCCATGCAAAGTGTACACGTACACTAATGTGTTTTTACACCTATTCTATCCAAATTTGTTAAATACCAAATTTCAATAAAATTAATAAAATTGTTGTAAATATGTTTACATATTATTATGTATATATATATATTTATCATTAATTAAGTAAATCTGGTTACGAACCATTCTAATACAATTTCGTAGAAACTGCAGAATAACGGTTTCTACACTCAAACTATTGTTTAAGGTGGAAAAAAGTTCTATCAAAGATATTTTCTTTAATTTTAAAACTTGTACCAACGTTAATCAATCATTAAGTACGACGACGAAAAATCGTAATTTAACACTTAGTATAAATATGTAGTAACATTGTTTAAAATTAGTGACACGATTAAGAGTTTGCTTATAGTAATTATTTAAAATATGATCTGTTAGTAGCGTGCGAAGAGGGTTGTGCAACTTGGGCTGGGAGGAGAAAATGTGTAATTTTATATAAACGTTTATTTTTTCGAATTATTCCCGTTTAAACGTAACACCCTCCTGTTCAAAAATGATAACAAATAAACAAGTTGTTATGTTAGCAGGAAAAAAAGTTAAAAAAAAAAAACGAAAAAACACTGGTTACTTATAAATACTATTCATTATTGATTATATTCCCCACCTTTGTGTCCAACTGTCAACAGTCATTTCGACTCCACGCACTAAGCTATGCCTCGTCGAAGAGCAGTGACGTCGGAAAAACCTGCAAGTTTAGGTTTTGGTCGGGCGGGGTATAAAACACGCTTAAACATGTACGAATATTTGTACACATATATTTTCGCACGGGCGTTTAAACGTTGAAACGTAGATACTCGACTCCGGCCTAGTTGCGGAACCCAAACGCACGTCTAAAACGTTAAACGTTACGATTACCAAGCTGCGTCTAAGAATGTAAGTGACGTTACCAAAACAATTACATTGACTCCTGAACGTAACTTTAATACTCGAAAGATTCCGACACGTGTCGTTTAGTTCGTTTTCTAGAAACTGTTTCGAAATTTAAAAAGACAAATTGTTGGATTTTATCACATGGGACAGATATTTGTTATGAATTAAAATTCAATACTAAACTACTGTTTCGGTGTGATTGAAGGTCGTCTGCTTCGGGAAATTACTCTTAGTCCAGTTTATAACGTCTTTAAACAAAGGACGGATCTTCCCCTCCTCCGGCCAAACAGCCCAGCAAATAAGTGGCCTTTGCGCAAGTTACGCAAACAAGTGGCCTTTGCGCAAGTTACCAAAATAAGTGACCTTCAAGCAAGTTCAAAATAAGTGGCCTTTGCGCAAGTTGCGCAAATAAGTGACCTTAACTCAAGTTATCCGAATAAGTTCCTTTACCCAAGTTACTCAAATAACTGGCGTTTGCGCAAGTTACGCAAATAAGTGGCATTTGCGCAAGCTACGCAAAAAAGTGGCCTTTACGCAAGTTACCCCACAGCAACACGCTAATATCCAACGGACGGACGGCAAGATATCGTTATTGGTCAAGGCTATCGCTTAAGACATGGACGGCACAGTTTATAAATAGGTACATAATAACGGGCGTTACTAAAGGCGGGTCTCCACAAAATCGTAATGCGTAAAACGTAAGAGATAAAGAGTTTCGACGAAGATATGACATTCTTTGTTAGGTTCTTTGGCAAGTGTTGCTTGAAAGAATGATGCTCTAATTCTTCCCGACTACATTTATTATACGAATGCGTAATTGAATGCATCTATACAAGTAGACGGTAGTTTGCCTGAAGTTTTTGTGCGGTGCGTTGTTTCAAGGTTTTAGTCGTAGCTACGAAAATGGCGCAACTTTCTTACGCATTAAAACGTAGAATTACGTCTTGAACCAATTGCACTTTTATGCGAAGTACTTTCCACGTTCCAACCCTGACGCGTGACGTCTCATCCGTTACGCATTACGTTTCTGCGTAGACCCGCCTTAACCCGTACACTAAAACACGTTACGCTTAGAGTACTAATTAAGAGATATGTCTACTTCAATATTATCTTATACGTTCTTATATAATAAAAATACTTTGTTATGCGCAAGTCTGGACATTATACTAGTCCCAACGACAGTATTCGCATACCGATCTCAGGTCATTGTCTACTGCCCCTTTCAACCGCGCCAATTGAAAGAAAATCAACAGATATACTAGTCCCAACGAAAGTATTCGCATACCGATCTCAGGTCATTGTCTACTGCCCCTTTCAACCGCGCCAATCGAACGAAAACCAACAGATACCTGGCGTTCTTTCACACACTCGTAAATGCACGGTTCGGCTTAGTCGAGTGCACAGGCGGTTTGGCCACACCCACCGTTACAGGTAACCAACGGAAGGTCTTAAATCATTCCGAATGGACCTGTTTAGATTAGACGGTAGGAATTAGCGAGGTAGAGAATTAAGTAGTCACCTTGGACTCGGCTGTGTAGTAAGCATCGGAATACTTTCGTCGGGACGACTATAAGTACGCTTCAAAATGTCTTACTTGATATCAAGACCGGAGGCCACTTTGACGTTTGCGTGGCCCCGATATTAAAACCGCGCAACGTTCACGCGTTCTAGTCGCGTCTTGAGAACGCTACACAATATCGAAACAGTGAGTTATTTATTAAGAGGATTGGGTGCGGCCAGAAAGGAAGGCATGCAGTACTTTCGTACTACTCCCACTACGCGCACGATAATCCAAATATTTTGGTATCGTTTGCACCGAAACGTAGAGATTGTTTTAGGTACGTCAAGCTTTCGTTAGATTAATGCCGGATTATTTTTTGTCGGATTCTAAACTTCCCTGAAATTTTTCAATTTTAGTAAATTTTAGTCCCTGTTTAAAACTTGTTTGTGTGCAAGCAAACTATATCGAATTTGAACAAAAACTCAATGTAGCCCTCGTATAAGCACAGTATCATTGTGAATACCGACACAAAATATGAGCGCGATCAAAGTAATGATTTAGAAACTAGATGAGTAGTACGAATGCTCTGCAAATCACACATTTGGTTTTGGTTGCTCAACTGAGTTGCTCGTTTGGGTAACGAACAACTTAACCAACATTTAGTTTTGTAAGAACTAACAAAAAGGATTGAAACAGTTTCGAATGTTTACCGTGGGAGCTGATTCAGGACTACGGTCACAAAAATCCATATTTTACATTGGATTAAGAAGTTTCAACAAATTTCCACGACATATAAAAAAATACTAAAATCGAAAACTTTTCGAAATTTAAATCAGAAGCTATAAAATATGTATAAGAACATCAATTGTACGATTAGAAATAATAATTGATAGTAAACAAAAATTGTAAGTACGTACATGCACATTTAATTGATAGTAATCATAAGATAGAGGTGTAAGTGTATGTACGACTATAATAAACAGCTGGTGCATCTAAATAAACACAATGTTATCTTATCTTAGTTTGGAGTGGTGGTTCGCTCGCGTGCGTGATAACATCTCGGGATGAATCGAGGTCAACTCAGTCCGAGCTGGTCTATTGCTACGCTAGCTCGGAGAGAAAGTCCTTGATAAACAGATACGGAATAAGGCCGTAGAATGAGTAGGCTACGTACTGATAGGTCAAGGCCCTTATTCTGTAATCATCCCGCTATGGATGCGGGCCGATATAGAAACAATCGAGAAATAATAACACTAGTATTGGAAATTATTGAGGCAGTTCTATTGTTGCGGAACCGCAATTTGTTTCCATATCCCCCGCTTTCGACCCAAAGCGGCCCGCTTCCATAGCGGGATAGTTACAGAATAAGGGTCCAGGACTGATAAACGTAGTGGTCGTAATACTTTTGGTAGTTGACCGCAATTACCCGAATAGAAGGCGACCTCGAATTTAAGACGACCCCCTACTTCCAAGAATTTAAAAATGGAAATTTTCAATCATAATCTTAATATGCAAATTTAAGATATTAGATCAAGGAACAGTGTAGGCTATAGTCCTATATTTTTAATTAGAAGAATGAATGTTTGTCTTCCGCTAGTCAGTCCGAGCAAAGCCCAACACGGGGACAGAGTGGGAGGAGGGGAGGAAGGCAGCGCGGATAGATCATAGATAGTGATACGTGAAAATAGCATTTTCAGTTGTCATTTGATAGCGTTTTGTAGCATCTATTTTTTTCGCCAAGAAAAAAAACTTGAGAATGAAGTTTTCTCAAATTTTTATTTTTAAATCACGTCATACTATTAAAATTAAAATCAACCAAATTGCATTTATCATAAACAAAGTATAATTACTATCTTAAATATAATAAAATAGGAACAGAAAAACCTTAGTTTCTACTGAAAAATAGCGCTTTGTAGCATCTAATCACAAAACGTTATTTTCACGTATCTCTAATCATAGATATTATTCAACTAGAAACGTTTGATTTCGTACAACTCGTCTCATTTCTACATTATTACTTTGATCGCGCTCATACTTTGTGTCCGTATTAACAATGATACCGTGCTTATATACGTACGTAACGAAATAGAAATAATTATAGTCTTCGATTTAGGTAAATATGGTATCTTTCTTCTTATTTTTCTATATCTTTCTATATATCTTTCAGAAGACCATTAAAGAATTAATTAGTATTGGTATCTAAAATGATAATAATAACATTTGAAATGTTCTTAATCCACTTTTTAGTTTTTAGTACTAATGACACAAAATGTTGGTCAGTGATCAAATATTTAAAAATTATGTAGCGTTCTTAGGTATTATTCAACTAGAAACGTTTGATATCGCACGGTTTTAACGGTCGAGACTTGCGTTTCCGTTCGAGCGATCGCGGGGAACTTTCGTCCGCGGAACGGCGCGGTACCGCAATATCGCGTCTCTCGATCTCTTCGCTCGACAAGATCGCGGGACGCCGCACACGCGTAGCTTCAAACGGATATCGGTCCACTCGCGACACTTTCACTATCGTCTGCGGACGGATCCGTCGTGAGATCCCGGGTTCGATTCCCGGTCGGGTTTGTTTCTTAACGTCCGGATTTCGCGACTCGTGTCTCCTTATGGCACTTTCCCGCTCTCGTCTTCGGAACTGTTTCCGGGAGTTTTGTGGCGTCGCAGAATTCATGGTGGCGGGTGGGGGGGGGGGAGAGTTTCCCCTTCCCCCTCCTCCCCTCGAGGCAGATCCCTACTCGTCGCAGTCTCGGTAGAAGAGCAGGTTGTACTCGAGGTATTCAATGCCGAGTTTCGACGTCGGCAGCGAACAGATGTTCTGTGGACGAGACGGACGACAAAGCTAGTTAGTAGTGATGGGCGAACCCTGGATTTTTAGGGTCAAACTCGAACATCGTAAGAAAAATATTCGAACTTCGAACTCGAAGTGAAAAAAGAAAAAAAAGAAGAAAGAAAAAAGAAAAAAAAATCGAAAAAAAAGATTTGTTAACGGTAGGTACTAGCTCAAACAAAAATGAGGAATGCAGAAACTGCAATCTGGGATGAATAAGATTTCACGTGAGCGCCATCTTGCGGAAAGTGAGCGAACTCGTTGCGTTGAGGTTGCGTCTACGAGATGCGATTGGTGCGTTCGTTTTCAGTAGATCGATTTATTCCCGGTCTCGACTTCTTTGTGCGTGCGACCAGGGGGGAAGTGCGGGAACTCGTTGGACGAAGATCGCGCTGCGCGTTTTGAATACTCAGCAAAACGTCAAACTCGAACTTCAATTTGCGAACCCGAACTCAGTTCGAACTTAATTCGAGTTCGGTTCAAGTCCGAAAATTCGAACGTTCGCCCACCCCTTTTGGTTAGGTTGGCTTCGTTGTGCGATGTAGTCGTACAGTGAAATGTACGTACAGACATTTATTTATCTATTATCTTATTATTTATTTTCTAACATCAAAAAAATATTTACCATACATATATATTTGAACGAGAAACTACGGTATTTCTTGCGAACAACTGATCCGGTGTTCTACTCACTTTTTTTGTGTATTCCTTTGGGAGATAGATTACGTACGTAGTACATACACATTATCTGATTATTTATCTGTAACTTCCACTGTTTTTTTTTTTACAAATAGTACGTTTTTTGATAGTTAATTTCCATTTTCAAAATACAGTGTTTTGACATGTGAATCACGTTAAATATGGCAATATGGCGTACGAGCGAGAGCACAGCTATTCGAAGCAAACAGGAAGTGCCACAATAAAGGGAAATGAGGTAGGCCTAGGCCTACACAGAGACGCAACTTATTTGGGTATAAATTAATTTTAAAACAAATTACCCCTTCTTCAAATTAAATTCCAAGTAAAGTGAGTAGAACACCGAATCAGCTGTGCGCAAGTTTTACCGCAACTACAAACTGAGTAAAGGTTAAGTGCGGCCGACTTACGTTGACGGACTGAAGCAGCGGAACTCTGTATCGGGCCGGCGACCGAGCGAGGGAGCCAACCTCCACGGAGAACACGGAGCCATGGTCCCCGGCCCCCTCCCAGTCCCCGTCCGGGGGCCGCGCTGCCTTCCCCGCCTCCTCCCACTCCGTCCCCGTGTTGGGCTTCGCTCGGACCGACTGAAGGAAGACAAAAATTTGTCCATTTATTTTAATTATTTATTTTGGTATCTCTGCCTTACACGTAAAATATTTTTTTCAATAAAATTAAACGAAAATCACTTTTTTTTGGTTACCTGCTATTGTATCTTTCCAATTATGTAAGGCGCATGCTTCAAATACGTAGTACATATATATGTTTTAAATCAATTTAATTATGTTGAATTAGCTAGAGCCTATGCCTAGGCCTATGCACGCCATTCGCCATTGTTCAAAGTGGGATGAAGAGAAATATCTTTGTAGCAATATAAGTGCTTTGGTTTTTTGTCATCAGCAGGTGCACCAACTGAAACACAAGTTACTGTATAATAATCACAGTATTTTCGATAAATTACACCTTCAAATTTGAAGGGGTAATTTATTTTAAAATTAATTTATACCCAAATAATAAATTACCCCTTCTTCAAATTTGAAAGTGTAATTTATCGAAAATACTAGGGATGTCAACGATAATCGTATATCGATAAATATCGATAATATCGATTATCGATAATATCGCGATATGGCTGGTCATATCGCGATAATCGTACGATATGTAATTCTGTGCGATATGCCGATAATCGGCAATGACTTGATATTATATTTGAATTTGTGTGCCCGTCGAGCGCCCTCATAGCTTTAGCTTTACCTTTCAGTAAATAATATACTTCGGGCGGTCCGCCATCAAAGGGCTTACACAGCCGCGCAAGATCGCTTTACGACACTACCCTAACCTTCCCCCCCCCCCCCCCCCCCCCCGACCCAACCCATCAACCCGCCGACCGTGCCAGCGCCCGCCCGTCTGACCGGGCCCATTATCCCTAGCACGTGCGTATTGTGTCGTTCTCAGTTGCCGGCTTCGTTGGCCGCGACGCGTGATCGCGGTGAGGCCGGTCGGCCGCTAGACCGGCCGGCTCGGACGAATTGAACCCCCCCCCCCCCCCCTCCCCTTCCACTCATCAGCCAGCGCCAACAACGCTCGGAGCGCACAAGCCACTCTTGCGCTTCATTACGCTCGAAAATAAGTCGATGACGATAAGACAAACTTTAAAAAAGTAATGAATACTCAATGTACCCATACCTATTGACTATATAGGCCCATAATAGGCCTATTATCGTGACGATATTCCCGATATTAATTTAAATAGGCAATATCGCCGCGATATTTTTTGATGGCGATATTATCGCGATATATCGCGATTTTTTTAAAAAAAAATTGCGATTATCGATATGGAATTTCATATCGTTTGACATCCCTAGAAAATACTGTGATTATTATACAGTAACTTGTGTTTCTTGGTGCACCTGCTGATAACAAAGAACCAAAGCACTTATATTGCTACAGAGATATTTCTCTTCATCCCAGTTTTGAACAATGGCGAATGGCGTGCATAGGCCTAGGCATAGGCTCTAGCCAATTCAACATAATTAAATTGATTTGAAACATATATACGTATTATTTGAAGCATGCGCCGTACATAATTGGAAAGATACAATAACAGGTAACCAAAAAAAAGTGATTTTTGTTTAATTTTATTGAAAAAAAATATTTTACGTGTAAGGCAGAAATACCAAATATAAATCCGGTCCCTTATTATGACATACGAGAAGAATGTCGCAGTGACCTTGACGAGGGGGAGTCACTTACCCTGGCCTTGGAAGCGTCCCAGTCGCCTGGGGCCTCTGTCTGGGGCTGCTCCTCCCACTCGGGGCCCGTCTGGGGCTCGGGGCGAGACCTGGGGGTGGCGCAGTCTCCAGGGGGGTGGAGGGGGGCACACGCCTCGGCCCACAGCCCGGACCGGGAGAAGCTAAGACACACATTAAATAAATAAATAAATGAATAAATTAATTAATTAATACACAAATAAATGAATAAATTAATTAATTAATACATAAATGAATGAATGAATGAATAAATGAATGAATGAATGAATAAATGAATGAATGAATGAATAAATGAATGAATAAATGAATAAATAAATAAATAAATAAATAAATAAACAAACAAATAAATAAATAAATAAATAAATAAATAAATAAATAAATAAATAAATAAATAAATAAATAAATAAATAAATAAATAAATAAATAAATAAATAAATAAATAAATAAATAAATAAATAAATAAATAAATAAATAAATAAATAAATAAATAAATAAATACATAAATCAATCGATCAATCGATCACTCACTGGAACGTCACCAGCAGAGTCTCGTCGGGCAGATACTTGCTGAGCGGAACGCCATACGTGTAGTTGTAGGCCGAGCGTTCCACGCAACGTCCAAACTCCGGCCCGGCGTTCAGGCAGAACTCGGCTCCCACCGAGCGATTGAAACCTTCGCCGCGAACGCTGACAAACACTCCGGTCTGGTCCGAGTCTGCTGACAGAGCGAACACGCACGCACATTAGTGGGGTATTCGGTAAGGAAGCGTTACGATACGACAGAGCACACCTATTTAGATGCGCCGCCCTCAAGAAGGATATTGACTCCCTGCCCGACTCAATGAGCAGGACAGAGAAGGAGGCAGCCTTGTATTGGATAGCAAGAAAGCAGAATGGTTGAAGAGACCAACTCTGCACAGGACAAAAAAAAAAAAAAATTAATAAATAAATTCACATCGATAATCGCATTTTTACCACAATATATCCGGATTACATCGTGAGTAAAGCAATAATCAGACATAACAGTAAACATTAATTAATAAATTGTACACAAAAATTTGCCAACAACGCAGCCCTATAAAGGCTGGTCCACACAGATTTTGAAGACATAATGCATAAGGTTTTAAGACGTTGTTTTAAAAACAACAATGAAAACAACGTCTTAAAACTAAAACTTTGTGTGAACGCCAGTACGTGTTTCCTATGATCCAACTTTACGACTACGCGTTAAACCTTAAATCGTATGTCTTAAAAATCTGTGTGGACCAGCCTTAAACAGGGCTGCCGAGTCATCAGTCAGTTTTCTTTTTTCTTTTTTTTCTTCTTTTTTCACTTTTATATATATATATATATCTTGACCCCGTTTCCAACATTAATTTATCGGGTAGGGGAGAGTAGCAGAGTACTCCATGTCTTGGGCTAATGTCTTCGTTGCCGGCTAGCCAGGCCTGACACAACCACCTCCTCAACCTCTTCCTCGATCACTTCTTCCGTTACCAGAGGGCTGTTTAGTAGTTCCCTCCATCTCTCACGGTTTTCCCATAGTCTTTCTGCTTCAACTTCGTTCCATGATCTTCCTCTGTTCTCCACACTGTCTTTGATCTGATTTATCCACTTGTCTCTTGGTCTGCCTACTTTCTTCTTATGCCCTTCTTCTTGTTGTTGTTCAAACTCTCTTCTTGGTATCCTAGTCAGGTCCATCCTTTTCATATGTCCAAACCAACGAAGACGTTCTCTCTCCAATCTTACCTTCACGCTTTCAACACCTAATCTTTCTCTGATCACACTACTTCTAATCCTGTCATGCTTTGTCACACCCAGTGTGCTTCTCAAGAACTTCATTTCTGCTGCCACTATTCGATTTTCCGCTTTGAATCCCATGGTCCATGTAACTGTGGCATATGTCAGTATTGGTAGAAAGTATAGTTTGTATATAAGAAGTTTGCATTGTCTTGGGATTTCATCTTTCCAAAGTAGCTTCCTGACAGACTGGTAGAAGCTTTCTGCCAATGTGGTTCTTCTTAAAACTTCTGCATCTATTGTTGCAATTTTAGATATCATACTTCCTAGATAATTAAAAGATTCTTTTGTGGTCAACTCCTTGTCCCTCAGTAAAAGTTTGCCATCTCCGGGTATGCGTCTCTTTGTCATGGTTACCAGTTCGCTCTTCTCTTGGCTGATTCGCATACAAAATGTTTCTGTTGCCTTGCTCCACTTATCCAGTTCTTCTTGTACTTGTTCTAGTATCTACATATGACTATATCATCTACATATATCATTGTTCTTGGTCCTTTATCTTCTTCCGGTTTGACAACCCGTAGTACTTCGTCAATTACTATGATGAACAGTGTTGGTGAGAGTACACTTCCTTGTCTTAGACCATTGTTGATTTCAAACCATTCCGTGTTCCCAAATGCTGTCCGCACACAACTGGTGCCTTTTTTGTATGTAGATTGTATGCGTTCTACGAGGTCGTTTTCTACATCTTTCTTACGTAGTGATTCCCACACTTTTTCCCTCGGCAGCTTATCGAAGGCCTTTTCTAGGTCAAGAAACAGCATTAACATTTCCCCACCTTTCTCCCATTGGTTCTCCATTAGTTGTCTGATAGTAAAAATTAGGTCTGTAGTGGATCTGCCTGGCCTGCACCCATATTGTTCTTCTCGTAATTTCCCATCAATTTGTATGCGTAGTCTTCTTTCAAGTATTCTTTCATATAATTTAGCTACCTGACTCATCAATGATATGCCTCGGTAGTTTCTACAGCACTTACGGTTTCTTTCTTGAAAAATGGTACAATTATACTCTTTGTCCAGTCTGTAGGTATCTCCTTGTTGTTCCATATTGTACACACAAGTCTCCACACCCAGTTTACCCCAATAGCTCCTGCTGCTTTAATCATCTCCGCTGTAATTTCGTCAAACCCAGGAGCCTTGCCATTCTTCATTCCTTTAATAGCGTCTTCGACCTCTCGCCTTAGTATTGCAGGTTTGTTGTCTTGTGCAGTTTTTGCGCTATATGCTTCTTCAAGAGGGCATACTTGCCGCTCAACCTCCACAAGGGTATTATTGCTGCACGTGTTTGGATTCAGTAGATCAATGAAATATGCCTGCCACATCTCTTTAATCTTTTGAGGATCAGTTATTAACTTGCTGCTTCCTCGCTCGTCAAGCATAAACTTTTGCTCCTCCCGCTTGCTTCGTTTCTCCTTAATTAATCCGTACAACATTTTCTTGTTTCCCTCGTAATCCTCCTGTAATTTGTTGCCAAAAACTACCATTGCTTTATTTTTCTCCTCTTCCACTTTTTTCTTTACATTGTATTTTTGTTTATGGTAGTTTTCCATGGTGTCTTTGGTCTTGCACTTCTCCTTCAGCAACTACGCTTCCCGTTTCCTTCTCACTGCCTCTTTCACTTCTTCGTTCCACCACGGTGTTTCCTTTGTTTTCTTTCTTCTCCCAGATCTGCCACAGATACTTTCGGTACTTTCGATTAACGCTTTTTTGAAGTCTGCCCACTCCTCCTCAACTCCTCGTAGGTCACTTGTGGGTACCTTTAAAGTTATTTGACGTTGAAACTCTTCTCTCTCGGTTTCCTGCTGTAGTTTCCACACTTTCAGTCTTGTTAAAGATTCTTGTGTTGCATAAGTATTGAATACTGTTATGCTGAATGTTGCTACTAGCAACCTGTGGTCACTGTCCAGGGCTATTTTAGGGTGTGCACTGATATCAGTTACGTTATATATATATATATATATATATATATATATTATATTATATATATATATATATTATATTTTTTTCCACATTTTTTTCTTCATGTTCTTTCTTATTTACATACTTTTATTTTTATTATTTAATAAGTTGAATTTCTTTCTTTCTTTCTTTTTTTTTATTAGCATTTTGCATTACACTCATAGGCATGTCAATATAACAGCGAGTATTATCCACTCAATTCGATTTTATTTCATTTCTCAATTATTTTTTATTGTTCTTGATTTTTATTCTATATAGTACGGTAGTTTGTTTTGTTTTTGTTGTTTTTATTGTTATTTATGACTTCATTATTATTGATTGTTTGCATAGCCTACTTTTATTTAAGGTCCTACTTTGTAAATCAGATAACTGAATAGGATAGACATTAAATAAATAAATAAATAAATATATATATCGCTACTCTTTATTCCAACATCATTTAGTTGGGTAAAGGGGTGTTTCCACCATTGATCTTGGGCATCTCAGGAATCAGTATCGGCATGCCAAGCTCGACACATCACTTTCTTCAACTTCGTTCTCTTCGTGAATGAATTTCTCTTGTCGTTCCACCAACTCTCTCCACCTTTTCCTGTCCTCCCACCATCTTTCTCTATCCTCTACCACTGGCCACTCCTCTCCTCTTTCTTCCTCATCTACTTGTACCTGGTCCTGCCATCTATCTCATATCATATAAATCATCAATCATCATTCATCATAGACTCTTTCAACAAATCCCAGTTTACCAAGGGACCATGGGCTCTATGCTCTGCCCTTTTCAATAAATTACCATCATTCATCAGCAATTAAAGAAATAAAGACAAGCAAGCGCGTAATTTTTAAAGCTAGAGTGAAATCATTCCTGCCTGACAAGTGCTTTTATTCTATAGATGAATTTGTATGAGCACGATTAAATAATATATGGACTTTCTGTAGACTTGCCAATACCCTCAATACACCATGCTCATACATGCATCCAAAATAATGTTTTGACTCAAATTTAAACTTTATGGATTTTCTTGCACTTTAAATGTTAACTGCCTTACAAAATTTCTGTAATATAATTACGATGGTTGATTTTTATTTACATTTTTATTTATATTTTTATTTGCATTAATTTT
>OX246749.1:2343572-2361072 GCA_945910005.1 Isoperla grammatica | reverse complement strand
AATAAATAAATAAATAAATAAATAAATAAATAAATAAATAAATAAATAAATAAATAAATAAATAAATAAATAAATAAATAAATAAATAAATAAATAAATAAATAAATAAATAAATAAATAAATAAATAAATAAATAAATAAATAAATAAATAAATAAATAAATAAATAAATAAATAAATACCTAAATGAATGAATAAATAAATAAATAAATAAATAAATAAATAAATAAATAAATAAATAAATAAATAAATAAGTAAATAAATAAATAAATAAATAAATAAATAAATAAATAAATAAATAAATAAATAAATAAATAAATAAATAAATAAATAAATAAATAAATAAATAAATAAATAAATAAATAAATAAATAAATAAATAAATAAATAAATAAATAAATAAATAAATAAATAAATAAATAAATAAATAAATAAATAAATAAATAAATAAATAAATAAATAAATAAATAAATACCTAAATGAATGAATAAATAAATAAATAAATAAATAAATAAATAAATAAATAAATAAATAAATAAATAAATAAATAAATAAATAAATAAATAAATAAATAAATAAATAAATAAATAAATAAATAAATAAATAAATAAATAAATAAATAAATAAATAAATAAATAAATACCTAAATGAATGAATAAATAAATAAATAAATAAATAAATAAATAAATAAATAAATAAATAAATAAATAAATAAATAAATAAATAAATAAATAAATAAATAAATAAATAAATAAATAAATAAATAAATAAATAAATAAATAAATAAATAAATAAATAAATAAATAAATAAATAAATAAATAAATAAATAAATAAATAAATAAATAAATAAATAAATAAATAAATAAATAGCTTTGCGATATTGCAGTTTTCGAGAGACGTATCAAAATTGCGACATCGAAACTTTTCGCGTCTGTTTTTTTTTTTAGGATTTCCAGACCGGTCAGAGGCCATTCATTATAAACAATATTACGTAAATAATATTTTTACTTTGAAATCTCTTACTAAGTGCGTCAATTTGTGTGTTGTCTGTTAAAAATTTAAAATATCCACAAAAAACAGCGATGTTGTGATTGACGTGGCGTGACATGTAATTGTTTTTCACCTAACAATTAACTTTTCGATAACGCAATACGTACCTTAATATATTAATTGTATATCGATAACAAATTATTAATATCGATATCGTATCGAATTATCGATATCGTTGGGCAGCCCTAGATTATATACGGTAACAGAATATTGTAATTATGTATACAAAAAGTTTATAATACTATTCTTTATTTTGATGAGTAGTACATCCTGAGAAGATAATACAAAAATAATGAGACGTTTCGACACGAGTCTTGTAACGTAATAATTTTGTGTTTTTTGTGTGAATAAATTGTGACTCGGGCCGCGAAAGCCTACAATAAGTTTTTGTAATGTAATGTTAAGCAAAAGCCATCTTTCACGTAAGTGGTCAAGACCTAGTGTCACCAAATATCTAATTATTTTTTGTATTACGTCTTTAAAGTAAGGGGCCAAAGTGTCAATGAACGATCAAAATCAATAAATAATTAATTTTTGGATCACAATTTTTGGTCCATGTCTAATACTTGGTTGCTAAAATCCAGATTTTGGATAAAAAAAAAACTAATTATTACTAAAATTTTGCCTTTTATAAACTAATTAATGCTAGATATCTTAGAATCCACGCTAAACGAAAAAAAAATGATAATGCTAAATTCACGTGGCTCTAGTTATGATTGTGAAGTTGATGAAAACCAATGAAAACCACAGCCTAGGAAATGAATAATACGGTCACAAATTGTACGTGTAAGGATGTATAGTTGCCCTGACAAAAGTATTCCGATGCTTACGACACAGCCGAGTCCAAGGTGGCAACTCAATTTTCTACTTCGCTAATTCCTACCGTCTAATCTAAACAGGTCCATTGGGGATGATAATTTAAGACCTTCCGTTGGTTACCTGTAACGGTGGGTGTGGCCAAACCGCCTGTGCACTCGACTAAGCCGAACCGTGAATTTACGAATGTGTGAAAGAACGTCGGGTGTCTGTTGATTTTCTTTCAATTGTCGCGGTTGAAAGGGGCAGTAGACAATGACCTGAGATCGGTATGCGAATACTTTCGTTGGGACTAGTATATCTGTTGATTTTCTTTCAATTGGCGCGGTTGAAAGGGGCAGTAGACAATGACCTGAGATCGGTATGCGAATACTGTCGTTGGGACTAGTATATCTGTTGATTTTCTTTCAATTGGTGCGGTTGAAAGGAGCAGTAGACAATGACCTGAGATCGGTATGTGAATACTTTCGTTGGGACTAGTATATCTGTTGATTTTCTTTCAATTGGCGCGGTTAAAAGGGGCAGTAGACAATGACCAGAGAACGGTATGCGAATACTTTCGTTGGGACTAGTATATCTGTTGATTTTCTTTCAATTGGCGCGGTTGAAAGGGGCAGTAGACAATGGCCTGAGATCGGTATGCGAATACTTTCGTTGGGACTGGTATATCTGTTGATTTTCTTTCAATTGGCGCGGTTGAAAGGGGCAGTAGACAATGGCCTGAGATCGGTATGCGAATACTTTCGTTGGGACTGGTATACATTACGATTACATTATGCAGGTAAATACAATACAGTACAGTGCGACTCACCCTGCGTTGCCGACGGAAGAGGTTTCCACGGCGACCATCCGGGATGCGTTATCACGTTGCCGTGCGGCTTATTGCTGTTCTTAGTTGGGCTGCGAGAGTCATTGAGATGCTCTGCCTGGTAGCCCGGCTCTGTGGGGACGTGACGGCCCAGGTGGCGACTACACGGACACACATTGACACAAAAATAAAAATAAATAAAATAAATTCACATTTAGAGTCTACCCACTCAGTAACTAAACTGATTTTCAGTGGGGAACTTTAATTTAAAGCGACTAAACCAACCCTGTAGGCTCCGAACACTATCGACGAGTGAGCGATAACCAATCAAAGAACGATATCTTAAATACGAAACATATGAATCAGTGATTGGACAGTGCAAACACCTGTGGACAAATGTCAGAATCAACAAGGCCGATTCAGAACAACTTTGAGTTTATTGAGTGCTTCGTTGCTAGGACGGCTCCAAAGTCACTGTTTACTTATTTCTAGGACAAGAAGTAATGGAACTGAATCCTTATTAGAAGTTAAAAACTTCTGCTTGAACCGGGATTTGAACCTGGGACCTTCTGCATTGGAAGCAGGGATGCTAACCACTGGACCAACGAGCCACCTAAAACACAACTCACGAACGTAAAAACATAGGCTAACTCACCTGTACGAGACGAAGTCGATGTCTTGTCGGCTCCGCTTCTGGAACTCGAGGAAGTAAAGCGTTGCCATAGCGACCAGGCTGCGAACACAGAGGAGAAAACCGATCAGACAAGCACCGTTATTTATCAGAATTTATTTATCCATTGAAAAATTCTGTTTTTTAGTTTAATGCTGGTTTCCCATTTTATTGTATAGTATCATCGTATTTATTTATTGTATTCTTTATTTGTAATTTATTATTGTATTTTAAAGTTACAATCGCAGACTGTAAGTTAGTTCTAAGTTTTTGACCATGTAAAATATCCTGAATGAGTCTTGCTCAGGGATCTACTCTAAAACAACAAAAAATTTAGAACTCTTTTTTTACTCGTACGGGAGCCAATTTGAGTGTTTTTAAACAGCGAACTTCAGTTTCTAAGCCGCAAACATATTCCGCATGTCTACTCGTGAGCTGCGAAGGCGTTCCGTACGTACCAGAACGCCATGATCAGCACCAAGATGACGACGGTGATCTGGATGAGCTTGTTCGAGCAGAACTCGTCCTTGCGGCTGTGACGTCGGCCGTCTTTGGCCCTCACGGTCGAGCCGGCCACCTTACTCGACACTGGACAGAACGAGGGGGACATTTATTAATTAATTCATTCATCATTGATTTTTTTTTTTTTTTATTTATTTATTTATTTTTCTATTCATTTATTTATTGTATTGTATTGTATTTATTAGCATCTATTGATCTATGCGATACATTGATATCAGATTTGTCAAAAACTTACAATAGGTAATGCTTACATGTTAACATGTCAGAAGTCTAAACCATAAAGTTTCTAGCTAAAGTTAGGTATACATCACAGTTAAAATTAATATTAATAGTAGGTCTGCTCAAGATCTATACTAGAAGAATCAGATTTATTTGTATACATTTATTTATTTGGTTATGAAAGTAGGTGCCAATCGGCTGTGTGACATGTACATAGTTACAAGGCGGTGCATGTGACGTATGTAGGCGTGGCCTACACTGTGGTAGTGGGAACAGTGGTCTGTCACGGGCTGTCTGTTGAGCCTCGCCAGCCAGAGAAGGAGCATCGGATGGGTATACGTAAGTCTGTCGATGCCTTATAGTGTTACTTTATATCATGTATAACATGGGTTCTCTATGGTACAATAAATATGGATAAAAGTTACTCCGTCTATTCTACTTGCATAGAAACCTTCACAGGCTGGAATGGTATATAATGTGAGGAAAGGATCCAACAGCTTACCTTCGTGTAAGATGACAGATTTGCGAGTTTGAAGTACACATGAAAAACATAATACAAATATAACGAGACGTTTCGACCGATGTCTTGGTCACTCGAGAGAAGAGTGACCAAGACATCGGTCGAAACGTCTTGTTATATTTGTATTATGTCTTTAATGTGTACTTCAAACTCGCAAATCTGTCATCTTACACGAAGGTAAGCTGTTGGATCCTTTCCTCACATTATATACCATTCCAGCCGATTGGCACCTATTTTCATAACTTATTTTTATCTTTATATATTTATATTTTATTTACTTTTATACATATTTTATATGTTTATTTTTTTATTTATTTATTTATTCATTTATGAATTTATTTATTTATTTACTTCATTTATATAATTATTTTATTGAGGGGTAGTCTCGCTATGAAAACCACCCGAAATTAACTTTCTTAATCGATATCTTGAGATGGCTTTACAATATTACTACAGTAAACCACCAGTTATACGATGCTCAGTTGTACGATATTTGTACATATACGATGAAAACGATTGGTCCCCACCAACTTGCTTAGTGTATATATGAAAAAAACAATCAGTTATACGATATCGGATAATGCGATATTTGGGTTTATACGATGTATTTTTAGCTCCAGGCAAGTATGGAACTCTCAGTAATACGATATCTCGTTTGACAAAAGCGGTCTGGACCGCCGTGCGCTAATGAGTCATCTGGCGGGCCATTCTGCTGGCTTGATCTTATGTTGTTGCCGACGAAACTTGTGAGCCCCCCCCCCCCCCTCAACCCTAGCACCGTTTCCGACCACAGACTACCACCGGCTTGTAAAGTATGAATGAAAACGAATGACGGCTTTATTGGTTGTAGCTTTATGGTAGGTATCGAGCGCTGTCAGCGGCTGGTGTTCACAGACTGGGCGGGTGAGTGATTTGGGGGGGGGGGGTTGGAGGGGGGGAGATGTTCTGTATAACCCCCCCCCCCCCCCATTCATGCGCCAGCCGAACCGAACCCAACTCAACCCACAATAAAGCAGGTAGCGGGTGGATGAAGCAAGACAGAACAGCTGTCTTTGTGTCATCGTATTGACATTCCAGTGCCACGCGAATCCTTGTTTGTCTAAAGAGTTGCTCTAAATGAACTTTCAATTTAAATTAGGACAAAAAAAACGCAAACAAAATAATCTTGTTTTATTACGAAAGAATTCCTAACTTATCTGCTTAAGTTATCTGTTCCCTGATACGAGCGGTGAGTGACACGGCAACGCAGCGTATGCGTGACTCACGGGTTGCTTTCACTCACCGCGTTCGCGCGCTACGTGTTGGCGGCCGATGCAGTATCAGTAGCCGCGAGCCGTGTTTCCCGCTGTCCGGGCTTCTGAACGATACGTGATCCGTGATCCGCGATATTATGAGTTCTTCTTGTAGGCCATTTATAAGCGTGCATGAATTCATTATAGCAGTCAACCATTTTTTATTAAATTAATAGATTTACCACGATTAGTTTAATGTGACAATGTTATTATGTTAATTGCTAAAAACAATAAAAGATAAAGGTTTCTTATAATCAATAAATTCAATCATTAACTGATGTGACTAGTTTATGGCCTAACCCCTAACCCCCCCCCCCCCCCCCCACCACAACATACCACTACCCATAATTTGTTTTATAGCTGCCACATGTTCTGTGGCTGTAAATATCAGTAATCAGTTGTACGATATTTTGAGTTATACGATGGCATTAGCCAGACCCTCGACGATCGTATAACTGGTGGTTTACTGTAATTAAGACGTTAATTTCGTGCGGCTTTAAAAGCGAGACTCAACTTTTCTCTTAAATTAGCCTCTCATGGTCAGTAAAAGGCCTAGGCCCTACGCATGAAACATTAACACACGAGGATTCAAAGTTGTCAGTTAATAATGATAATATCTATTCTAAAACAGCTAAACTAATCTAATCCCTTCTTCCAAAATATTCTCTATTCAGTGACCGAACCGAACACAAACAAATTTGTAAACCAAAAACTGTTGAAGACCAAGTACGTTTTTTGTCACTAAAAACGAATGGCAAACAATTCAGAACAGAAAGTAATTCATCTTCCATCAAATCCCAGTTTTGAAAGGGGTGTATCATGCAAATAAAAAATCTATCAAATTCAAAATGTTGTAAATATTAATTGCGAAATCAGAAA
Source organism: Isoperla grammatica (assembly GCA_945910005.1). Classification (NCBI taxonomy): domain Eukaryota; kingdom Metazoa; phylum Arthropoda; class Insecta; order Plecoptera; family Perlodidae; genus Isoperla; species Isoperla grammatica. The sequence goes on along the minus strand of OX246749.1, from coordinate 2,354,297 downwards.
AATCGACATATTCATTACGATAATACAATATTTTAGCAATGGGGGTGGATAAGAAGGAAATCAACAGCTTACCTTATTGCTGACGACCTTCGGAGTTGGTAGACACGTAAAAAACATAAGAAGACTAAACAATAACATCGACGATAATTAATTTACAAATAAGTGTAAAGCGTACTCACCGCTGCTGTAAGCGCTGTGGGAGGACTTGAGACTGTCCAGGCGCTTGAGACCCGCCAGCTTCCTGTTCATGCGCTCAAGTTTACTACTTATCTAGGTGTAAAGCGTACTCACCGCTGCTGTAAGCGCTGTGGGAGGACTTGAGACTGTCCAGGCGCTTGAGACCCGCCAGCTTCCTGTTCATGCGCTCAAGTTTACTACTTATCTAGGTGTAAAGCGTACTCACCGCTGCTGTAAGCGCTGTGGGAGGACTTGAGACTGTCCAGGCGCTTGAGACCCGCCAGCTTCCTGTTCATGCGCTCAAGTTTACTACTTATCTAGGTGTAAAGCGTACTCACCGCTGCTGTAAGCGCTGTGGGAGGACTTGAGACTGTCCAGGCGCTTGAGACCCGCCAGCTTCCTGTTCATGCGCTCAAGTTTACTACTTATCTAGGTGTAAAGCGTACTCACCGCTGCTGTAAGCGCTGTGGGAGGACTTGAGACTGTCCAGGCGCTTGAGACACGCCCGCTTCTTGTTCATGCGCTCAAGTTTACTACTTATCCAGGTGTAAAGCGTACTCAACGCTGCTGTAAGCGCTGTGGGAGGACTTGAGACTGTCCAGGCGCTTGAGACCCGCCAGCTTCCTGTTCATGCGCTCAAGTTTACTACTTATCTAGGTGTAAAGCGTACTCACCGCTGCTGTAAGCGCTGTGGGAGGACTTGAGACTGTCCAGGCGCTTGAGACCCGCCAGCTTCCTGTTCATGCGCTCAAGTTTACTACTTATCTAGGTGTAAAGCGTACTCACCGCTGCTGTAAGCGCTGTGGGAGGACTTGAGACTGTCCAGGCGCTTGAGACCCGCCAGCTTCCTGTTCATGCGCTCAAGTTTACTACTTATCTAGGTGTAAAGCGTACTCACCGCTGCTGTAAGCGCTGTGGGAGGACTTGAGACTGTCCAGGCGCTTGAGACCCGCCAGCTTCCTGTTCATGCGCTCAAGTTTACTACTTATCTAGGTGTAAAGCGTACTCACCGCTGCTGTAAGCGCTGTGGGAGGACTTGAGACTGTCCAGGCGCTTGAGACCCGCCCGCTTCCTGTTCATGCGCTCAAGTTTACTACTTATCTAGGTGTAAAGCGTACTCACCGCTGCTGTAAGCGCTGTGGGAGGACTTGAGACTGTCCAGGCGCTTGAGACACGCAAGCTTCCTGTTCATGCGCTCAAGTTTACTACTTATCTAGGTGTAAAGCGTACTCACCGCTGCTGTAAGCGCTGTGGGAGGACTTGAGACTGTCCAGGCGCTTGAGACCCGCCAGCTTCCTGTTCATGCGCTCACGTTTACTACTTATCTAGGTGTAAAGCGTACTCACCGCTGCTGTAAGCGCTGTGGGAGGACTTGAGACTGTCCAGGCGCTTGAGACACGCCAGCTTCCTGTTCATGCGCTCAAGTTCACTACTTATCTAGGTGTAAAGCGTACTCACCGCTGCTGTAAGCGCTGTGGGAGGACTTGAGACTGTCCAGGCGCTTGAGACCTGCCAGCTTCCTGTTCATGCGCTCAAGTTCGTCTATCCGTGTCTCGAGGTTGTCGGTGACCTTGCAGAGCTCCTTCACTGCGCCGACGTTCTCCATGAAGATGCGATCCTGACAGACAAACATTCCAACTTTGTATTCATTTATTAACCCTTTGAAGTCCACATTAATAATTATTCTTGACATTCAAAACCATTTTAAATGGCACTAATACAATTATTGATTTTTATAAAGTTTACATTTTTTCCCCAAAATGTCTAGTTTAATTGTTTTAAGGTTATGAAAGAAGGTGCCAATCGGCTGGAATGGTATATAAAGTGAGGAAAGTTCGTTATATTTTGTATTATGTCTTTTATGTGTACTTCAAACTCGCAAATCCGTTATCTTACTACACGAAGGTTAGCTGTTGGGTCCTTTCCTCACTTTATATACCTTAATTGTTTTAAGGTTCAGGACATTTTTTTTAGTTTCGATTATTTCCCAAAATGTTTTCAAAATTGGCTTTCATTTTAAAGTTATTAATGCACAGTTATATTCTAGTCCCAACGAAAGTATTCGCATACCGATCTCAGGTCATTGTCTACTCCCCCTACCGCGTAGGGGAACCCTTTCAACCGCGCCAATCGCAAGAAAATCAACAGATACCTGGCGTTCTTTCACACATTCGTGTATGCACGCAGTTCGGCTTAGTCGAGTGCACAGGCGGTTTGGCCACACCCACCGTTGCAGGTAACCAACGGAAGGTCTTAAATTACCCCCAATGTACCTGTTTAGATTAGACGGTAGGAATTAGCGAGGTAGAAAATAAAATTGTCACCTTGGACTCGGCTGTGTGGTAAGCATCAGAATACTTTCGTTGGGGCAACTATACCAGGATGTTGAATTTGCATTGTGGGTTAAACCTGTTCCGCCTGCGGATGGACGCGGAGCGACCGCGTAACCCAACGTACCTTGTTAACGACGAGGAAGTTGTCTATTCTCCTCCCAGATGGCAGCACGATGTCGCCCGCCGGCCTCACAGCGTCCGGTATCACTTGCTGGACCTGGGACAGACAACACAGACATTAAAATAAAATAAAAATAAACTAGGAAAACGCTCTGTTTGACGCGTTGATAAGCGAGCGCGTCCATATCTACGAACGTTCTGGCGAAAAGATCTCAAAGCTAATAAAAACAACAATTAACAACAATTCAAGAATGCACATTGCAAATATTTTTCTAATTCCCATAGCTATTATAATTCCCGATATTGTTGAATGCAGTGCAATGTGCGTTGCTAAGAATTATCTTTGTCATGTTTTCGCCGCGGTCCGCCACCGTTACTAACAGTTATTGACAGCAATAGAAATGTAATTTCTGCCTCTAATGCGTATCCGTTCGCGTCTAAATTAGTATATTCGTGACCGGATGAAAATGTACTACAAGATAGCCACCTCACATTTTGCTGTTACTATGTTTCAGAAAAATATTTTCGAGTAACTTTTGTGTAACTTTGCCAATATTGATCAGATAGCCATTAAATGAACATATTCGTGACCGGAAAAAGCTTTAAAAAAATATGGCTATCTCACATTTTGCCGCCATTTTGTTTCAGAATTATATTTTGCAGTAACTATTGTGTAACTTTGTAACTTTTCAAACGATGTGGCCTCAAAACTATACACCTTCAATCCACATCGAGGCTTGTGGATGGTCCAAATTTCAAGTTGATCGGACTTTCCGTTCGACCGCTATCGACGGACATAAAAAAAAAAAAAAAAAAAAAAAAAAAAACAAACAGAATGAAGTGCCGTTAGTCTCTAGTACGGTACAAAAAAAAAAAAAAAAAAAAAAAAACAGAACGAAGTGCCATAAGAGTCTCGTGGAAACGCTCGCTTCATAAAAATAAATTTACATTAAGAGTCTACCCACTCAGTAACTAAACTGATTTTCAGTGGGGGGTACTTTAATTTAAAGTGACTAAACCAACCCTGTAGGCTCCGAACACCGTCGACGAGTGAGCGATAACCAAAGATCTATATTTCAAATACGAGACATATGAATCAGTGATTGGACAGTGCGAACTCCTAACCAAAGTCTTGGAAACCATTGGAGCAGCAGCTGGCTAAATAAAGGGAAAACGTTGAATGGAACTGAGTGACAACCAATTTCATTTCATTTTATTTATTAGCCTTCCATCATATACACTCATAGGCTCACTCACAAATTGTGGTAGAGCGAGTTTTGGAAATTATTATTATTACAAATTAAAATTACACTTGATACAATAATATAAACACACTAGGGATGGGACGTTTAAACGTGGGAGTGGCTTTAAACGTTTGCACTTGTCACGCCTCGTTTAAACGTATGTACAGAAGTGTTTGTATATAAGATAAGAAACAAATATTTACAACGTAGCATACTGCAGTACTAGTCTACTATTATAGTTTTTTCTAGCTACAAATTGTAATTTTACCCAATGTTTCGGAACTTTTCGGTAATTTACTGCAAAGGTCATTTTATTCATCTCGTGGCGAATAGCGAATAAAACGTTTAAACGCGAGTTTTAAAAACGGTAAAACGTTTAGGCTATTAAACGTATTTGCCCATCCCTAAAACACACACATACAGATACATACATATAGGAGAAAAGAAACAGCATATATACAAAGCATATATACAAAGCATATAATATACAAAGGCCCGCCCATAATTGATAGTACAAATTACAGACCAACTGGCAAGTATAGCAATATGTGAATAATTAGCATAAGTAATTAGAATTGGCTATCATAAAATTCGGTCATTGAATAACAATAAACACAAGTGGATGTTATTTCTTTGTGCCAGCAACTGCTTTACTGGGACCTCCCACAATTTTCGAAGATTGGCCGGCAGACGTTGCCAATTCGTAGTATTTGGGTTGGGCCTGCATTTATATACCCACATCGGAAATGCATTAGTGGATATATTTGTATATAACAACAACAATAACCGTTGCAACGCTGGATGTTAATGGCCGTGAAAGGCCGGCATGCGCCTAGCAGGTCCATCCCTTCGGCTCTTTTGTTGCATTGTCCTACTTACAAGTCCTATTTCGACCTCCTATTCACTGTTAGTCTTTGCAAAACCCTGGCTGCTGTTCGTACATCACAGCTGGAGGATATTACTAAGTAATAATGAGAAATGGTGATATAATAAAAATACCAAATTTCGCGTTTTTCGCAATTTGACAGAAAAGGCGAATAACGCTACTAAAAATTAAAGGGTGGGGGAGTTATGAAGTAATATTATTAAAACAAGCTTTATACATTCTATTTTAACGTAATCAACTAATATGTGGTATCTCACCTGCTGCGCAATGAGTCCCGTCTCCATCTCGCCGCAGACATTTAGACCGGAGTGCAGAGCAAACTCGGGAGCAAAGCGATACCGAACGACGCGCAGCTGCTGAACGTTGCGCAGCTGTTCCCGAGAGTCGCACTCGAGTATCTCGGACTTTGCGCGGTGGTCCGAGGGCTGAACTATGTGGCCGGTCACCTGAGAGACAGAGAGAAACATTTATTTCACCGACATAGACTTGTTTGTGTACCTCTAGTGTTAAAAATAACAAAAATCGAGAACTTTGAAAGAAATATCTCGAAAACTAGCTCTGTAAGACCAATTTTTCTTGTCATATTATAATGGATTTTATAAAGGACTATAAGTATGCAGAAATTTGACAATTTTGGGTCTAACTGATTAACACTTGAGCTACCTTACTAAGGGCCGGTATTTCAATGTCCAGTTAAAGTGCCAAGTAAATTTAACTGTCAGGTAAGCCAAATTTGGTGTATTTTTATTGGCCGTTGTCATGGTGAAAACAATTTAACTGAAAAGTAAATTTTAACTGGACATTGAAATACCGGCCCTAAGCAAACAAAAAAACAAACAAACAATGAATGAATAAATAAATAAATAAATAAATAAATAAATAAATAAATAAATAAATAAATAAATAAATAAATAAATAAATAAATAAATAAATAAATAAATAAATAAATAAATAAATAAATAAATAAATAAATAAATAAATAAATAAATAAATAAATAAAAAAATAAATAAATAAATAAATAAATATATATATAAATATATATATAAATATATAAATAAATAAATAAATAAATAAAAATAAAAATAAATAAATAAACACACAACCAAACAAAGCCCACCCTACCTTGAGGTTCCCGTGCACCACCAGCGCCTCGTCTGGCCGGTCAGTATTGATGCCAACTCTGCCAGCGTGGAAGATGGACTCTGGCGTGTGACCCTTCTGCCAGCACAGCTCCACGTCGCTCTCAAACTGGCCAGGGTTCGAAGCCTGGAACAGGAAAGCCTGAAGTCTTCAGGAAAACTCTCCTCGACCAGTAGGAAACTGTTCTATTTTCCACAACTTTTTGTTACATAAAACTTGTTTTGTTGTTATGTAACTGAAAATGACAATACTTAAAATAATTTTATATTTTTATTTTTATTTCCTTTCTTATGTTTGTATAAATTATTTGACATAATAAATAAAAGATTTAGATAATATTTATTACCATACTTTGTTTTTATATATATATTTTGTTAGAACATATTTAGTTCTAAGTCTAACAATATTGTATTGTTACTATCTTGCCGTAATCTTTGACAATGTAAAGCAGTCATAAGGATCGCCAAAGCGTGCCCCAATAGAACGAACCCTTATGTTGATGTCACCCTCGCCGCTAGCAGAGAACAATGTATTAACAAGTTCTGGTGTTAATAATAACACATTTTCTTTTTTAAATCAGTAGAAAAGGCAATATATTGATGCCGGTAATGGATGGTTGGTTTCCATTTCCATGTCTCTTGCCACATGGCAGGATTATGTGCGGATACCAATCAGCTTGCAAGGAGTATATTTTATACTAGGGATGACATCGGGTAATAAAATTCGGAACCGGTTCCAGCTTTCATATTACCCGGGTACCCGGATCCTGAAAACGTATTTTTCGATGTGTAGGTTTGATTTGAAGGTCGTCGCTAGGCCTTGTGAAGGGCGCGGGGCGGAAAAAGAGGGACGAATGACATGCATGCCGCCTGCTCGAATAGCCCCTTGACTTACGCCTGCAGTAATCACGTCGAGTAAAAAAAAACATTTCGCAATTCACAACTGAAGCACGTATTAAAACATGCAATTTCTAGTAAAATAAATAGTAATAGAACAAGTGTTAGCCAGAATGTTCACCAGAATGTTAAACAATGAAAAACAGTAACGAATGCAAGTCTGTTCGCGTCTGTTCTGTTACCTGTCGAGACACTTGTTATGGATAGTGAGGGAAGGGTCGGTGCCCGCCGTACCTGCTGGCTCCATCGAAATCAACCGTAACAATACTGGCGCGTAAATAAAGCCTAGAAACGGACTAAAAAATTACCCGGACCCGAAAAACGGCTCCGGGTAATACTTTGGAGCCGGGTACCCGGGTACCCGATGTCATCCCTATTTTATACTTGTATATTTTTTATTTTTTTATACTTTAGTATATTTTTCTTTTTTTTTTTAGACTTAAGTATATTTTTATTTTAGATATATTTAGTTAACTGACCACCACAATGAGAAGTTTGATTTTTTTTTCAAATTCAAATTGGTTTAATTAAATTTTTCTAAATTCCAAAATTCAAAAGCAATTCTAAAGAAAAATTTCAATTTAAAAAATCTACATTTTTTAATTTTTTAAGAGATATTTAACCTGACTACGACCTTCTCTGACTGTGGCTGACTATGGGTTTTGTCGGCTCAAAAGAAGTAAATTTTGAACCGAACTAGACATCCACCACAATGGAAAACTTGATTTTTTTAAATTCAATATTATATAATTTTTTTTTAATTCTAAAAATAATAAAATATAAAAAACCAAAAAATAAATTTTTTTTCATAAAATATAAATTTAAAAAAAAAATTCTTCTGTTTTGAGAGAGATATTTACCCTGACTATGATCCGCTCGGACGCGTGGCTGACGACGGGGTAGTGGCTGGCGTCAGCACAGTGAGCGTGCAGTCCGACCACCAGATAGAAGTACCTCTGGTCGGGGTTCGGCTTCCCCTTCTTGCGCATGTTGTTGGAGGTCGTCTCCGAGAAGTGGAGCCTGCCCACGGTGACCTTGGTCACCTGCTCCCCCGCTAGATCCACCCTGGACACAGTGGGGCAACTATCCATAAATAACAACATTTGTTCTTGGCGCGACGCACCCGATGGATAGAGTTGCGTTTCGAAACCGGAGCGTATGATTAGAAAAAAAGGCAATGTTGATGGACCCAAATCGGCTGGAATGGTAGAATGTGCGGACTGGATCCAAACGCTTTAGACGAAAAGGAGAGTTGAAAGTAAACATCGAAGACATATTATTACAAAAACTATGATTCATAATTCACGATGATGGTGATACATCGTTTTTGTATCATGTTTTCAATCTGTACTTGCAACGATGTCAAGGAAGGTAAGCTGTTGAATCCGATCCCTACATGATAATATTCCAGCCGATTGGCGTCTATCACAACAACATAATTTACGCAGAATACAGTATTCATTCGTAATTTAGCACTTCACATATACATTTATGTGGAAGCGAACAAGGCTACCAAATATCGAGAATTTGTCAAATAATTAATGTTATGAATTAAAGGGGGAAAAGCAACATGTAATAAGCTAGATATTGTTAACAGAGGCCTATCTACTTGTAGTATCAAGAGAACTGTCAGGGAGTCTATTTTATTAATGCATGTGACCCATGTTTTATATCAATGTACAGTTAGTAGTTACCTAAGTTTTAGAATAAGAACATAAGACTATATCTTAGGAAATGACTTGGTACAATTTCATCTAGAATGAATACATTCAGAGAGAATGAGAGGGAGAGAGGGGGAAAAAGAGAGAGAGAGAGAGAGAGAGAGAGAGAGAGAGAGAGAGAGAGAGAGAGAGGGAGAGAGAGAGAGAGAGAGAGAGAGAGAGAGAGAGAGAGAGGGAGAGAGAGAGAAGGCGTGAACACTTACAGCACGGGGTGGAACGGCTTCTTGCTCCGGTCGCTCTGGCTCTGTTCGACCTTGATGGTCTGGGTGGGCGACTCGACCTTGACCCCGTAGAAGTGGAGGTGGAAGCTGGCGACCTTCTGAAGGCCGTCGGGCGTCTTGACAAACTGCGCGTCGCCCTGGAGCTGAGCGTGGCAGGTGATCTGGCGACACATCCAGCGTTAGTCTTACTCGCTAAACTAGCACACTAAGGTGATCTGGCGACACATCCGGCGTTAGTCTTACTCGCTAACTAACACACTAAGGTGATCTGGTGACACATCCGGCGTTAGTCTTACTCGCTAAACTAACACACTAAAGTGATCTGGCGACACATCCAGCGTTAGCAACATCTTCGTTAGCGTACTTTTCAATTTCAATTTCAATTTCAATTTATTTCGTCCGTAGACATATACATAATACATGTATGGACATCGTCAATATAAAAGATATCTTAAAACTAATGGGACACAACAAACCAGACATTTATTGATATAATAGGTATTTAAGAAAGCTAATAATTAACGTTTATAGTACGCAACATCATTTTATTCAATGGGTTGGGCAGTGGAGAAAGAAAAGAATTCGTCCAGGTTATAGAATGCATTAGTTAATAGGAAAGATTTTAGTTTGTATTTGAAAGAAGGTAATGATGCTGATGGTTTGTAGATGGCGGTAGATGATTGTATATTTTCATGCATAGGTATTGGGGGCTATGTTTGAATGAATGAAGGTTAAAGGGCTTGTAAAAAATATTAGATCTAGATCTAGTTTCTTTCAATGCGAAACCAAAGATTACTAAGTGGGGAAGATAGTTCATCCATATGGGAATTCGTCTGCGCGTATCTGAGCGAAATTTTCTAGGTCTGACGTGTAGTTCGAATTCTCACCGCAAGAGTCGCTCTTCCACAAGTTTAAAACTCAAGGTCCAGTGAATCCCCTGGCACGTACTAGCGATCTAGTAGACCTTGTTTAACGGTAACGAAGTCAAACTCAAGGTCTACTAGATCGCTAGTAGCCGCCAGGGGATTTAGTGGACCTTGGTCAAACGTGCAGGGCTAGCGCTCCTTGCGGTCAGAATTCGAACTAGTGGTGGGACTTAGAAATGTTTGCTAAAACTCGCGCAGATATTTTAACACAACGATGAAACATCTTCCCCACTCAGTTATCTTTGGCGAAACTAACGGCTTATTATCGGTACAACGAGCGTTTAGACTCACCTGGAAATGGTTCTTCTTCTGACAGACGAACGCGTCGTCAGCGTTTGAGAAGTTGAAACCTTTGTCGGCGTCCACCCTGTAGTGCGGCACCGGCCTGCGGACGAGACGATCGATCAACATCGCTACGTACGCACTCGATACAAGGCTTCACACATTTTAATGATTTTCGATTTTTTTTTTTGGGAGACAATTTTATTTGAAAAATGTACCTACAAACTTTTTATTTTAAGTTACAAAAAAATTACATTATTATTAAGTATTTTAAAATTTTTATTTTAAATATTTTATAAAATGAACACTTGTCATTTAAATCATAAAAAGAGATTTCTGATATTTTTAAATTCAGTTTTCATAATAGGGTATATTATCTCTCTCTAAGTGAAATTTCAAGGGAGTACATTTTAACAATCAGTGTGTAAATATTAAGAACTTTGTGCTACAAGCCCTATACTACAAATGAATTTTCTTCATAATTGTATTTTCTTGTTGTTTGATAATGAATCATTAAAACTATACCGGCCATGTACCTTATATTCGAAGCATTATAAATAGTAATTCAGTGCGTACTAGAAATATTCCATTGCTAACGATTGCTACTTGAGATTTTATTTCATATCTAGATTTTTTTAGTTTATTTCTAGCCCAGCACGGAACCGGAGATGATTCAGACCTGCAGCTAGATAATGTCCATCACCTTTGCTATGTTTCATTTTCTCTTGTTTGATTTTTTAAATTTAATATTTTTTAATTATTATTATTATTCTTGGAG
>OX246749.1:2311072-2338572 GCA_945910005.1 Isoperla grammatica | reverse complement strand
TTCTTGGTGAACTTTGAAAATGAAAAACTTGCAAAAGCACGAAAAAAGTAGCGAATTTTGAAAATACCATTCATTGTAACATTTTTCTATAAAAAATATAAAAGAACAGAACTCAACTAAATGAAAAAAAATCTTCAGATACTTTTGTTAAAAATATTTAGGACTATTATGGCACAAAATTTGTGTTTTTGTTAACAGTCCAAAAATGTTGGTCAATTCCACAAAATCACCAATTCTTTTTTTTAATTAACAAATCTCAAAATGATCTATTTAATGTTTTCATCAAGTCTAATCTTCTCAAAGCCGACGGACTGAGGGTGTTGTGTATTGTGTAGTACTCACGTGGGGAGTGGGAGGCCGGGTCCTGGGGCGAGTACGGAGGTTCCGAGCCCGAGTCTGGGGGACTCTCGGGCAGGTTGTGTCTGTAACATTACAAGAAGCAGGGGTTAGTCTATGTTGTACTGTACAGGCCTTAGGTAAATAAATAATTAATTAATTAATTTTAAAAAAATCAAAAAAAATAATCAAAAAAAATCAATCAAAAAAATCAATCAATCAATGAATCAATCAATAAATCAATAAATAAATAAATAAATAAATAAATAAATAAATAAATAAATAAATAAACAAATAAATAAATAAATAAATAAATAAATAAATAAATAAATAAATAAATAAATAAATAAATAAGTAAGTAAATAAATAAATAAATAAATAAATAAATAAATAAATAAATAAATAAATAAATAAATAAATAAATAAATAAATAAATAAATAAATAAATAAATAAATAAATAAATAAATAAATAAATAAATAAATAAATAAATACATACATACATAAATAAAAATAAAAATAAGTATATAAATAAACAAACAAATAAACTAAAAAAACGCTCTGTGTGCAAGTTGATAAGCGAGCCCGTCCACGTCCACTCTGTCAAAATGTTTCAAAACTACCGCCATACTACAAGATTGTGCATCGACCAGTACACAACCTTCACTGGAACGGTGCAGCGAGGGCTAATAGACCTTTTTCAGAATTCATCCAGGACCCTTCTTAGATCATGGATTTATAATAGTAATGCTTAGATAGAGCGTATCACGGCTTGCTAGATCAATTCTGAAAATCATCTTTTAGGCTTCTATGTGCACTCATTTAACGAGTGTGTGAAACCATGGACTTATAATAATAACTGCGTTACAACGCTAGGAATCTGTTGATATTTGTTGCATTAGCGCGCATGAAAGATGCCGTAGACAAGGATCTACGCGCGAATGCTTACTTTGGAGTTAGTACAGTCTATGTACACACGCAATACTATTTATAGTATTGATTTAAAATTATAGAGCACTCAAAATAGGCTAGATGCATTCTGAGGCAAGAAAATAAACTTCTATTAGGAGTTGTTTAGCTGTCAATTGTTCATTGTTGTTTTATTGTTAAGGCGCGTTCAGACAGAATGACTATGGACTAAGACTAACAATAGAGTGATTTAAGCCTTGGGAAAACAACGTACTCGGAAACATCCATCCCCAAATGTATTTCAACAATGCCAACAATCGAAAATCAACTTTCTTAATCACTCGTTCTTAAACACTAATCACTATAAAAGTTTGTTAACGCTTAAACATAAATCGTATACTTCAACCCCGTTAAACCTTAAATCGTTAGTCTTAAACACTAATCGTTAGTCTGAGTCATTTTGTGTGTTCCCGCCTTTATTATTCATCAATGGCGCTGAAGAAGGTTGCTTAGCAGCGCTAGTCCTCTATCACAAAGTTAACCTAACTATGTCATCAACTAGAGTATTCAGTGATAGTTACTTTTATAGTTTATTCCAATAAATATATCCGTTTTCAAATTAGCTATATTTTCAAGAAAACAACAACTAACAATAATTGACAGCTAAACTCATCCTCATAATTTCATTTACTTGCCACAAGAATGCATCCAAGTCTATTTTAAGTGGTCTACCACTCACATTTGCCAATAATTGACTGGATGCAACCCCGACAACCACTCATCATGTCCATAGTCCCTCCACATGTCTGTCACACCACAGTAGCACAGTAGCACAGTAGTATAGTAGGCCTAACACAAAAGCACAGTAGTATAGTAGGCCTAGCACAGTAGCACAGTAGTATAGTAGGCCTAACACAGTAGGCCTAGCACAAAAGCACAGTACCACAGTAGTATAGTAGGCCTAGCACAGTAGTATAGTAGGCCTAGCACAGTAGTAATTATAGTAGGCCTAGCACAGTAGCACAGTAGTATAGTAGACCTAACACGGTAGGCCTAGCACAAAAACACAGTAGCACAGTAGTATAGTAGGCTTAACACAAAAGCACAGTAGTAAAGTAGGCCTAGCACAGTAGTATAGTAGGCCTAGCACAGTAGCACAGTAGTATAGTAGGCCTAGCACAGTAGTATAGTAGGCCTAGCACAGTAGCACAGTAGTATAGTAGGCCTAGCACAGTAGTATAGTAGGCCTAGCACAGTAGTATAGTAGGCCTAGCACAGTAGTATAGTAGGCCTAGCACAGTAGCACAGTAGGCCTAGCACAGTAGGCCTAGCACAGTAGTATAGTAGGCCTAGCACAGAAGTATAGTAGGCCTAGCACAGTAGTATAGTAGGCCTAGCACAGTAGTATAGTAGGCCTAGCACAGTAGTATAGTAGGCCTAGCACAGTAGCACAGTAGGCCTAGCACAGTAGGCCTAGCACAGTAGGCCTAGTACAGTAGTATAGTAGGCCTAGCACAGTAGGCCTAGCACAGTAGGCCTAGTACAGTAGTATAGTAGGCCTAGCACAGTAGCAAAGTAGCACAGTAGGCCTAGTATACAGTAGTGTAGTAGAGTAGTAACTATAGTAACCATCTGGGCTGCCTACCTACCTATCCACCTCGGCCAACCTTATCAGTACATTAAACTTAACCGTGTCGGTATCAGACAGAGACGGCCGTAATGTACTGATAAGCCGGGGTCCGTGCTCGGTACCAGGTATCCCCTGAGCCACGCCTCTCCTTATCTATACGGCGCCTTCATTAGCGCGCTGATACAACGAACATCAACAGATTCCCATACGGCGGTTGTACCAAGTATCCCTTAGGCCTAAGCCACGCCTCTCCTTATCTATACGGCGCCTTCATTAGCGCGCTAATACAACCAACATCAACAGATTCCCATACGGCGGTTGTACCAAGTACCCCCTGAGCCACGCCTCTCCTTATCTATACGGCGCCTTCATTAGCGCGCTGATACAACGAACATCAACAGATTCCCATACGGCGGTTCTACCAAGTATCCCCTGAGCCACGCCTCTCCTTATCTATACGGCGCCTTCATTAGCGCGCTGATACAACGAACATCAACAGATTCCCATACGGCGGTTGTACCAAGTACCCCCTGAGCCACGCCTCTCCTTATCTATACGGCGCCTTCATTAGCGCGCTGATACAACGAACATCAACAGATTCCCATACGGCGGTTGTACCAAGTACCCCCTGAGCCACGCCTCTCCTTATCTATACGGCGCCTTCATTCGCGGCGCGCTTATACGACGAACATCAACAGATTCCCATACGGCGGTTGTACCAAGTAACCCCTGAGCCACGCCTCTCCTTATCTATACGGCGCCTTCATTCGCGGCGCGCTAATACAACGAACATCAACAGATTCCCATACGGCGGTTCTTCCAAGTACCCCCTGAGCCACGCTTCTCCTTATCTATACGGCGCCTTCATTAGCGCGCTGATATAACGAACATCAACAGATTCCCATACGGCGGTTCTACCAAGTACCCCCTGAGCCACGCCTCTCCTTATCTATACGGCGCCTTCATTAGCGCGCTGATACAACGAACATCAACAGATTCCCATACGGCGGTTCTACCAAGTACCCCCTGAGCCACGCCTCTCCTTATCTATACGGCGCCTTCATTAGCGCGCTGATATAACGAACATCAACAGATTCCCATACGGCGGTTCTACCAAGTACCCCCTGAGCCACGCCTCTCCTTATCTATACGGCGCCTTCATTAGCGCGCTGATACAACGAACATCAACAGATTCCCATACGGCGGTTCTACCAAGTACCCCCTGAGCCACGCCTCTCCTTATCTATACGGCGCCTTCATTAGCGCGCTGATATAACGAACATCAACAGATTCCCATACGGCGGTTCTACCAAGTACCCCCTGAGCCACGCCTCTCCTTATCTATACGGCGCCTTCATTAGCGCGCTGATACAACGAACATCAACAGATTCCCATACGGCGGTTGTACCAAGTACCCCCTGAGCCACGCCTCTCCTTATCTATACGGCGCCTTCATTAGCGCGCTGATACAACGAACATCAACAGATTCCCATACGGCGGTTCTACCAAGTACCCCCTGAGCCACGCCTCTCCTTATCTATACGGCGCCTTCATTAGCGCGCTGATACAACGAACATCAACAGATTCCCATACGGCGGTTCTACCAAGTACCCCCTGAGCCACGCCTCTCCTTATCTATACGGCGCCTTCATTAGCGCGCTGATACAACGAACATCAACAGATTCCCATACGGCGGTTCTACCAAGTACCCCCTGAGCCACGCCTCTCCTTATCTATACGGCGCCTTCATTAGCGCGCTGATACAACGAACATCAACAGATTCCCATACGGCGGTTCTACCAAGTACCCCCTGAGCCACGCCTCTCCTTATCTATACGGCGCCTTCATTAGCGCGCTGATATAACGAACATCAACAGATTCCCATACGGCGGTTCTACCAAGTACCCCCTGAGCCACGCCTCTCCTTATCTATACGGCGCCTTCATTAGCGCGCTGATACAACGAACATCAACAGATTCCCATACGGCGGTTCTACCAAGTACCCCCTGAGCCACGCCTCTCCTTATCTATACGGCGCCTTCATTAGCGGCGCGCTAATACAACGAACATCAACAGATTCCCATACGGCGGTTCTACCAAGTACCCCCTGAGCCACGCCTCTCCTTATCTATACGGCGCCTTCATTAGCGCGCTAATACAACGAACATCAACAGATTCCCATACGGCGGTTCTACCAAGTACCCCCTGAGCCACGCCTCTCCTTATCTATACGGCGCCTTCATTAGCGGCGCGCTAATACAACGAACATCAACAGATTCCCATACGGCGGTTGTACCAAGTACCCCCTGAGCCACGCCTCTCCTTATCTATACGGCGCCTTCATTAGCGCGCTGATATAACGAACATCAACAGATTCCCATACGGCGGTTCTACCAAGTACCCCCTGAGCCACGCTTCTCCTTATCTATACGGCGCCTTCATTAGCGCGCTGATACAACGAACATCAACAGATTCCCATACGGCGGTTGTACCAAGTACCCCCTGAGCCACGCCTCTCCTTATCTATACGGCGCCTTCATTAGCGCGCTGATACAACGAACATCAACAGATTCCCATACGGCGGTTCTACCAAGTACCCCCTGAGCCACGCCTCTCCTTATCTATACGGCGCCTTCATTAGCGCGCTGATACAACGAACATCAACAGATTCCCATACGGCGGTTCTACCAAGTACCCCCTGAGCCACGCCTCTCCTTATCTATACGGCGCCTTCATTAGCGCGCTGATACAACGAACATCAACAGATTCCCATACGGCGGTTCTACCAAGTACCCCCTGAGCCACGCCTCTCCTTATCTATACGGCGCCTTCATTAGCGCGCTGATACAACGAACATCAACAGATTCCCATACGGCGGTTCTACCAAGTACCCCCTGAGCCACGCCTCTCCTTATCTATACGGCGCCTTCATTAGCGGCGCGCTGATACGACGAACATCAACAGATTCCCATACGGCGGTTCTACCAAGTACCCCCTGAGCCACGCCTCTCCTTATCTATACGGCGCCTTCATTAGCGCGCTGATATAACGAACATCAACAGATTCCCATACGGCGGTTCTACCAAGTACCCCCTGAGCCACGCCTCTCCTTATCTATACGGCGCCTTCATTAGCGCGCTGATACAACGAACATCAACAGATTCCCATACGGCGGTTCTACCAAGTACCCCCTGAGCCACGCTTCTCCTTATCTATACGGCGCCTTCATTAGCGGCGCGCTAATACAACGAACATCAACAGATTCCCATACGGCGGTTCTACCAAGTACCCCCTGAGCCACGCCTCTCCTTATCTATACGGCGCCTTCATTCGCGGCGCGCTTATACGACGAACATCAACAGATTCCCATACGGCGGTTGTACCAAGTACCCCCTGAGCCACGCCTCTCCTTATCTATACGGCGCCTTCATTAGCGCGCTGATACAACGAACATCAACAGATTCCCATACGGCGGTTCTACCAAGTACCCCCTGAGCCACGCCTCTCCTTATCTATACGGCGCCTTCATTAGCGCGCTGATACAACGAACATCAACAGATTCCCATACGGCGGTTCTACCAAGTACCCCCTGAGCCACGCCTCTCCTTATCTATACGGCGCCTTCATTAGCGGCGCGCTAATACAACGAACATCAACAGATTCCCATACGGCGGTTGTACCAAGTACCCCCTGAGCCACGCCTCTCCTTATCTATACGGCGCCTTCATTAGCGCGCTGATACAACGAACATCAACAGATTCCCATACGGCGGTTCTACCAAGTACCCCCTGAGCCACGCCTCTCCTTATCTATACGGCGCCTTCATTAGCGCGCTGATACAACGAACATCAACAGATTCCCATACGGCGGTTCTACCAAGTACCCCCTGAGCCACGCCTCTCCTTATCTATACGGCGCCTTCATTAGCGCGCTAATACAACGAACATCAACAGATTCCCATACGGCGGTTCTACCAAGTACCCCCTGAGCCACGCTTCTCCTTATCTATACGGCGCCTTCATTAGCGCGCTAATACAACGAACATCAACAGATTCCCATACGGCGGTTGTACCAAGTACCCCCTGAGCCACGCCTCTCCTTATCTATACGGCGCCTTCATTAGCGCGCTGATATAACGAACATCAACAGATTCCCATACGGCGGTTCTACCAAGTACCCCCTGAGCCACGCCTCTCCTTATCTATACGGCGCCTTCATTAGCGGCGCGCTAATACAACGAACATCAACAGATTCCCATACGGCGGTTCTACCAAGTACCCCCTGAGCCACGCCTCTCCTTATCTATACGGCGCCTTCATTAGCGGCGCGCTAATACAACGAACATCAACAGATTCCCATACGGCGGTTCTACCAAGTACCCCCTGAGCCACGCCTCTCCTTATCTATACGGCGCCTTCATTAGCGGCGCGCTAATACAACGAACATCAACAGATTCCCATACGGCGGTTCTACCAAGTACCCCCTGAGCCACGCTTCTCCTTATCTATACGGCGCCTTCATTAGCGGCGCGCTGATACGACGAACATCAACAGATTCCCATACGGCGGTTCTACCAAGTACCCCCTGAGCCACGCCTCTCCTTATCTATACGGCGCCTTCATTAGCGCGCTGATACAACGAACATCAACAGATTCCCATACGGCGGTTCTACCAAGTACCCCCTGAGCCACGCCTCTCCTTATCTATACGGCGCCTTCATTAGCGGCGCGCTAATACAACGAACATCAACAGATTCCCATACGGCGGTTCTACCAAGTACCCCCTGAGCCACGCCTCTCCTTATCTATACGGCGCCTTCATTAGCGGCGCGCTAATACAACGAACATCAACAGATTCCCATACGGCGGTTCTACCAAGTACCCCCTGAGCCACGCCTCTCCTTATCTATACGGCGCCTTCATTAGCGGCGCGCTAATACAACGAACATCAACAGATTCCCATACGGCGGTTCTACCAAGTACCCCCTGAGCCACGCCTCTCCTTATCTATACGGCGCCTTCATTAGCGGCGCGCTAATACAACGAACATCAACAGATTCCCATACGGCGGTTCTACCAAGTACCCCCTGAGCCACGCTTCTCCTTATCTATACGGCGCCTTCATTAGCGGCGCGCTGATACGACGAACATCAACAGATTCCCATACGGCGGTTCTACCAAGTACCCCCTGAGCCACGCCTCTCCTTATCTATACGGCGCCTTCATTAGCGCGCTGATACAACGAACATCAACAGATTCCCATACGGCGGTTCTACCAAGTACCCCCTGAGCCACGCTTCTCCTTATCTATACGGCGCCTTCATTAGCGCGCTGATACAACGAACATCAACAGATTCCCATACGGCGGTTCTACCAAGTACCCCCTGAGCCACGCCTCTCCTTATCTATACGGCCCCTTATATTCGCGGCGCGCTAATACAACGAACATCAACAGATTCCCATACGGCGGTTCTTCCAAGTACCCCCTGAGCCACGCCTCTCCTTATCTATACGGCGCCTTCATTAGCGGCGCGCTAATACAACGAACATCAACAGATTCCCATACGGCGGTTCTACCAAGTACCCCCTGAGCCACGCCTCTCCTTATCTATACGGCCCCTTCATTAGCGGCGCGCTTATACAACGAACATCAACAGATTCCCATACGGCGGTTCTTCCAAGTACCCCCTGAGCCACGCCTCTCCTTATCTATACGGCGCCTTCATTAGCGGCGCGCTAATACAACGAACATCAACAGATTCCCATACGGCGGTTCTACCAAGTACCCCCTGAGCCACGCCTCTCCTTATCTATACGGCGCCTTCATTAGCGCGCTGATACAACGAACATCAACAGATTCCCATACGGCGGTTCTACCAAGTACCCCCTGAGCCACGCCTCTCCTTATCTATACGGCGCCTTCATTAGCGGCGCGCTAATACAACGAACATCAACAGATTCCCATACGGCGGTTCTACCAAGTACCCCCTGAGCCACGCCTCTCCTTATCTATACGGCGCCTTCATTAGCGCGCTGATACAACGAACATCAACAGATTCCCATACGGCGGTTCTACCAAGTACCCCCTGAGCCACGCCTCTCCTTATCTATACGGCGCCTTCATTAGCGCGCTGATACAACGAACATCAACAGATTCCCATACGGCGGTTCTACCAAGTACCCCCTAAGCCACGCCTCTCCTTATCTATACGGCGCCTTCATTAGCGCGCTAATACAACGAACATCAACAGATTCCCATACGGCGGTTCTACCAAGTACCCCCTGAGCCACGCCTCTCCTTATCTATACGGCGCCTTCATTAGCGCGCTAATACAACGAACATCAACAGATTCCCATACGGCGGTTCTACCAAGTACCCCCTGAGCCACGCCTCTCCTTATCTATACGGCGCCTTCATTAGCGCGCTGATACAACGAACATCAACAGATTCCCATACGGCGGTTCTACCAAGTACCCCCTGAGCCACGCCTCTCCTTATCTATACGGCGCCTTCATTAGCGGCGCGCTAATACAACGAACATCAACAGATTCCCATACGGCGGTTCTACCAAGTACCCCCTGAGCCACGCTTCTCCTTATCTATACGGCGCCTTCATTAGCGGCGCGCTAATACAACGAACATCAACAGATTCCCATACGGCGGTTGTACCAAGTACCCCCTGAGCCACGCCTCTCCTTATCTATACGGCGCCTTCATTAGCGCGCTGATACAACGAACATCAACAGATTCCCATACGGCGGTTCTACCAAGTACCCCCTGAGCCACGCCTCTCCTTATCTATACGGCGCCTTCATTAGCGCGCTGATACAACGAACATCAACAGATTCCCATACGGCGGTTCTACCAAGTACCCCCTGAGCCACGCCTCTCCTTATCTATACGGCGCCTTCATTAGCGCGCTGATATAACGAACATCAACAGATTCCCATACGGCGGTTCTACCAAGTACCCCCTGAGCCACGCCTCTCCTTATCTATACGGCGCCTTCATTAGCGCGCTGATACAACGAACATCAACAGATTCCCATACGGCGGTTCTACCAAGTACCCCCTGAGCCACGCCTCTCCTTATCTATACGGCGCCTTCATTAGCGCGCTGATACAACGAACATCAACAGATTCCCATACGGCGGTTCTACCAAGTACCCCCTGAGCCACGCCTCTCCTTATCTATACGGCGCCTTCATTAGCGCGCTGATACAACGAACATCAACAGATTCCCATACGGCGGTTCTACCAAGTACCCCCTGAGCCACGCCTCTCCTTATCTATACGGCGCCTTCATTAGCGCGCTGATACAACGAACATCAACAGATTCCCATACGGCGGTTCTTCCAAGTACCCCCTGAGCCACGCCTCTCCTTATCTATACGGCGCCTTCATTAGCGGCGCGCTAATACAACGAACATCAACAGATTCCCATACGGCGGTTCTACCAAGTACCCCCTGAGCCACGCCTCTCCTTATCTATACGGCGCCTTCATTAGCGCGCTGATACAACGAACATCAACAGATTCCCATACGGCGGTTCTACCAAGTACCCCCTGAGCCACGCCTCTCCTTATCTATACGGCGCCTTCATTAGCGCGCTAATACAACGAACATCAACAGATTCCCATACGGCGGTTCTACCAAGTACCCCCTGAGCCACGCTTCTCCTTATCTATACGGCGCCTTCATTAGCGCGCTAATACAACGAACATCAACAGATTCCCATACGGCGGTTCTACCAAGTACCCCCTGAGCCACGCTTCTCCTTATCTATACGGCGCCTTCATTAGCGCGCTGATACAACGAACATCAACAGATTCCCATACGGCGGTTCTACCAAGTACCCCCTGAGCCACGCCTCTCCTTATCTATACGGCGCCTTCATTAGCGCGCTGATACAACGAACATCAACAGATTCCCATACGGCGGTTCTACCAAGTACCCCCTGAGCCACGCCTCTCCTTATCTATACGGCGCCTTCATTAGCGCGCTAATACAACGAACATCAACAGATTCTTTCACACATTCGTAAGTGCGGTCTGCCGCCGAGTACAAGCCTCGTTAGCCACGCCTACCGTTCCAGGTAACCAACGGAAGGTAATAAATTATCCCTAGAGTTACGTGAAAATAGCGGTTTTTTATAATAGATGCTATACAAGTACATTGAAGTTTTTGAAAACGATACAAAGCGCTATTTTTAACTAAAATTAGTTTTTCTGTGCGTATTTTGTTAGTTTGACATTGTATTCTTACATTGTGTGGCTTGGTTTCAATTCTATTCATGTTAATGTTTCCCCTGTTGCATAACTGGTAATTAAAATTGCAAAGTAACCCCGTACAAAAGATGGATGCTGCAAAGTGCTACAAAATGGTTAGTTTTGAAAATGAAAGTGCTATGAATCCATTTTCAAAATGCTATTTTCACGTACCTCTAATCCTTAATGGACCTGTTTCAATAATAGGTACTAGAGAAGTAGGTACTCATGTTGATTGCTTGTATGGCTGACTAATATTATAAACGAATAGGTATTCGCCAAACCACGGAAAGACTAAGTTAGACAATGATTCTGACGCTGAAGAAATACGTTTTCCTTATAACTTTTAAATGCAAATTTACCTCCATTTAGTAAGCAAAACAAATACCACACTAGTGTCCGTTTTATGTTGCGTCATCCAACTCATCCTGCAGAAGTCACGGCCCGTAATCCGAGCTTACTTGAGAGATACATTCTGGAACGCAATTTACGTTGGGGCAATTTAAAGATCATCATCATCATCATCATCATCATCATCATCATCTGTTGCCACGTCCAACTCTGCGTTGGGTCGGCATTGAAGATGAGCCTCTCCATCTTCTTCTATCCTGCCACCACTCTTCCCCCTCAACTACATTCCAGTCCCCTCCTCGCATTTCCACATCCTTCCTCACTTTGTCGTGCCATCTTTGTCGTGGTCTTCCTCTCGTTCTTCTAGCCCTGGAATCTCCAGTTCTAGCATTCTCCTCGGCAATCCTTCTCTTTCCATCCTCTTGACATGTCCGAACCATTTCAGTCTTCTCTCTCCAATACGCTCCAATAAATTCCTTACGCCTCGTTGGTTTCTTATGTCGTCATTCCTTATCCCGTACCATCTAGTCTTCCCCACAATACTTCTCAAAAACTTCACGTCTGCAGCTTGTACCAGGCTCTCTTCTGGTGTTGTCATTGTCCAAAAAAAATCTAACCTACTTATTTTTTAATCTATAGGGTACGCACAACACCAAAACACAACAATGAAACAAATGAATTGAACCGATGGACAAGCAAGCTGTCAAAAAAAATATATGAAGTTCTGAAATTGGAAAAAACAAACGTTCAGAACGTTTACAAACTTTTAGATGGTTGCTGTCCATTACTTAACATAAATTTTAACTAGCGAGCAGTTACTACCGTTACAACTAATTGTTTCTCCTCATTATTTGCAAAGATATTACTTTGACAGCTTGTTGTTTGTCCACCAGTTCAATTCATTTATTCCATTGTTGTAGTTCGGCTGTTACGTCAGTTGTGCGTACCCTGTAGTATGAGCTAAGAAGATGCTTGTGTGTACAGAGGGTTGGTATACTCACGGGTGTTGGTAGCCCTGCTGTTGTTGTTGTTGTTGCTGCTGTGGTAGCTTGGTCACGTGACAAGGGCTGCCCCCCCCGGCGTCGGGTCCCCCCAGTGGCGGAGCGCTACCCGGGGGCCCGACCACCACCACTGGGGTCGCGTGAGGGGCCCTCGGCGCCTCGTTGTGGGCCAGGGTGTCGGCGAAGTAGCTGTAACAACAACAATAACAATAAAAGTAACAACAATAACAACAACAATAACAACAACAACAATAAAAATAATAATAATAATAATAATAATAATAATAATAATAATAATAATAATAATAATAATAATAATAATAATAACAATAACAATAATAATACTAATAATAATAATAATAATAATAATAATAATAATAATAATAATAATAATAATAATAATAATAATAATAATAATAATAATAATAATAAAAATAATAATAATAATAATTAAAATAATAACAATAATAATAATAACAATAATAATGAGAAGAAGAAGAAGATCAATAAACGTAAGTAATCTAAACATAGGCTTTGACCGAGATTGGTGACTGTTTAATCCTGGGGGTGCCCGCGGTTGCCAGTTAACAATGCCATGCATGTAATTTCCCACATAGAAAACAAATCCGTAGCAACAACGGGCGCCCCTATAGTCCTAAACTAGTAACAAGTGATGTTAAAAGGTAGACATACGATGATAATATTTGACATTATAGCTGTTGTCCCAACGAAAGTATTCTGATGTTTACGACACAGCCGAGTCCAAGGTGACAACTTAATATTCTACGTCCATTCACGCCCCCCTGTTCCGCGCCCGCAACTGTACCCGCGCGACCAGTTTACCGAGATCGCGCTCGTTTGTTTGTTCGCCGTGAATCCCTGCCTGACTCGTCGTGTTAATATTTAATAGTTGTGTGGGCCCATTAATCAGGGTCAAAGTGTTGATGTGGCCATTGTCTCCCCCCCCTCTATCACCCCCCTAGGGAGGGGGGGCAGCACGCGATGGGCAGCTTCGCGCTTCTGCCGTGTAGTGGCAGCACTGGTGACTATAGCGAGCCAGCGCGCTATCCTACAGTGAGTCCGTGGCTTAGAACAAGAAAATCAGTCGATCTTGGCATTTCACAAATGATGTACACCCCCACTACCCGGCTAGCACAAACATGAGACGAAATCCCCGAATTCATTACCGAAAGCCATAATAACAGAAGCTCAACCATGCGCACATTTCTTGGAAACCCAACATCTAGTCAAATAATAGCTGCGTCCACACAACAAACAAACGATTATGTTTTATTACTTTTTGACAGTCGGACCCGACAATTTCAATGAAACTGCGGTCGCACTCGGGGTGTACAAACAACTTATTATAAATGCAGTGAAACAAATGCCCTGCGGCGTTCTCAGCTTTGCCTCGTACAAAGTTAAGGGTGTATTCACGTATTGCGCATGGTGGCCACATTGGAGGCCACCATGTCACGTGATTGGTAGTTCATTGTTACTATGTTTCAGATGACGTTTAGTGCAAATTCAACTGTTCTCTAACATTGGTTTGCTATTATTAGTTAAAAGCAACATAAATAAAACTCTTTTGTCTCGATTACTCTTTTAATCGTTTACTAAGGCGCATACAATAACCATTTTCGTAAAGGGAGACCGTATGACAGCAGCGCTGCGAGCGTTCCTGTTCACACAAATGTCAGTATGCCCCTCACTTGACGCATGTAATAATGATGTCGTGTAAATACAGATTGGCTGTGGGATCGCTTAACCTTACCCGCGCGCGAAGAGTGTCGTAGACTGTGTTATTCCATCAACCATTGTACTAGGTTTCACTTGATTTTTGGATTCTTCAGCTGATTTTTATTTTAATCACATAACAATCATTGATGATTAAGTTTTAGGTGCTTAAGTACCGTATGTCAATAAGAAACATTACTGTAAATTATATACTAGGCATATAAGATTTGGAGCACTTAACTGAAGCTGGGCTAGATATAATAGGGCACTAGCAACACCAAAAGACAACAATGAAACAAATGAATTGAATCAATGGACAAACAACAAGCTGTCAAAAAATAATGTCTTCTGATTTTGAAAAATAAAACAAAAAACGAACACATACACCTACAAAACTTTCACTTAGTCGTTGTCTATCATTAAAAGTTATAAATGGCGAGCAGTTACTATTGCTACACTTGTTTTTATTTCTATGGTTGCAATTTTATTATTTTGACAGCTGATTGTTTGTCCATCGGTTCAATTCATTTGTTCCATTGTTGTCTTTTGGTGTTGCTAGTGCCCTATAGGTAAACTGAACGTCATCGCTCACTCACAGCGCACTCTACCTGTCATACGGTCTCCTATACGTGTTCAAACTCTCATGTTTCCCCGTTACAAACATATTAGGGAACCCGCAACTGACGTCACATCAGGACTACAACAATGGAACAAATGAATTGAACTGATGGACAAACAATCAGCTGTCAAAATAATAAAATTGCAACCATAGAAATAAAAACAAGTGTAGCAATAGTAACTGCTCGCCATTTTAAAACTTTTAATGATAGACAACGACTAAGTGATAGTTTTGTAGGTGTATTTGTTTGTTTTTTGTTTTGTTTTCCAAAATCAGAAGAAATTATTTTTTGACAGCTTGATGTTTGTCCATCGATTCAATTCATTTGTTTCATTGTTGTCTTTTGGTGTTGCTAGTGCCCTACAGCTAAAATGTCAACATACATTCCCACCAACGATGATGCAACATCAGATGGCCGATGTGACGTCACGTGAATACCCGCCTATTCTTTCACACTTTACCAAGCTAAAAGTTTTCCAAGTCGGTAAGAATCGATCCCCTCCCTCCCACCCCCACGTGGTAGGGGAGGGAAGAGGGGGTGGGGGGGTCAGTGGAAAATAAGAACCCCCATCCCACTTTCACGAAAGAAATTAATTAATTTCTCTCACGGTCTATGTTTTCTTAACGGTCAGTCGGCCGGAGATTATTACAGGTGTTTCACCCCCCCCTCCCCCCGATCACGTGATCAAAGCAATCATCAGGAGATTGCAGGGTACAGAGACGGTCACGTTATATGCAACAGACAGACAGTTTGGACACGGTAGTAGGAAGCGCCCACGGGTGAACCATAGATATAGTTGCCCCAACGAAAGTATTCTGATGCTAACGACACAGCCGAGTCCAAGCGAAGGGTAGTCTCTACGTTAAAAACCGCAGAAAATGTTTATTAGAAAATCTAAATCAGCAGCGCACTGTGCTTTAGTAAGCCCTATACAGACTGAACGAAATATTATAACCATTAGCGTAGTATTTTGAATATAATTCGATAATTAGTTATAAAATTAATTATTTATAAAAAAACATAGTGATTATAATATAAGTCACAACTTAGAGCATTCATTATGTAGGGCTTACTAAACCACAGTGCACTGTTGATTCAGATACCTATTCGATTTCGAAGCCCATTGTTGGGATATAATTTAAAAATGAAAATTTTGTGCTGTTTTTGACGTAGAGGTATCCTTCCCTGTTAATTTTCTACTTCGCTAATTCCTACCATCTAATCTAAACAGGTTTATTGGGGATAATTTTAGGCTTTCCGTTGGTTACCTGTTACGGTGGGCGTGGCCAAACCGCCTGTGCACTCGACTAAGCCCAAACGTGCATTTACGATTGTGTGAAAGAACGCCAGATATCTGTTGATTTTCTTTCAATTGGCGCGGTTGAAAGGGGCAGTAGACAATGACCTGAGATCGGTATGCGAATACTTTCGTTGGGACTAGTATATCTGTTAATTTGCTTTCAATTGGCGCGGTTGAAAGGGGCAGTAGACAATGACCTGAGATCGGTATGCGAATACTTTCGTTAGGACTAGTATATCTGTTAATTTTCTTTCAATTGGCGCGGTTGAAAGGGGCAGTAGACAATGACCTGAGATCGGTATGCGAATACTTTCGTTGGGACTACAGTAGTGTTCCGCGGGAGTTTACACCAAGCTTTCAGGTAATTTTCTTGGTACACCCCTAGAGCAAAGTCCAGTCGAGCAATTATCTCCATTCAAACTCGAGCAAAGGACGAGGAATTCAGATGACTGAATATGATAATGTGTTACTTGTTCCTCTCCATTAGACAGGTATTTGGTAATTACCAGGTATTATATACTTGTTTACTGCTGTTTTTTTACTTTGAGATATACTCAATAATTAGAGTTAAATTCGCTTTAGTTGAAATTTGCACATATTTCTCATACAGATTACTTTTTGGATTTCGTGTCTACGACAAAAATTGACAATTTACGCCGTGGAATGAAACGATTAAATACATAAGTTAGAGCATACCGATGGTCTGGGTTCGAGTCCTAGCTAAGTTTATTTTCTCAATATTTATTTATTATAACATTGTATTATCATAGCAAAAATGTATCTACGCACGAAACTCGTTCATATATGATAGTTAATTGTGTTAATTTAGTTCAAAATCACATTTGGTTCGTGACTATGTACTACTGGAAAATGAAAATGTTATTTTACATCCGTATTCAAATACTAATACATTGCTTATTGGTGACCCACGAATTGCATTGAACAGTGTTTCCAAAAATACCACACGCCTATTCGATATCCAAGGGGACAAAACAAACCTGGGTTTAACCAATAAACGAGATGCTGACTGGAAGCGAATAACACAAATATTCAATTGATTGTTGTAAAATCACCAATAAGCCTTATATTAATCTTCCAGTTTGATCCACATATCATTTTATGTGTGTGAATGTGTGTGCATTTTTCAATTAAATTATAATATGGTACAGGTATAGCCTATTTGACATTTTGTTATCACAAAACGAATGTTTCTATCGTTAAATAGTAAAATTGTTATAATCGAAATAGGCTAATTAAAATTATTATGTACTTTAATAATCAAAACTCAACTCGCTCTCACTTTGTTAATTATACTAACAAAACGTTATGCTGCTCGTAAATTGCGTTGTTTTTGTCCGACAGACAAAAATAAAAAACATTTTTTATCAAAATTAAAACTTGTCAACAATTTCGCAACATTTGCAGTAAAAAACATAATTTTGCTACTATTCATAAATGTACTCGGCAAAAAGAACGCAATTATTTTAATAGCTATAGCCATGTCCTGTTTTCATTCAATGTGCATGAATGCCTCACATTCTTCAAGGCGATGAGGTCCGATCGTTCTTGGAAAACAAGAAATCCCGGCGTAGCTTATCTTTCAACGTATCTAGGGGTATCCAAAACGGCGGGAAAATGGTGTGGCCATGGTGTAAACTCCCGCGGAACACTACTGTAGTATATCTGTTAATTTTCTTTCAATTGGCGCGGTTGAAAGGGGCAGTAGACAATGACCTGAGATCGGTATGCGAATACTTTCGTTGGGACTAGTATATCTGTTGATTTTCTTTCAATTGGCGCGGTTGAAAGGGGCAGTAGACAATGACCTGAGATCGGTATGCGAATACTTTCGTTGGGACTAGTATATCTGTTGATTTTCTTTCAATTGGCGCGGTTGAAAGTTGAATCATGTTTAATTTCATGTTGCTCTACTGTAACGGGTTTTTGGACAACAGGTGTAGGTTTTTCCAATCTTACAATGGGGAAGATAGGAGAATTGCGTAATTTTTATGTCGAAATAACTCAAAAAATAGACCAGTGACCCCCGGTTTTTTATATAGATAATTGAACAGCACACTTACTACAGTGTATGTTGTGAATTTCAGCTAAATATCATTATAAGTATATTGGTCAGCCCCGCCTTGACGTCACGCAGTGTTGCCGTGGTGGTTTCGCAATGTTATATCGTGTGTTTAGTAACGAATATCTCCGAAACGAGTTCGGTCACATCTACTTTTTAAAGCCTTGTTTTAATCAGTGTTTAATTATCTACAATGTGACACATAGTTTAATCATGTTTAATTGTATGTCGGTCTACTGTATCGTGGTTTTGGTCAGCAGGTGTAGTATTTTCGATCTTACAATGGGGAAGATATAGGAATTGCGTAAATCTCTAAGTCGAAATAACTCAAAAAAGAAAGCCAGTGACCCCCGGTTTTTTATTTAGATAATTGAAGAGCACACTTACTACAGTGTATGTTGTGAATTTCAGCCAAATATCATTATAAGTTCATTGGTCAATTACATTTTTTAACTTTTGTTTGTTTGCTCCTCGAGTGGTGTACATAAATAAATGCATCCCTATAATTATCATCAGTTACCACACATTAAAACTTCAAAAACACCCATCAACTCTTAATAACATCACACACACACATGCGTGCATGAGAAGTCAACATTAACCCCCCCCCCCCCCCCCCCCCCCCGCCTCTACCCCTATTGTTTTCATGTCACGTGACCTTCGACGCGCGGCAGGCCCCCCGTTCCCATGACCCCCCCCCCCCCCCCCCCCCCAAACAATCGGCTCACCTGTAAATTAGTTATCGATCGCGAGGGCAGAAGGCTGTGGGAACTGTTAGGTCGGCCGAGCAACAGTCGAGCCTATCTATAATACACACGCGTGGCAGCGGCGGGGAGGAGAGGGAAGGGTGGAGACGGAAGGGGGGGGGGGGGGACGTTCACCTCCCTTGCTGCAGCGCGTCCGTTTGTTTCTTGGTTGACGATGATTATATTATGATTTTCTCATTATTACGAGGGAGTGAATAAAGAAAAATGAATTTTGATTTTTTTTTTTTTACCCACTCGGTAACAAGAACAGGTATAGGCCTATAGGGAGTATTCACGTGACGTCACATCGGCCATATTGGAGGCCACCTATAGTACTATTTCAAGTTTCATTTAGCTGTCAATAGAAAACGAATAATATTGTTTACGGGGAAATATAAGTATTTGAACACGTATATCCCCCGATAAAGTGTACGAAAATGATTATTGTATGCTTTTGTAAACGAAAGAGTTATCGAGACAAAAGAGTTTGTTTATGTTGATTTTAAGTAATAATAGCAAACCAAAGTTAGAGAACAGTTGAATTTGCATCAAATGCCATCTGAAACATTGTAACAATGAACTACCAATCACATGACATTGTGGCCTCCAATGTGGCCACCGTGCGCAATACGTGAATACACGCTATTGGCCCCTCAAAATAGACTAGACGTATTCTGGTGGCAAGAAAATAAACTAATATAAGGATGAGTTTATCTGCCAATTGTTCATTGTTGCTTTATTGTTAAATCATCAATGGCGCAGATAAGGGTGTTGCTTAGCAGCGCTATCTATGTGTTAGTTTGAGTCTCCAATACAATTTTTAATGTGCTTCGAAGCTGGTGGACGGGGTAAATACCTGATTATGGAAAGATAAAACAGTGACATACACAATGTGTCTTACACATCTAATTATGAAATTTGTAGTCTGTCGCAGAAGAGTTTTTTAGTTAACACTACAGATTACTCCAAAGATATTGGTGAGTTTCGTGATTTGAGTGTACGGGAAGCTGGAAGTCGTCCATTTAAACAGGTAACCAATGATGAAGTTATTTCTGCAATTCGTAGTCTTAAAAATAATAGTGCTGCAGCTTCTTGGGAAGTGCCATGTATGGTTTTTAAGAAATGCTCTTCTATAGTTGGTTTGTTGGCTGTTTTAATATCTCATTTCTTTTTCATAGGTGTTTTCCCGACACGACTAAAATTGGCTAAGGTAACACCCATTTATAAGGGTAAAGGTAAGAAAGATGATAGAAATTCATATCGGCCAATTTCTACTCTTCCGATAGTGGGTAAAATAATAGAAAAAATTTTGTATAAAAGATTGCTGAATGAAATTGATTTATCTATAGGTTTAAGTACTAATCAGCATGGTTTCAGAAAAGGACGATCGACTCAGAGTGCTCTCTTGGCGTTCACTGATTTCATTTCGAAGAAGATTGGCTGTCGAAATGGCAAGGTAGGTGCTGTGTTTGTTGATCTTAGAAAAGCATTTGATTCGGTACCCATTTTACCTCTTTTAAAAAAGTTGAAAGCTAGATATAGTGTTAGCCCACATTTGTTAGCTATTCTCTCAGATTATTTTCTAAATAGGCAAATGTTTATAAATCTACCTAATTATTCGTCAGATTTTATAGATATTCTGTGTGGAGTTCCCCAAGGTTCAGTTTTGGGGCCACTTTTATTTATTCTTTACATTGATGATATATCTGATATAATGTCTGGTATTTCTTATTTGTTGTATGCTGATGATTTGGTTTTTTATTTAGAAGGTACAAATACCGAAGAAATTGTCAGGAGGCTTCAAGAAATTTTAAGAAGAATGGATAACTGGTTTCTGAGTCAGGAACTCAATATTAATTATAGTAAAACTAATTTTATGATTTTTCATAAGGCTAATGATAATACTGTGAATAGATTTCCTCAAGTGTTAACTTGTAATGGTAACATTATTTCTAGAGTATTTGAATATAAGTATCTTGGTGTTTATTTAGACTGTAGTCTTACTTTTAAAAGGCACTATGAATATGTTTGTAATAGGGTGTCTTCAGCAATAGGTATGATTGTAAGAATGAAGAGATTTGTGACTGAGAGAATGCTGAGATTACTTGTTGATTCGTATGTTCACTCTATAATTGATTATTGTTTAGTTGTGTGGGCTGTTCGACCATCTGCAGATTATATTGTGCTGCAAAGAAGAATAGACCATTTATTTGATGAAGTTCCTTTCCACCAAGACATGCAGGACAATTTTTTGACAATTGATGAGCGAATGAAGTTCCATGTGCTGGTAAATACTTTTAAGATGATGAAAGGTATGTATTTAGATGTTATGCCAACTATGTTTAATTTTGTTGAACGTACTCGTGATTCTATATTAACTTTTACTTTACAGGTTCCTATAATGAATTCCGAGTCGTTCCGCAGGTCATTCTTGTACAGAGGTGTACACTTCTGGAATTCTCTTCCGCATGATCTTCGAAGCCAGTTTGTGAGATTGCGGCTCCTAGAATTTAGGAATAAGATTGAGTCTGTAATTCTTAAGATGAGAGTTAGGCGTGTTTAAGTTAAGATTGTTCTACTGTAAGTGGTTTTTCATCTGTTTTAGATGGAGATGATTGTTGGTCTGCTGGGAATCTACATCCGATTTCCTGAATTCTCTTGATTCAGTTTGATCTCTACTTATAAATGGTTCTCGGATCAAGTTTTTCAAGACCATCTTTCTTTCAAGATTCGAAGTGAAGATAGAAGGCGTGTGCGGTTTCCCGGGTTGCTTTTACGTGGAATTTTATTTTTCCCAGATTGCAGTTTCTGATTTTTTGCAATCCTCATTTCGTTTGAGCTGGGACCGTTAACAAATCAGTTTTTCTTTTTTTCTTTTTTCTTTTTTCTTTTTTCTTTTTTCTTTTTTCTTTTTTCTTTTTTCTTTTTTCTTTTTTCTTTTTTCTTTTTTCTTTTTTCATTTTTCTTTTTTCTTTATCCTTTTTCTTTTTTCTTGTTCTTTTTTCTTTTTTCTTTTTTCTTTTTTCTTTTTTCTTTTTTCTTTTTTCTTTTTTCTTTTCTTTCTTCTTTTTTCTCTTCTTTTTCACTTATATATATATACATATATTTATTTTTTCCAACAATTTTTTTTGTTTCTTCATGTTCTTTCTTATTTGCATACTTCTATTTTTTTTTTTCTTTTAATATGTTGAATTTCCACTTCATTTGATTTTATTTCATTTCTCAATTATTTTTTCTTGTTCTTGATTATATTTTATATAGTTCAGTAGTTTGTTTTGTTTTTATTGTTCTTGTTATTTATGATTTCATTACTATTCATTGTTAGCTTAGTTTTATTTAAGGTCCTCCTTTGTAAATCAGTTTTTATAACTGAATAGGATAGACATTAAATAAATAAATACATAAATAAATAAATAAATAAATAAATGAAATTCTGTGTAAGAATAGAATCAATAATTTGAGAACTTTAGAATTGAAAGATTGCCTAGGGCAGTTATACACAAGATTGCTCATTCTAGGCTAACTAGTATATCTAATGGGAGTCATTCTATGGTATTTTGTATTGCATCGAAGGATGGACGAGAAAGTGTCAACTGATACTGCAAGTAAGCATATCTTCCAAATATTTTCTTCATTCGTAGATTCGTTCTTACCGATCGGTCTCTGAAACGATTTTAAAACTAAACGCATGTTTGAAGAGCCCTTACAAAGCTACGATTAGGTAGGCAATCCAAATTTTATTGTTATGAGTAATAATAACAGTGTTATACAGCCGAGCCGATCCTTGGTATATATTATTTTCTTCATTCGTAGATTCGTTCTTACCGATCGGTCTCTGAAACGATTTTAAAACTAAAGACATGTTTGAAGAGCCCTTACAAAACTACGATTATTATATTGTTATGATTAATAATAACAGTGTTATACAGCCCAAACGGATCCTTGGTATATATTATTTCCAAAGCACTGACTAACTGAGCTGTTTGGACTCAAGTCGTCACGAAGGATGGAAGGCAAGTAAAGTAAGCACATCTTCCAAAGCACTCGGCAACTAAGCTCTTTGACTCAAGTAGGATGGATGCCAAGTGTGCAAGTGTGGTGTGTGATTGTAAGCATATCTTCCAAAGCCCTCAGTCACTAAGGTGTTTGGAGTCACGTCTTGACGAAGGATGAAAGAGAAGTGTCAAGCGCTAGTAAGCATATCTTCCAAAACACTCATCAACTAAGCCCTCTGACTCACGATGGACGGAAAGAAGGCTATATCTCCCAAAGCACTCAGCCACTGAGCTAGTTGGACTCACGTCCTCACAAAGGATGGACGCCAAGTAAGTAAGTATATCTTCCAAAGCACTCAGCAACTAAGCTGTTTGACTCACGAAGACTGGATGCCAAGTGCAGTTAAGTAGGCCTACACCTCGAAAAAGACATTCCTTAACTGAGCTATTTGGACTCACGTCCTCAGGTAGGATGCTTCCATCCAAGTAAGCATATCTTCCAAAGCACTCATACAGCTCTCAGCTCAACTAAGCTCTAAGACTCACGTGTTTGACGCGTCGCTATGAAGCCGTGTGCACGTAAGCACATCTTCCAAAGCACTCATGCAGCTCTCAGCTCAACTAAGCTCTTAGACTCACGTGTTTGACGCGTCGCTATGAAGCCGTGTGCAAGTAAGCACATCTTCCAAAGCACTCATGCAGCTCTCAGCTCAACTAAGCTCTTAGACTCACGTGTTTGACGCGTCGCTCTCATCGTTGATGAAGTCTTCCAGCTGACTGAAGTCCAAAGCCTCGTTGTCGATCCCGCCCACGAAGTCGGACCGGCCTAGACAGACAGACAGACAGACATTAGACATACATTAGACACGGGGCCGAAGATGTCGGAATGGGAGACTGTACGACAGCCGCGCCGTAAGGGTACCCGCTAAAACAAGTTCAGCATGCTCAGGAGACCACTAATAATGTAAATAAATAAATAAATAAAAAAATAAATAAAAATAAAAAAAAATAAAAAAAAAAATAAATAAATAAATAAATACATAAATAAAAAATAAATACATAAATAAATAAATAAATAAATAAATAAATAAATAATAAACAAATAAATAAATAAATAAATAAATAAATAAATAAATAAATAAATAAATAAATAAATAAAGAAAGAAATAAAGAAATAAAGAAATATAATGAACGATGGGACGTAATCTGGTAAATGTAATAATGTATTAATGTATTTGGTGGTGGCGCCGGTCCAGAAGTAGACTGTTATACTGTTATACAATATCTCATGGCTACAACGTCTGGCTACAACTTCTCGCGTCTGTACAGGTATAGTTGAGAAACTGTAAAAATGACGGCCCCCTCCATATCCCCTCCACAGCTACCCGACCCCCTCAACTCCATGAAACAGCAAACTGAACAACTGAAACAAACTGATTTTCAGTTTCGTATTTCATTTTGACAGGTTGTCACGGAGTTGAGGGGGGTCGGGTAGCTGTGGAGGGGATATGGAGGGGGCCGTCATTCTAACAGTTTCTCAACTATACACGTCGTGAAATAAAACCTAAATAATTACTTGTTAAAAATTAATTGTTCCACAAATAATGTTGATGATAATACGTACAATTATTAGTTAGTTACCAAGTAATATACGTACTAATTGGCCTACTACAGTAAAAGCTCGATGGCAAGAGATGCTTTTCAAAATTGATCCAGGACCCTTAGACTGAGTTAATCACGGTCTTCTAAATCGTCAAAGACAACAATAACAACTAGTTTCCAATGTTATGTTAAGGGGTATTCGTAATTGTTGTGCATTGTTGTCATTGAAGATCTACAGCGCCATCATTAATAACACCGTCTAAGAATCAAATGCATAGTCGTTCCTCACGTGTTCCTTAACTCAGCCTTTCCTCAGACTCGCCCAATCACAGAGCAGCATTGCCATTTGTGTGGACTGCTCTGTGATTGGTCAAGTGTGAGGAGAGGCTGAGTTGAGGAGCACGTGAGGAACGACTATGCAATTGACCTTAAAGCTCCTAGATCAATTTTGAAAATCATCTATTACATTCTCTATAGTATGACCTATTTTGACTTTCATTTGGGACAATATACCTTTTTCAGAATTGATCTATCAAGAACCCTTATAGTCGATTTACAGCTACGCGTTGCGAGCGAAGCGAAGGCGCGAGCTCCAATCAGTGGCCGAGTTTGCGTGAAACTATTAACTTGTTTGCGTGATACTCGGCCGCTGATTGGAGCTCGTGCCCTCACTTCGCTCGCAACGCTTAGCTGTAAACTTACCATTAGATAGAGCTATAAACACGGCCCTCTATAGATCTTCAATGACAACAATGCTCAACAATAACAACTAGTTTTCAATTGTTATGTTAAGGTAAATTTTTCCCTGTTGTGCATAATTGTCATTGATCTATCAAGAAGCCTTAGATAGAAGTAATCACGGCCCTCTAGATCAATTCTGTATAAACCATCTATAGGGCACTAGCAACACCAAAAGACAACAATGAAACAAATGAATTGAATCGATGGACAAACAACAAGCTGTCAAACAATAATTTCTTCTGATTTTGGAAAACAAAACAAAAAACAAACAAATACACATACAAAACTTTCACTTAGTCGTTGTCTATCATCAAAAGTTTTTAATAGCGAGCAGTTACTATTGCTACACATGTTTTTATTTCTATGGTTGCAATTTTATTATTTTGACAGCTGATTGCTTGTCCATCAGTTCAATTCATTTGTTCCATTGTTGTCTTTGGTGTTGCTAGTGCCCTATAGAGCACTCAAAATAGACTTGATGCATTCTGGTGGCAAGAAAATAAACTTCTATTAGGAGTGGTGTAGCTATCAATTTTCATTGTTGTTTAATTGTTATTATTCATCAATGGCGCTGAAAGGGGGTTGCTTAGAAGCGCTATCTATGTTAGTTTTGAGTCCTCTATAAACCATTTATTAAAAATCAATTTTTACGGACTTAAATCGGACGTCCGCAGGCTAAGTGACCACACAGCAGCGGTTGTGACGACGCTTTGTAAGCAGGGCTGTGCAGCCTCGTGTAGCATGGCGGCCTCGCGGACATGGAGGGGGTGGAGGGGAGGGGAGGGGGGGAGGGGCGACGGCGCATGCGCCACCGTCGCGACGCCCCGGCCAAGGCGTCGCCAATTAAAACCACCGGACACTCGGAGAACAATGGCGACCGATAGAGTTGGCCGCAACACCAGACCATAGTTTCACCGTGTACACCAAGGCCCGGATTCACAAGAGGTCCTAGGTCTTTTTTTGGTCCTAACTATGCGACCGGCCTAACTTTGAATATTTTGTAAAACCAGACCCAGGTAACACGAAGAAGTTACTAAAACCTAGTAGTTGGACTATACACTGTTCCTTGTCAAGATCAAAGAATTAAAAACGCAATATTTCGAGCCCTAATCAGAGCTCTTCGCCCGTCGAAGAGCTCTGATTAGGGCTCGAAATATTGCTTTTTAATTCTTTGATCTTGACAAGGAACAGTGTATAGTCCAACTACTAGGTTTTATACAACGTTTAACCTGTTCTACTATGTTTCCGTCTTTTAATTGAAGAAGTTACTATTTCCTGGTGAAACAAGGACATAATGACCATTCCAATAATATGTTTTAAAGTCTGTTTTCAGAGAATTTCCTGGATTCACAACAGGTTCAAAGTTAGGTCGGTCTTAGAGATAAGACCAAAGAAAGACTTAGGATCCGGGCCCTAGGCCTGGATTCACAAAGACGCCAGCACCGATAGAGGTGGCTCAGCGGTAAGACGCGAGACTCTAATTCGAGAGGTCGCCGGTTCGATTCCGCGGCCACCGACAGTCCTGACCGAAGGTTTTTCCGAGGTCTTTATCAGTCTTAAAGGCGAATGCTGGGACTGAGTCCTACTATCAGCCCTCGGACATTCCTTCCCAGCTATCCAAACACCCCAATAACCTAGTTAGTCACCTGAAGAGGGGCACATCAGGTAAAGCTGGTGTGCGCCCTAGAACAGGTATTCCTACGAAAAATTGTTATTTAAGATGCCTGCCTAACTCTTAGTTGCTCTAAGTTAGGCTTATCCTAGTTAGATAAATCATCTTTGGGTATTACTACACAATCACAAATAAAATACTATTAGTTGAATTGTTGATTTATTCTAATATTTAAAAACTTTAGAATTAATGTGCACATAGCTATAAAATACATTTTTATCGCGAGTGGTACTTATATATTGTGTTTTGAATGTCCAAGTTAAAAGTTAACAACATTTCGAGTGATTTCGAGTATAAATAGAAACAATATTTTTTTATTTATATTTTTTGAATCTGCTGAGTTGCTGAATAATGCTGTTACGTGATAAAATAAAGTAGCCTATTCTTGCATTAGCCTACTTTTAAACTTAAAAATATAGTTAACCTTTTTTTAGTGAACGCTTACAAAAACGCATAAAAGCGTATGCAAATAATTTCCTCCATACGGCCCGCATAATATTTTAAACTGATAAGGC
>OX246749.1:2306072-2308572 GCA_945910005.1 Isoperla grammatica | reverse complement strand
CTACTGCCGCAGCGGCCACGATGGAGAAAGGTTCTGATAACAATAGTTGACAACAAAAGCGAGAAACCGTTGGTTGCTACTTCTGCGCTCGCAAGCTAGAAGAAAGTTCTGGTTTACCACAACGAATAACGGTCACTTTTACATTCAGCCAGTACTTTTTATCACTCGGATGCGCTCGACCGAAGAGTGCATCTATATTAGAACAAGCATCTATAGTAGAGCATCTAAACTGTGTCCGAGGCAAAGCTGAGAACGCTGCAAGGCATTTGTTTCACTGCATTTATAATAAGTTGTTTGTACACCCCGAGTGCGACCGCAGTTTCCTGGGTCCGAACTGTCAAAAAGTAATCAAATGTAATCGTTTGTTTGTTGTGTGGACGCAGCTGTTATTTGACTAGATATTGTGTTTCCAAGAAATGTTCACATGGTTGAACTTCTGTTATGGCTTCCGCTAATGAATTCGGGGATTTCGTCTCATGTTTGTGCTAGCCAGGTATAGTGGGGGTGTACATCATTTGTGAAATGCCAAGATCGACGAAAGATCGACTGATTTTCTTGTTCTCAACTAAGCCACGGACCCACACGTTAGTGCATCTATATTAAAGCATCTAAAGTTTGTCCGAGGCAAAGCTGAGAACGCCGCAGGGCATTTGTTTCAATGCATATATAATAAGTTGTTTGTACAGCCCGAGTGCGATCGCAGTTTCCTTGAAATTGTTAGCTGTACGAACTGTCAAAAAGGTAATCAAATGTGGCTCGTTGGTCCAGTGGTTAGCATCCCTGCTTCCAATGCAGAAGGTCCCGGGCTCAAATCCCGCTTCAGGCAGAAGTTTTTTAACTTCTTAAGTGGATTCAATTCCACTACTTCATGGCTTAGGAATAAGTAAACGGTGACTTTGGAGCCGTCCTAGCAACGAAGCACTCAATAAATTCAAAGTTGTTCGGAATCGGCCTTGTTGATTCTGGCATTTGTCCGCAGGTGTTCGCACTGTCCAATCACTGATTCATATGTTTCATATTTGAAATATCGATCTTTGATTGGTTATCGCTCACTCGTCGATGGTGTTCGAAGCCTACAGGGTTGGTTTAGTCACTTTAAATTAAAGTCCCCCACTGAAAATCAGTTTAGTTACTGAGTGGGTAGACTCTAAATGTGAATTTATTTTATTTATTTATTTATTTAATCGTATGTGTGTTGTGTGGACGCAGCTATTATTTGACTAGATGTTGGGTTTCCAAGAAATGTGCGCATGGTTGAACTTCTGTTGTGGCTTCCGGTAATGAATTCGGGGATTTCGTCTCATGTTTGTGCTAGTCAGGTAGTGGGGGTGTACATCATTTGTGAAATGCCAAGATCGACTGATTTTCTTGTTCTCAACTAAGCCACGGACCCACTGTAGGTTAGTGCATCTACCTAAGAGAATCTATATAAGAGCATTTATATAAGAGCATCTATATAAGAGCAGCAGCCTTCATCTATTTGCAGGACACACTCAATAGCCTCAATAGGGTGTATTCACGTATTGCGCATGGTGGCCACATTGGAGGCCACAATGTCATGTGATTGGTAGTTCATTGTTATTATGTTTCAGTTGGCGTTTGATGCAAATTCAACTGTTCTCTAACTTTGGTTTGATATTATTACTTAAAATCAACATAAACACACTCATTTGTCTCGATTACTCTTTTAATCGTTTACAAAAGCATACAATAATCATTTTCGTACACTTTATCGGGGGATATACGTGTTCAAACTTGTCATATTTCCCCGTAAACAATATTTTTCGTTTTCTTTTGACAGCTAAATGAAACTTGAAATAGTACTATAGGTGGCCTCCAATATGGCCGATGTGACGTCACGTGAATACTCTATATAGAATATAGATGATTTTCAGAATTTATCTAGAGGGCCGTGATTACTTCTATCTAAGGGTCCTTGATATCAATAACCTCTTCAGATTCTGATTGGTGGTTGCCATGGTGAAAACAAGTTATCCCAAGAATAAAAATTAATACCACGATCGTAATATCGGGTTAAGGGTCCTAGATCAATTCTGAAAATCATCCCGTTACGAAAATATATACGAACAGAGAAACAAGATGACAAAGACGCCAAGTCATATTTTGGTTTAATTTTGTTTTATCATTTTTAAAACATTTGATGAAAGCAATAACTTCAACCGACAGAAAACGGGAGGTCTGAAAAAATTCGATCCACCCTCCTCTCCCTGGCCTACGTAAATTTTTAAGAACTTACAACTTGCGATTTACAAAGTTGAACTATACAATTCACATGAATGCGTTCACATAAGAATTAAAGATTTGTCACTTGTTACTTCTGACCAACAGAGTTGACCAACTTTCAACTCAAGTAACTAATTCTTAATTCACAAGTGAAAAAACGGAGTCAAATGAGGCTCTTTAGTTCAGTAGACCATCAGGGTCAAGAGAAGTACTACTAAAGAAAATTAATAACCTACAAATAAATGGATAAAGATGG
>OX246749.1:2184889-2305872 GCA_945910005.1 Isoperla grammatica | reverse complement strand
ATATGTAATATAATAATCATGTGGAGCACATCAGAATCAAATGTCATAAGACCACTGTAGCATTTGATAGCTACGACAATGAGCCATCTCCTAAGGACATCACATATTTGAAATGGAATGGTGGTAACAGATGAACTACAATCCAGAAGGAGTCAAACATATCAATGTCAGTCAATATAGAACATAGAACAACTCTCAACCCAATTAACAAATGAATATTCACCAAGCCTTTTACGACGAGACTTGAAGCCAATAACATCACAGTACTTTAAGCACAAGACGACGCCGATGTGTTAATTGCAATTACAGCAGTAGAGTCGGCTAACCAGAGAACAGCACCCTCACTGATGATTTTACTGAGTTGCCAGTAATTGTATGCATTTCAATCAGGAAAATCCTGTTTATGATTTCATCATTGAATCAGAGTTGAAAGCTGGTGCCAGCAAACAGAAAATATGGAATATGTGTTATACACAACAACCAAGCTAGGATCAAGAATTGGGTTCTTCTTTACCCTTCATTCGCGTAATAAGTGGATGTGACACTACTTCAAGAATGTTTAGAATAGGTTAAGCTTTACCATTCAAGACATTTGCATAAGATTTTTTTTTTAATTAATATATTTCTAACAATCCCACATCTCCTAACACAAAGATTGTTGAGTGCAGTGGAAAAGCAATCGGCATGTTGTAAAATGATAAGAGAGAAGTTTACACATAAATTAATAACTGCAAACGCAGTATTCAGCATGTGACTTTACATCCTACATGTATCAGCATCTCCCCACCACATTTTTATTATTAGTATCATCAAGTACAAGTTTAGCTTTGTAACAACTCTTAAAAAAAAAATTCCTGTACCCACTGACATGCCACCAGCCTCACTACATATTTTTCAAATTCTATGATGTAATTGTAAAGTACGATGCAACTGCAAGAAGGTGCATCCGTTCTAAATGCCTGTACGTTGTTGTTTGAAAATTAATGTGTGATGTGTTTAGTAATTGATGACCCATTATCGTAGCCATCAAATACTTCAGTAGTTATGATATTTGCTTTTAATGAACTCCACATAACTCTTCAAATGTTTTGTCTCTATACCATTAAGGTATGTGATGCATCAAAATGCCCTTCATCAATCTCAAATAAAGACTTTGCTTGTAACAGTGTTACTTATTTCATATTCTTTCCCTTTCATATTATTTCTATACCATTTTCTTCGTGTATTTGCAAACATATTATCCCCAGGAGCAGAATTTTCAGCTTATACCTTGGAATGCCCGAATAGTCAAATACATCTTGTGGTAGTGTGCTTAATTTGAAAGTTAATACAAATGCCTACGTAAAAAAAAAATTAACGTTTATATATTGTATCAATGCAACTCTTAAAAAACTAAATTAGCTGTTGCTAAATCATCCTCTGATGACTCTCCGACGCTCGAGAGTCGTTGGAAGAGCAGCAAAGGATCAACTTCGATTGTATCTCCATCAACGTTCGCGGTTTTAAATTTTTATGTGGTGACAAGAGGTAACAGAATAAATCTTACAAATCTTGTTTACATAGGAATTGAGATGAGTTTATAATCCGTTGCAATAATATTTGCGATCACTGTGTTCGACAAGTAGCCATAATTATCAAGAACTAAAACTTTGTTTGGTTACAAGGACAAAATCTTTGCATTATACGGTTTATTAATGATAAGGTACTTAGTAAAAGAAACTATGCGCGGTAATGACACTATACCCATTTTGTTAAATTCGGATAGTTGAGCCTGGAGTTTTGTATCAGAGTAATCGGACCTCATATCTAAGAAGTAAAATCAAATAGTGTCAAAAATCAGACGCAAAATTGTGTTATGAGAATACTTTTTACCGCCCCCCCCCCCCCTCCCCCCTCCCACCCCCGCTAGTAACCAAGCCCTAGGGTACATTGTCTTTTATCATTCTAAAAGTATTTTTTCTAATAACAACGTATTAATAGCTTTTGTTTGATACGTTTGATAATATTCGTTATTAATCCACCCCCCCCCCCCTTCTTTCTACCCCCCTAGAAAAACTTCAGAAATTTGTTTGAGTGACCCTGAGAGTACCAGCATTAAAATCAACGTATCAGCAGCTTTCTTTTGATACCCATATTGCCTATGTTCAAATATGTACGTATGTAAGTTATAAATGTAATAATTAATTATTAATTAGCTGAATTAGCCTGTAAATAGTTTTTTGATTGCAGTAAAGTTTCTACACAAGTTATATATGTTATTATTCTTATATTTACTACTGTCAAAACAATATTCAATTGCACCAATTTTACACGGGAAGCATTTAATTGAAATTGTTATTATAATTATTAGTAATTAATAATAATGACTACGGAAATATTTATATTGATGTAAGTAATTTTTTTAATTACAAAAAGGGTTGTTTGATGTGGTAAAAATCTTAATTCTGAAAAATCGTCAAAAACAACCATAATATGAGCATTAATTAGTTTTAACATTTTAATTAATTACGCTCATTAGGGGTGTCGGACAGCGGTAAAGTTTTTTATGCGCATGTAGGTATACATAAGTAACAACTTCTGATCAAAAAAAATTCTGTACCAATTAGTTCCGG
The DNA here is from genome assembly GCA_945910005.1 of Isoperla grammatica. NCBI lineage: Eukaryota > Metazoa > Arthropoda > Insecta > Plecoptera > Perlodidae > Isoperla > Isoperla grammatica. The sequence continues at coordinate 2,303,260 of OX246749.1, read as the reverse complement.
GTCAAGCCTATTTTTACGGTTCGTTTCTTGGTCTATGTTGCTAGTGCCCTATAGCACTGAGGTAAAACAATCGCCCTACACTAAGCTACACTTAGCTCTACCCAAACGCCTTTCACAGCGAATGAGCCTACACTAGTGTAAAGTGTAGGTCAGTGTAGGTAAAATAAACGCCCTACACTTACCTACACTTAATACCCAAGCGCCTTTTGCAGCGATTGAGCCTACACTAGTGTAAAGTGTAGGTCAGTGTAGGTAAAACAATCCCCCTACACTTAACTACACTTAGCTCTATCCAAACGCCTTTTGCAGCGATTGAGCCTACACTAGTGTAAAGTGTAGATTAGTGTAGGTAAAACAAACGCCCTACACTTAACTACACTTCGCTCTACCCAAACGCCTTTTACAGCGAATGAGCCTACACTAGTGTAAAGTGTAGGTCAGTGTAGGTAAAACAAACGCCCTACACTTAGCTACACTTAATACCCAAACGCCTTTTACAGCGAATGAGCCTACACTAGTGTTAAGTGTAGATTGGTGTAGGTAAAACAAACGAACACACTTACCTACACTTAATACCCAAACGCCTTTTACAGCGAATGAGCCTACACTAGTGTAAAGTGTAGATTAGTGTAGGTAAAACAAACGCCCTACACTTGTCTACACTTAATACCCAAACGCCTTTTACAGCGAATGAGCCTACACTAGTGTAAAGTGTAGATTGGTGTAGGTAAAAAAAACGAACACACTTACCTACACTTAATACCCAAACGCCTTTTACAGCGAATGAGCCTACACTAGTCTTAAGTGTAGGTCAGTGTAGGTAAAACAAACGAACCTAAATAACTCTTAATAATCCCCGCGAAGACATAAAAACACCGTCATCGAATACAATGAAAGGCCACAGTGCTGCTCCCGCCGTGAGAGTTATGCGGACAAGATTAGAAACTATTTAAATTGGATCATTGATCAAATATGCCTCGGATTTGTTTCGCCCGACTGCGGAAATAGACGCTGCCGAAGAGTAGCTAGCTGTAGCTGCACTGTGATGTGTTCTTTAGTATAAATCCCGTGATTGACCGTCTGGCCTAGCCTACGTAGCGACTCTGCCCGTCGTACGAGAGACTCGTGTACCCGTTAATTATATCAGTAAACACCAAATAATCGAAATCAATTTTTGTGGTAACGGTAACCACAAAGAAGGACCCACCTTGACCGTATAGCGTATTCGTAAATTATAACCTAACGTAGGTACTCGACAACTAGGTCTTATGACGTCGGAAGACATTGGAAGGGATGGGTAGGACACATAAAAGACATCATCGATGGAAAGCATAGGCGTGCGCAGGGGGGGGCAAGGGGGGGCAGCGGCCCCCCCATTAGGATAGGTAAGCTTTTTTTTTTAATAGAATTTGACCCAGGGTATACCGTATACGCCTGCCGATCGTAAAAGACGAGAAGAGGACCTATAGCACCTTCCTCATATTAAATATATTCATCAAACTGTCACTGTTGCTCCAACTGCCTTGCCCGTTTGACCCGGGAAAGAATAGATCCAGAATAGTGCCTGTCGTAATGGGCGACAAAAATGCTGACGCCTGACATAATGGTTCTAATCTTACCTGAAGTCCTAGATTGGAATGACGTTGGAATCAGCTGACCGGCCTCAACATCAACTGTTGCCTTACCGCCAAGATTTTGGCTGTGGGACTGACCACTTCCTTCACTTTGTAACAATGATATCACTGATATCCACAAATAATTGTGTGAAAATAACCCATTGAACAGACAACCTGATCCTCCTAATACGCTTAAAAACACGTTTAAAAAATGCATGTCTTTAAAAAATCACCTGCGGAGCTTCTTGTGGGGGGCATCCCCCCCACACCCCCCATTGGCGCCGCCGTGAAAGACTTTCATTGGGAATTTATTGTGCCCCCCCATTGATCAACCTCTGCGCACGCCTATGATGGAAAGATATATCTATATCTAAACGTGGTCGGCAGGTTTGCGTGCTGTGGTGATCCCGAGAGCTATGCCGGCGGAAGCGTATGCTTCTGGTAGGGCCACCCTAGCCGGACAGGTCGAGGTGAAGAAACCAGACGAAATGCAGTCTCCTCTTTAAGTCCTACTGGTCCCTTTCCTCCAATCACCCCCCCCCCCCCCGACGTCATATGAAATAATTGCCAAGCATGTCGTTGAATAAATCAATGGAGGACCTCATTTCGTCGTTCGCCCCGACTGGCAGGGCCAATTTCACCCAGGGCCTCGACGGAGGTATCCTATCACCAGATCTAGTGCCAACACAGATGGCTGTTACGATGACGTAACGCCCCCCTGTTCCGCGCCCGCAACTGTACCCGCGCGCACGTGGCTGTTACGATGACGTCACGCCGCCCTGTTCCGCGCCCGCCACTGTACCCGCGCACACGTGGCTGTTACGATGACGTCACGCCGCCCTGTTCCGCGCCCGCAACTGTACCCGCACACACGTGGCTGTTACGATGACGTCACGCCGCCCTGTTCCGCGCCCGCAACTGTACCCGCGCACGTGGCTGTTACGATGACGCCCTGTTCCGCGCCCGCAACTGTACCCGCACACGTGGCTGTTACGATGACGTCACGCCGCCCTGTTCCGCGCCCGCAACTGTACCCGCGCACACGTGGCTGTTACGATGACGTCACGCCGCCCTGTTCCGCGCCCGCAACTGTACCCGCACACACGTGGCTGTTACGATGACGTCACGCCGCCCTGTTCCGCGCCCGCAACTGTACCCGCGCACGTGGCTGTTACGATGACGCCCTGTTCCGCGCCCGCAACTGTACCCGCACACGTGGCTGTTACGATGACGTCACGCCGCCCTGTTCCGCGCCCGCAACTGTACCCACACACGTGGCTGTTACGATGACGTCACGCCGCCCTGTTCCGCGCCCGCAACTGTACCCGCGCGCACGTGGCTGTTACGATGACGTCACGCCGCCCTGTTCCGCGCCCGCCACTGTACCCGCGCACACGTGGCTGTTACGATGACGTCACGCCCCCCTGTTCCGCGCCCGCAACTGTACCCGCGCACACGTGGCTGTTACGATGACGTAACGCCCCCCTGTTCCGCGCCCGCAACTGTACCCGCGCGCACGTGGCTGTTACGATGACGTCACGCCCCCCTGTTCCGCGCCCGCAACTGTACCCGCGCACACGTGGCTGTTACGATGACGTAACGCCCCCCTGTTCCGCGCCCGCAACTGTACCCGCGCGCACGTGGCTGTTACGATGACGTCACGCCGCCCTGTTCCGCGCCCGCAACTGTACCCGCACACGTGGCTGTTACGATGACGTCACGCCGCCCTGTTCCGCGCCCGCAACTGTACCCGCGCACACGTGGCTGTTACGATGACGCCCTGTTCCGCGCCCGCAACTGTACCCGCACACGTGGCTGTTACGATGACGTCACGCCGCCCTGTTCCGCGCCCGCAACTGTACCCGCGCACGTGGCTGTTACGATGACGCCCTGTTCCGCGCCCGCAACTGTACCCGCACACACGTGGCTGTTACGATGACGTCACGCCGCCCTGTTCCGCGCCCGCAACTGTACCCACACACGTGGCTGTTACGATGACGTCACGCCGCCCTGTTCCGCGCCCGCAACTGTACCCGCGCACGTGGCTGTTACGATGACGTCACGCCGCCCTGTTCCGCGCCCGCAACTGTACCCGCACACGTGGCTGTTATGATGACGTCACGCCGCCCTGTTCCGCGCCCGCAACTGTACCCGCGCACACGTGGCTGTTACGATGACGTCACGCCGCCCTGTTCCGCGCCCGCAACTGTACCCGCGCACGTGGCTGTTACGATGACGTCACGCCGCCCTGTTCCGCGCCCGCAACTGTACCAACCCGCACACGTGGCTGTTACGATGACGTCATGCCGCCCTGTTCCGCGCCCGCAACTGTACCCGCACACGTGGCTGTTACGATGACGCGTCACGCCGCCCTGTTCCGCGCCCGCAACTGTACCCGCGCACACGTGGCTGTTACGATGACGCGTCACGCCGCCCTGTTCCGCGCCCGCAACTGTACCCACACACGTGGCTGTTACGATGACGTCACGCCGCCCTGTTCCGCGCCCGCAACTGTACCCGCGCACGTGGCTGTTACGATGACGCCCTGTTCCGCGCCCGCAACTGTACCCGCGCACGTGGCTGTTACGATGACGTCACGCCGCCCTGTTCCGCGCCCGCAACTGTACCAACCCGCACACGTGGCTGTTACGATGACGTCATGCCGCCCTGTTCCGCGCCCGCAACTGTACCCGCACACGTGGCTGTTACGATGACGCGTCACGCCGCCCTGTTCCGCGCCCGCAACTGTACCCGCGCACACGTGGCTGTTATAATGACGTAACGCCGCCCTGTTCCGCGCCCGCAACTGTACCCGCGCACACGTGGCTGTTACGATGACGTCACGCGGCCCTGTTCCGCGCCCGCAACTGTACCCGCACACGTGGCTGTTATGATGACGTCACGCCGCCCTGTTCCGCGCCCGCAACTGTACCCACACACGTGGCTGTTACGATGACGTCACGCCGCCCTGTTCCGCGCCCGCAACTGTACCCGCGCGACCAGTTTACCGAGATCGCCCTCGTGTTTGTTTGTTCGCCGTGAATCCCTGCCTGACTCGTCGTGTTAATATTTAATAGTTGTGTGGGCCCATTAATCAGGGTCAAAGTGTTGATGTGGCCATTGTCTCCCTCCCCCCCCCCCCCTAGGGAGGGGGGGCAGCACGCGATAGGCAGCACGCCTAGCGGGGATTCAGGGCAACAAAGCGAACCTTCGGCACGATTAGACATTAAAATTGAAAATGTATACACAATAACGGTATAATGGAACCCAATTCAGCATGGATTGAAATTCACTTTGCCCTAACAGAAATATTCGCAAAACTCGCCCTCAGATTCTCATCCACCACCCCTTTCGTGCGCGCTAATTCAAAGAAAACAAACAGATTCCTGACGTTTCAAAATAGACCTTTTTCAGAATTGATCAAGGACACTTGGATAGAAGTAGTCACGGCCCTCTAGATCTTCAATGCACAAAAGTGAAAAATGCATTAATTAACATAATTATAAATGAGTAATTGAACATAAAGTAGTAATTTCAGCATTGAAGATAATAACTTCTAAATATACAATATGGCGACGTTCCGACAATAATCCATTGTTGAAATCTAAAAAGAGAATCGGTTTTGGTACGTCCAGATAGCAGTGAGTTACGTATCTTGGTAACAATATTTATATCTATACCTACGTTATATCTACGCCTCCCCATAACCACAAGAGTCGGAGTAGAATATCTTCTGGTTCTACTCTTTAACTTCTTTGATGAGATGAACCTAGATCGTAGAGTAGGCCTAAGTTTCGGTTGTGTCTATTAATGTAATTACAAAATATTCTTTCCACTCCGCAGCCGCTAATTTAATTTCTCTCAATCTGTGTAAGTAATTATTCTTAATTTGTAGAATCTGTCGGCCGCGACTCTCGTAGAGCGAGACAACAATTTCGCTTTTATGATTATTAAACTCGCCAATTTATTCGGCCCATGAGAGCCAATGTAGACCACAGCTCTAAACTCCACCAGTGGCAAAGCTGAGAACGCCGCAGGGCATTTGTTTCACTGCATTTATAATAAGTTGTTTGTACACCCCGAGTGCGACCGCAGTTTCCTTGAAATTGTTGGCTGTACGAACTGTCAAAAAGCAATCAAATGTAATCGTTTGTTTGTTGTGTGGACGCAGCTATTATTTGACTAGATATTGGGTTGCCAAGAAATGTGCGCATGGTTAAACTTCAGTTATGGCTTCAGTTAATGAATTCGGGGATTTCGTCTCATGTTTGTGCTAGCCAGGTAGTGGAGGTGTACATCATTTGTGAAATGCCAAGATCGACTAATTTTCTTGTTCTCAACTAAGGCACAGACCCACTTTAGCAAACGAGCACTCAATAAATTCAAAGTTTTCTGAATCGGCCTTGTTGATTCCGGCATTTGTCCGCAGGTGTTCGCACTGTCCAATCACTGATTCATGTGTTTCGTATTTGAAATATCGATCTTTGATTGGTTATCGCTCACTCGTCGATGGTGTTCGGAGCCTACAGGGTTGGTTTAGCCGCTTTAAATTAAAGTCCCCCACTGAAAATCAGTTTTGTTACTGAGTGGGTAGACTCTAAATGTGAATTTATTTATTTAGGCTATTTATTTATATTTAGAATGAGGGATAGAAAGTGATGAGGGAGGGGGGGGGGGGGGAGAGGTTTTTCAGTGGGCAGTTATGGTCCATTTGCAGCCTTGAAGTGTTTAATCGTATCTAAATCTAGTCTAAACGCATGTTATACTGGCCACGCCGTAAGAAGCAAGGTGTTCCCTAAAATTCTGAGAAGAGACGGTCGCTCCACACCGTCTATTTCAACCGTATTCAACTCGGGATTTCCCGATACCTGTATTGTTATTGTCAACTGCATCGACTGCACCAACCGTGAATGGAATGCGACCCCACCACGTCTGACAACATGCGACCGATATTATCACTACAATACCTGAGGCAAGAGAACGGGATGCAACTAGATTTAGGTTGGTAGTTATCACACGCGTCATTTCACTATTAGATAATCCGTGACGACAACACCTTGCAAGTTAATTTGACAGGACTATAGAATGAGGGATATGAAGGGATGAGGGAGGGTGGGGGGAGGTTTGTCACTGGGCAGTTATTGCCCATTTGCAGCCTTGAAGTGTCTAAACGAATCTTAATCTAGTCTTAACGCATGTTACGGGTAATGTAGTGTAGATGAAGTGAAATGCAACCAGCGCATGCGTAGTAGTACAGAGTGCGTGAGATGCGTGCACCACGCATGCGTAGCTACCCGGCATGCAACGCGTCACGTGTAGTGTAGTGTAGTGTAGTGTAGTGTAGTGTAGTGTAGTGTAGTATAGATGAAGTGAAATGCAACCAGCGCATGAGTAGTAGTATAGAGTGCGTGAGATGCGTGCACCAAGCATGCGTAGCTACCCGGCATGCAACGCGTCACGTGTAGTGTAGTGTAGTGTAGTGTAGTGTAGTGTAGTGTAGTGTAGTGTAGTGTAGTGTAGTGTAGTGTAGTGTAGTGTAGTGTAGTGTAGTGTAGATGAAGTGAAATGCAGCCAGCGCATGCGTAGTAGACAGAGTGCGTGAGATGCGTGCACCACGCATGCGTAGCTACCCGGCATGCAACGCGTCACGTGTAGTGTAGTGTAGTGTAGTGTAGTGTAGTGTAGTGTAGTGTAGTGTAGTGTAGTGTAGTGTAGTGTAGATGAAGTGAAATGCAGCCAGCGCATGCGTAGTAGACAGAGTGCGTGAGATGCGTGCACCACGCATGCGTAGCTACCCGGCATGCAACGCGTCACGTTGCTAACGGAGCGAGGCGACCGTATACGTTCGAATAAACAATTTCGTTTTCTCTACTGACTAAACGACACAGTTTTAATTACGTACATATTACTGTTAACTAGAAAACGTTTTTCGCTTTTCAAATCTTGCCGTGAAGAAAATAATAACTTAATTACGGTAGAAGAATTCACAAAGTATCTTCGCGTTACGAAGTAAAAACATAACTGTAGTTATAATACCCCTAAAAAAATGATAATTGATGATATGCAAAATTGATCTAGAGGACCGTGATTACTTCTATCTAAGGGACATCTATTCCGAAAAAGGTCTATAGCTATAAAACCAAAGTTAGAGAACAGTTAAATTTGATCTGAAACATTAACCCTGTTTACATGGCGGACTGAGTCCGGTACTGAGTACGGTCCAGGGCCATGTAAACACCTAAAAGATGGGACCGAACCGACTGGGTCCGGTCCGCCAAAAAAGCTAGACCGTACCGAAAGACCGACTCAGTCCTATCATGTAAACGGGTAGAGCGTACTGACTGAAGAACTGGAACTTTGAACGAACGATGTTTGTAGGTGAATAAGATGGAAAATGATTGTAGTTGCCATCAACAAAAATCAAGTAAAATATTTACAACAGCTTGTAACCTTTTGTTCGCCGGGATGCATCTTTAAATTAATTTTATATGGCAGAAGAAAAAAGTACGGTTATGTACGACCAAAACGAACAAGTGTGGCGCGAGACCGAAATCAAGTTTGGGTACACCTTCGTATAAACGCAAGCGGCCATGACAGTTCTCAGTCTGGTTCTCAGTACGGTCCGCCATGTAAACATAGCTATTGTTATAGATCCTAAATGCAAAACTTTTGTGAATTCGGCGCAAAACAAAACACAAACGACATTGCAACAATTTTTTTTCAACTCTTTCCTCTTTCCTCTGGAAATTCAACTTCGCTACATCAGCAACTAAACTCCACAAACCGCCAAATCATCGTCGACAACAGTTTTCACCAAAACTGTCCAAGAATAACGCTCGAGATCGTGAGACCGAATTTCGTGGTCCACAATCTAAGTCTCGACCTTTACTAATCGATATAGAAATATCTCGATTGATCGATCGAACGACGAACGACCTAGTCCACATTCTATATTGGAACAATCACGATCTGACATCGACTATGTCAATGACACGACACGATGTCAGGCTGAGTGCATCGATTAATGTAATTACTCTGACGAAGACATCGAGTACCCTCCAATACCTGTAATTAACATTTATTACCGTAGAGATGTCAAAACAAATAACAGGAATAGATGATTTTCAGAATTGATCTAGAAAACCGTGATTAGCTCTACCTAAGGGTCCTAGATAAATTGTGAAAAAAATACACGAGAGTTCTCTTTTATTAACTTATTTATTTATTTTATTTAATTAATGTCTATCCTATTCAGTTATAGAAACTGATTTACAAAAGAGGACCTTAAATAAAACTAGGCTATATGCATACAATTCATAATAATGAAGTCATAACATAACAAAAACAACAAAAAACAAAACAAACTACTGCACTATATAAAATAAAAATCAAGAACAAGAAAAAATAATTGAGAAATGAAATAAAATCAAATTAAGTGGAAATTCCACATTTTAAATAATAAAAATAAAAGTATGTAAATAAGAAAGAACATGAAGAAAAAAATGTGTAAACATAAATATAAAGAGGTTAAAAAAGAAGAAAAAAAAGAAAAAAAAGGAAACCACCGGTCACCACGTGGAGGAATCCACCTCGACCGGATATGGAAACGAAATGAATCATATTCAAATCCGGTTTACAGAGCCCGACCGAGTGACGTGTGTTGTGTGTATCGTAGATGCCGTGAAGTATCGACTATCAACACTCACACACTCACACACTCACACAGTCACACAGTCACGTAGCCGCTCTAAAACACCCACAATGCACCGCGCGATAAGCGAGTTACGACATTGCTCGATCGACCAAGATCTATATCGATAGGTCGTGAAAACATTTTACCTGGCTTTCATGAAAGGCACTAGCAACACCAAAAGACAACAATGGAACAAATGAATTGAACTGATGGACACACAATCAGCTGTCAAAATAATAAAATTGCAACCATAGAAATAAAAACAAGTGTAGCAATAGTAACTGCTCGCCATTTAAACCTTTTAATGACAGACAACGACTAAGTGAAAGTTTTGTATATGTATTTGTTTGTTTTTTGTTTTGTTTTCCAAAATCAGAAGAAATTATTTTTTGACAGCTTGTTGCTTGTCCATCGATTCAATTCATTTGTTTCATTGTTGTCTTTTGGTGTTGCTAGTGCCCTATACCATTTTAAAAATGATTCAGGTATCTATATTCTTGTTCCTCGCACGGCCCCCTAAATTGTTACAAAAAAAAAACGCAGAACATTCAAACATGAGCTGTCAAATGTTATATCAAGGTTCGTAGATGGACACAAGATCTTCATCTATTAACCTTGATTTCACATTTCTTATGGGGCTTTGCACTGCGACTTTTTTCCACTCGCAGCGCCAGCACCGTCCCGGCCGTCAGACAAGGTCTACTTGGTCTCCGCATAACTTAGCCATGAAAAAAGGGCTGATTTAACCATCCAGGAGGCTCTGGACTTGAGCTCGAACTATGGTGGCGCTACTTCTATTCCAATGTCTTTGGCAAAATGCTGCCATCACAGCCTGCTGGATGGGTCAAGTAGACCTTGTCCGCGCTGATTTACCCATCTAGCAGGTCATGGATTTGGGCTTGGACGGTGATGGCGCATTCTACGTCAAGCTTTGCGTGCAAAGCCCCATTGTTGTGTATTGTTGTTCTTAAAGATTTAGAGGACCGTGAGGAGAAACAAGAATAGATACCTGGGGCCAGATTCACAAGAGGTCTTAACTTAGGCCTGGCCTAACTTTAGGACTACTACGCCATTGGCTGATACGGACCTACACATAGCCTCGACTCGACGTTGCTAAGAAACCCTAGTAAATAACAAACACTTGAGACAAATATTTAGGCCCAGTCTGAGTTGGTCTTATCTTTCTTCAAAGATGGTGGCAATGCGTCTATGACTTCGAAGTGTGAACATAAATAAATATCGTTTACTTACTTGGACATACACATTTCTCTGTTTTTAGATTGTGGAGGTATAAGAAAACAAAATACTAAACTTTAAAACACCGCCTTGCAATATTTTAAGTTCACTGTGGTTTCCACGAAAGTAGCTATCAATTGGGCCGTGTAGTAGGCCTATCATGGATTTATAATAGCACATACGGTACAGCAGGACTTAGGACCGGTCCTAAGTTAAGACCTCTTGTGAATCCGGCCCCCTGGATCATTTTAAAAATCGTCTATAGTAAGATCCAATGGGATCCGCACGAAAAAATGTTTTCTGTTCGTGTCTTTTGAACAAATTCATTAAAATCGAAATTGCGGGAAGATACACAAGACAGATAACGAAAAAACAAAATACATGCTAAATTAATTTAAAATTGAATTATTTGCGATAGTATGATATTAAATTCAAACGTAATGAATTTGGAATGTCTTTAAGTTGGTTTTGAAAAATGTACAAACTTTTAGTCCTAACGGTTACTATTTTGGAAACCAAAGGTCGAGTCTGACAATTTAATATTGCTACTTCTCATTTTCCTAGAGGCTTTGCATACGTCGACATACATGTACAGCATTAAAAAACACCAGAATTCATTAAAGTATGTATATATACATACTTCAATGTGTGCTTTCGAACCCTCCACACTGCTCTAACCTATATTTGGTTCCAACCTAAGAAGCACCCTGCCTGCCAATCACTAACCTTAAAGGGAGGCGATGGTATTGTGGAGATCATAAATGTCAATCATTCCCATTATTCAGCAAAGCACTCACCTTCTCTGCCGGTATCGACAGCTGAACGTGAAGAATGTCGCCTCGACTCGACTACGGACGGGTATCGCTCCCTGTATATAGGGGAAGGTCCCCTTTTTAACTGTGTGTCCACCCCGTTGACTGCCGCTTGAGATTTTAGACAAGATTGACATTTATAATTGTCAACAAAGGAAGCGACGGCTAAGTCGCGCTTTGTGTGTAGTGATTGGCAGGGTGCTTCTTAGGTTGGCACACAGAGTATAGTGTTTCACCCTACAGCGGGTCTGCGGCTTAGTTGAGAACAAGAAAATCAGTCGATCTTGGCATTTCACAAATGATGTACACCCCCACTATACCTGGCTAGCACAAACATGAGACGAAATCCCCGAATGAAGCCATAACAGAAGTTCAACCACGCGCACATTTCTTGGAAACACAACATCGCTAGTCAAATAATAGCTGCGTCCACACAACAAACAAACGATTACATTTGATTACTTTTTGACAGTTCGTATAGCCAACAATTTCAAGAAAACTGCGGTCGCACTAGGGTTGTACAAACAACTTATTATAAATACAATGCCAAACCACGTCTAAAGTTTACCCAATTTACCCTGAAATACATCCCCCGCTACGCCTCAACACTACCACACATCTGTCCTGAGCGCTTCGGCAAACACATCGACATGGGAGCTTCCACGTAGAGATGTAAAATTAAGTTGTCCCAACGAAAGTATTCTAACGCTTACGACACAGCCGAGTCAAAGGTGACAACTTAATAATCTACTTCGCTAACTCTTACCATTTAATCTAAACAGGTCCATTGGGGATAATTTAAGACCTTCCGTTGGTTACCTGTAACGGTGGGCGTGGCCAAACCGCCTGTGCACTCGACTTAGCCGAACCGTGCATTTACGAATGTGTGATAAAACGACAGGTATCTGTTGATTTTCTTTCAATTGGCACGGTTGAAAGGGGCAGTAGACAATGACCTGAGATCGGTATGCGAATACTTTCTTTGGGACTAGTATAGAAACTGACCATAGCCAATTAAAAAGTAAATCATATTCTAAATATTTTATGTGATCTCATTTAGGGCAGGTTAATAATCGATAAATCTTTTTCACGCGTTATTAATAAATGACAAAGGATATATTATAGTCTCGTTGTAAAAACCTAGCGAAATTAAACGAGTTTTATACTAGTCCCAACGAAAGTATTTGCATACCAATCTAAGGTCATTTTCTACTGCCCCTTTCAACCGCGCCAATTGAAAGAAAATCAACAGATATACTAGTTCCAACGAAAGTATTCACAAACCGATCTAAGGTCATTGTCTACTGCCCCTTTCAACCGCGCTAATTGAAAGAAAATCAACAGATATACTAGTCCCAACGAAAGTATTCGCATACCGATCTCAGGTCATTGTCTACTGCCCCTTTCAACCGCGCCAATTGAAAGAAAATCAACAGATGTACTAGTCCCAACGAAAGTATTCACAAACCGATCTAAGGTCATTGTCTACTGCCCCTTTCAACCGCGCTAATTGAAAGAAAATCAACAGATATACTAGTCCCAACGAAAGTATTCGCAAACCGATCTCAGGTTATTGTCTACTGCCCCTTTCAACCGCGCCAATTGAAAGAAAATCAATAGATATACTAGTCCCAACGAAAGTATTCGCAAACCGATCTCAGGTCATTGTCTACTGCCCCTTGCAACCGCGCCAATTGAAAGAAAATCAACAGATATACTAGTCCCAACGAAAGTATTCGCATACCGATCTCAGGTCATTGTCTACTGCCCCTTTCAACCGCACAAAACGAAAAAAAATCAACAGATATACTAGTCCCAACGAAAGTATTCGCATACCGATCGCAGGTCATTGTCTACTGCCCCTTTCAACCGCGCCAATTGAAAGGAATTCAACAGATACCTGGCGTTCTTTCACACACTCGTAAATGCACGGTTCGGCTTAGTCGAGTGCACAGGCGGTTTGGCCACGCCCACCGTTACAGGTAACCAACGGAAGGTTTTAAATTATCCTCGATAGACATGTTTAGATTAAATGTTAAGAATTAGTGAAGTTGAAAATTAAGTTGTCACCTTGGACTCGGCTGTGTCGTGAGCATCAGAATACTTTCATTGGGGCAACTATAGCTGTAGCTTGAGAACGCTATACAAAATATTAAAAAAGAGAAAAATTGTAGGAATTTAATATTGTAATTATTGCGGTTGTCATTAGGGCAGCCAATTAATGACTTATTCTTTAGATGGCTGCCCTATGATGAAAACCGTAATAATTGCAGTATTTGTTTTTTTTTCTTTTCTTACATAACCACATTCCCGACATTTGTCACTTTTCCAATATTGGGAAAGGTTCTAAAATACAACTAAAAAACGTTAATAGACCCTTTACATAATTGATCTAGGACCCTTAGATAGAAGTTATCACGGCCCTCTAGATCTTCAATGACAACAATGCACAACAGTGAAAAATACACCTTCACATAACATTTGAAAACTAATTGTTATTGTTGAGCATTGTTGTCATTGATGTATCAAGGACCCTCAGATAGAACTAATCACGGCCTTCTAGATCAATTCTGAAAATCATCTATTATTACTTTAATTTTTTAATTTTTTTTTTTTTTTAGTCGTATAAAGGGGCTTTTGCCTCCTACCTGGCACCGGATGTATGGGCAACCTCCTCTCCCCTCCTCCCCCGCTGTCTTCAGTGATAACCCAGGGGTACTCCATCGTCGTCTAGCCTCGCTCAGCAGTCAACGTGACTCTTTGCTCTACGCGTTGCAGGGGGTACGATCATCGTGGTACAGTTAATCACTCACTCACTTTCACTCGGGCGGCAATTAAACACACCAGTACGCTACGCTCTCTTAATTATTATAACGGATTCAATAATCGTTTTGTATACAATTCGATACAGATGAGTTTTTTTTTTGCGCACACGTTTATGAATAGTTTGTCGTTGGGAATAGTATTAAATTCACTCTTTTTTTTATTGCGAAAAAGTATACAACGATAAAACTTCTTAATTATTGTTTTTAGTGATTACTGTATGTGATAAAAATGTTAACACTTTTGTTTTTAATACACATTTTGGTTTTGTAATTAGTTTTTTGTAAATAACTTTTTTGTACGAAAACGAACACAATTTTCTTTATAAAGTATACAACAATACAATTCTTAGTTATTGGTTAGTAATGATTGTATTTGAATAAAGGTTTACCTAATAAGTAATTTTTTCTGTACACACTTTAGTTGACAGTGTCTCTGTACATAGCAAAAAAGGTTCACTTTTTGTACAAAAAAAAAAACACATTTTTCTTCGAATTTAAATAACGGCGATGTTTTTAAAAAATGTTCGGAATTGTTTTCAATCGATAAAATTGTTTTCTGTTCATAAATTCAAAAACAGTTATTCAAAAGGTTTGATTATCGATTCCTACGTCTTCAATCAAATACCACACAAGCTTCGAAAATTTCCCTTCGCCTCACTTTTAAACGTAATCAAACAATACTCTTCACAGTATCAGATTATTAAAACTCACTTAATTTAGTCAAATTAATGAAGGTGGGTAATTATAATATCGAAAACATCTCTCTTCGGTTATACTTTCGCCAATTAATTAGTTCTCGAAGATTCGGGTGTTAAAAGATTGATCACTTTACAGATTTGCTTGACACAGAAAACCACTATTATATTCGCGAAGATTTAAGTCCCGCTTCGGTAAACATTAATTATAATTAATTAATTAACTACACTGCAAATATTTCAACACTTTTCTTCCACACATTTTAAATATTTCGTGCGCGAAAATATCTACTCACTATTTTTCAAAGTCACTCTCAACAAATCGACGATACTGTTATATATTTAAATAAATTGAAACTCGATCGCTTTATCGAAATTTAAAAGTCACAGCTACATGTCCCGAAAACTAGGTACACGATTCACTTGCGGTTATTTTAAAACTGTTCTATTAAGCTAGTCTTTGGCTGTCAGAAAAGCCCGCTTAAGCGCCGTTAAGTATCATCGATTATAATCGATTGATCTTAACTTAGTCACAGCTACATGTCCCGTAAACTACACAATTCACTTGCTGTTATTTTAAAACTGTTCGATTAAGTCTTTGACCCGTTTGGCCGTTAGAAAAGGCCGCTTAAGCTCCGTTAAGTATTATCGATTATCATCGATATATCGAAAACCAAAGTCCGGCGAGTACACGATTCACTTGCGATTATTTAAAAACTGTTCTCTGACTGAGACAAGTGTGGAAAGTGTCCCCTTAAGCGGTGTTCCGTGTGACGCTCGCTTCGCAACAGTCTTTCAGTACGACTGAAGCTCCTAGGCCGCTATAGACTTGATCTCCGTCTGGCTACGAGTCACGCTCCGACGCCGGCCAATCAGAGAAGAGCTTACTAGAGCGACGCCCAATGGCGCGCGTCGACAGAAAGTGAACAGCCAATCGGTGAGCGGCTTTCATAAACAGTTTAACGGCGATTTATCTTATCTTTGGTATTGACGGAATTAATTTTCGGTAATTTATATTTACGTTTATGTGGATGGATAGATGGATATTCGTGAAGATGATGGTTCGGTTTCGTTGGGATGACGGAGAGACGGAGGGAAGGAGGGAAGGAGGGAAGGAGGGAAGGAAAGGAGATTATGTGAGAAGGGAGAAGGAGGAGGGAAGGTGGGAAGAAGGGAGAGAAGGATGGAGAGAAGGAGGGAAGGAGGGACGGAAGGAGGGGTGGTGGGAAGGGAGGAGGATGGAAGGAAGGAGGGAAGGAGAGAAGAATGAAGGGGAGGAGGGAAGGAGAGAAACAGGGAAGCAGGGAAAGAGAGGAGAGAATGTGAAAAGGAACGAGGAGGGAAGGAAGAAGGGAAGGAGGGGAGAGAATGTGAGTAGGTAGGAGGAGAAGCAGGCAGTCCAGGTTAGTGGAGGAACCTATATGACTGGTCAAAGTTACACCGTCCTTTCTGATGGGACGTAAAGCCGATGGTCCCCTTGGTACTTTTCGACATGCGTAGGCTACGTGCCGGTACCAGGCTTCCCCTCCCCCCCTTCCTCATCATCATCATCATCATCATGCATCGTTGTTAATCATCACTTGTTATACTAGTCACTGTAAAATGGCATAAAAGGCTGTATGTGGTCAATTTTTATAAAAATCTAAAAACCATATATATTTAAAAAGTTATTCTTAACCGAGATTTAGTTTTGAATCAGCTAAAGAATGAATTTAAAAAACTGTCAAAAAGTAATCAAACGTAATCGTTTGTTTATTGTGAGGACCCCTATTATTTGACTAGCGATGTTGGGTTCCCAAGAAATATGCGAATGGTTGCACTTCTGTTACGACTTGCGGTAATGACTTCGGGTATTTCGTCTCATGTTTGTGCTAGCCAGGTAGTGGGGGTGTACATCATTTGTAAAATGCCAAGATCGACTGATTTTCTTGTGCTCAACTAAGCCTCTCATGTTT
Organism: Isoperla grammatica; assembly: GCA_945910005.1. NCBI lineage: Eukaryota > Metazoa > Arthropoda > Insecta > Plecoptera > Perlodidae > Isoperla > Isoperla grammatica. The sequence continues at coordinate 2,286,428 of OX246749.1, read as the reverse complement.
GTGCTAGCCAGGTAGTGGGGGTGTACATCATTTGTAAAATGCCAAGATAGACTGATTTTCTTGTGCTCAACTAAGCCTCTCATGTTTGTGCTAGCCAGGTAGTGGGGGTGTACATCATTTGTAAAATGCCAAGATAGACTGATTTTCTTGTTCTCAACTAAGCCACGGACCCACTGTTAGCTTTGTCCGAGGCAAAGCTGAGAACGCCGCAGGGCATTCTTTTCACTACATTTATAAGTTGTTTGTACACCCCGAGTGCGACCCCAGTTTCCTTGAAATTGTTGGGTCAGAACTGTCAAAAACTAATCAAACGTAATCGTTTGTTTATTGTGTGGACCCCTATTATTTTATGTTGGGTTTCCAAGAAATGTGCGCATGTTTGAATTGAACTTCTGTTTTGCCTTCCGGTAATGAATTCGGGGATTTCGTCTCATGTTTGTGTTAGCCAGGTAATGGGGGTGTACATCATTTGTGAAATAAATATCTGCATAACACAAATAAATAAATAAATAAATATGTGGAAATACATCACTAACTGGGGTAGGATTAGAAAGAAGAACGAAAGTATTGTATAAATGTAACACTTTTTAGTATTGTGTACATGAAATCAGGCTGAAATGTTTCTTGTAGTTGAAGTTAATATATAGCTGTTGTATACTAAAACAATATAGGTAAAATAAAAATGTGAATAATTTTTTTGTCAAATATTATGTTCACTAGAGATAAGAGCCTTGTAGGTATGATAAATTAGTACATAAGGTAATATGTACTTGTTTTATATGTAAAAATGGGGGGTGTTTGAGTTTATTGGGTTTAAGGGCGCTTCAACCAGTTAGGTCATTTTGCGCCACCAAGATGGTGTTTTGCAAGCTAAAGAATTAAGGAATTATGAAAGTAGTAATTATGTTTTGATTTTATATGTGTTAAATTTAAGTTATTTTATATTTAATGTTGGTTGTAATGTATTTTTTTTAATGTAAAAATAGCAAATTGCTAAATAAAAGTTCTACTACTACTACTACTACTACTACTACTACTACTACTACTACCACTACTACTACTACTACTACTACTACCACTACTACTACTACTACTACTACTACTACTACTACTACTACTACTACTTAATGCCAGGATCGACTGATTTTCTTGTTCTCAACTAAGCCACGTCCCATGCACTGTAGCTGGTCGGTCTCCCGATCACAGCATTATATCAACACGGGCACACAATACACCTATCCAGGTAGTTATAATAATGTAATTACCCATTGTTCTTGCGAGATAAGAGGGAATAACACACAAGCCGGTGTTCGTGATTATACCGGACGCCGCGTTAACACCATGAACACCGGAGTTAAGCAACCTAGGGCTAGGTCAGGAGGAGGATGGGTGACCACTCTCATCCTTAACAATATAGTGGACGCCACTTTTAGTCGGAACCAAACCGGAAGCGACTTTATGGGGAGGGTTGGGTTTCTCTGTATACCGGACCCCATGTTAACACCATGAACACCGGAGTTAAGCAACCTCGGGCTAGGTCAGCAGGTAGATGGGTGACCACTCTCCTCTGAAACACGTAGTGAAACATATAGTGGACGCCACTTTTAGTTGGAACCAAACCGGAAGCGGCTTTATGATGTGGGTTGGGTTTGTCTGTATACCGGACCCCGTGTTAACACCATGAACACCGACGTTAAGCAACCCCGGGCTAGGTCAGGAGGAGGATGGGTGACCACTCTCCTCTGAAACACAATATAGTGGACGCCACTTTTAGTCGGAACCAAACCGGAAGCGACCTTACGAGGTGGGTTGGGTATGTCTGTACGTGGTCGTTTGAAAATAGTGTTCGTAAGGGCTACTTTTGTGCGCTGCACGTGGTCACGGCGGTCCGCGAAGGGTCGCAAGGGGTCAGGGGCACTATCTGACCAGCCAATTAGGATACTTTCTTGAGCAGACTCTTTAAATAAATTTAAATACATTCACATTTTAGAGTCAAGTCAACCCACGTAACGAAACTGATTTTCAGTGGGGGACTTTAATTTAAAGCGACTAAACCAACCCTGTAGGCTCCGAAGACCATCGACGAGTGAGCGATAACCAATCAAAGAACTATATTTCAAATATGAAACACATGAATCAGTGATTGGACAGTGCGAACACCTGCGGACAGATGCCAGAATCAACAAAGCCAATTCAGAACAACTTTGAATTTATTGAGTGCTTCGTTGCTAGGACGGCTCCAAAGTCACCGTTTACTAATTCCTAAGACAAGAAGTGATATGGAATTGAATCGATATTAGAAGTTAAAAAACTTTTGCCTGAAGCGGGATTTGAACCGGGACCTTCTGCATTGGAAGCAGGGATGCCAACCACTGGACCAACGAGCCACCTAATGGACTGGATGTTCATCTTTCTGCCTTATTGTATTGTATGTACGAACCTCGTCATTGAAAGTATAATCAGGTTCTGGTTGGTAAGACTCGAACCCCAGACCAGTAGAGAAGTGTCCCCGTCATAACTCATCCGGCCAAGTGAAGGTGTTATCATACAATGTTGCTGTTCTGCTTCCCTCAGTATGTGGGAACAACCACTCGCGGCGCGCTGATAAGGCAATCTGGCAACGCAGCCCTCGGTCTACTTTACAACCCTCGAGTAATATTTACCACTATAGTCAGCAGGCATGGCCAACATACTAAGAGGAAATAAACAAAAAGAAAATAAATGTTTATTAAAAGATCTTTTTCAGAATTGATCTAGGACTTTTATATAGAAGTAATCACGGTTCTGAGGATGAGGGATGATTGATGAATGAAAATGAGGAAGGGAGGAGGGGAAGGGCCTGGGACCGGCACGTAGCCTACTCCTGTCGAAAAGTACCAAGGGGACCATCGGCTTTACGTCCCATCCGAAAGGACGGTGTAACTTTGACCAGTCATATAGGTTCCTCCACTAACCTGGACTGTTGACGAGAAGAACGAAGCTGTTACACAAGCTTTCGAATCTGCTCTAACCAACGGCATAACTAGTGGTTCAGAGGAGAGTGCGGTCACCCATCCACCTCGTGACCTAGCCCGAGGTTGCTTGTATGGGAACCGGCTAAGCGACTAAACACACAGAGCTCAACCGCTTCCGAAAGAAAACGCTCACAAACAGTTTCGAACGATTATTTTGAAACCCATCGAAACGGAACATCGTTGCGATTGCGATGATGACGTGGATAATATCATACCTGTGATGGACAGACATCGCATGATGCGAGAGGAGGACGGCCCGTCAATCACCCCCCCCCCCCCCCCACTTCCCCTCCTCTCCCCCCCCCCCCCCCCCCACGCAATTAGGCCTGCCCGAACCGAATCACGAGCATCGACCAGGCTAGGCCTCTCGATATTTTGTTCTCTAAATATCGATGTACAATTTGTAGAACCACGTGAAAGCGGGTTTATTTTTTTCAAAAAAATTTCGTTTCAAAAATCGACTATTTCGGTGTTTTTTGGCGGTGTTATTATTTTTAGCTGTGTACTGTTGGTCCGTGGCTTAGTTGAGAACAAGAAACCCAGTATAGATCTTTCGTCGATCTTGGCATTTCACAACACCCTCACTATACCTGGCTAGCACAAACATGAGACGGAATCCCCGAATTCATTACCAGAAGCCATAACAGAAGTTCAACTATGCGCACATGTCTTGGAAACACAACATCTAGTCAAATAATAGCTGCGTCCACACAACAAACAAACGATTACATTTGATTACTTTTTGACAGTTAGGACCCAACAAATTCAAGGAATCTGTGGTCGCACTAAGGCTGTACAAACAATGTGTTATAAAAGCAGTGGAACAAATGCCCTGCGGCGTTCTCAGCTTTGCCTCAGACAAAGTTTAGTTGCTTATTTCATGTCAAAACAGTGCTTTCATTATGTACAACTGCTTTTCATTGACGATGTCATGAACAAGATATTATTCTGTACCATTGTTTATGTTTAGATTTCCGTCCAGGCTGCTCTTAGAATTCTTCTGCGTTCTGATTGGTTCGTCAATAAGAAGATGGATGCATCATCGGAAGTTGTAATAAGAAAATGGATTGTTTCACTCGTTCAAGACCAATATTTCAAAACACTATGACAGATGTGAACTATAAAGCATTGTTATTGTATCTTTCAATTCGCTTGAACCTTATTTCACTAAGGTCCAAATTCAAAAAACTTTTTATTCTCGGATTAGTTGCCATGGTTTCAACAAACATTACATATAAAATGCGTGGTGACATCTACCGGGCGCAATTTTTGATCTCCGATTAACAGAAAATCGCCGGATTAAAGTTTAGCGAAACTGGCTCTAAACCAACCCTTAATTCACTTTTCAATCCCCAACGTAAGTATTCACAAACCGACCTCAGATCCTTATCTATACTGCCCCTTTTATACGCGCTAATTCAACAAAAATTGACAGATTCCCGGCGTTCTTTCACACATTCGTATACATTAAATTTTCCACTGAGTAGAGTACACAAGCCAAATAAGCCACGCCCACCGTTCCAGGTAACCAACAGAACGTCGTAAATTATCCCTAATGGATATGTTTCGATTAAACGGTAGGAACTAGAGAAGAAGAAAATTAAGTTGGTACTCTTGGAATAGAATTAGAATAATAACACACACCAGGGCCTGGATTCACAATGATGCGTAACTCTAAGTTGTCCTAAGTTAGGCAAATCCTAGCTAGATAAATCATGTCTAGGTATTCATACACATTTACAAATCAAATATTATTAGTTAAATTGTTCATATTTTACTATATTTTATCTTTATAACATTTCAGAACGACACATGCGTGATTTATACCACTAAGATTTGCCTAAACTAGGACGTCTTAGCACTTAGGCACCTTTGTGAACCTGGGCCCAGGACTCATTAACGGGAAGATGATAATATTAGTAAAAAGTTCGGATAAACACGGTTAAAACATTACACACACTACTCAGTACTCACCCACTGCGTTATATTTCGGCAACATCCGTCGCCATCTTCAGAGTTGCCTCGCGTCTGAGGATGGCGACGGGGGTTGCCGAAATATAACGCAGTGGGTGAGTATAGTGCGTGTAATGTTTTAACCGTGTTTGTCCAAACTTTTTACTTATATTAGAATGAGAATACTTTCGTTGGACCAACATATATAGTTATTTATTAAATGGAACGTGATCGATTTACCGGACATGCAGCAATCGAATTTCTCGATATCGACCAAAAAAAAACAAAAAAAAAACACTCGATCTCGAAAGATTCAAACTGGATAAGAAATAGAACGAAAAGCTGCCGCGCGCGCTTCGGACGCGTTCGTGCGCATCGACTTCTGCGCATCATTGCGCGCGCGCACAAAACAAACACGGCTACCGCCGCGCTGCGTCGCGCCGTGGCCGACAGACGAACTATCCGGGTCAGCCGTGGTCACGTGCTTCATTACTCCTGCTTGACTTTATTAAATAAATAAACATATTTGCTGTAATTATAGTCGACCCATCTCAGTTCAATTTGATTTGGATTGTCTCTTAAAATCGCTTTAAAATGTTAATTAAAAGATGGAAACATAGTAGAACAGGTAAAAACGTTATATAAAACCTAGTAGTTGGACTATTATATACACTGTTCCTTGTCAAGATCAAAAAATTAAAAACCGCAATATTTCGAGCCCTAATTAGAGCTCTTCTACAGGCGAAATCACACTGACTTTGAGTGTGATTTCGCCTGTCGAAGAGCTCTGATTAGGGCTCGAAATATTGCGGTTTTTAATTTTTTGATCTTGACAAGGAACAGTGTATAGTCCAACTACTAGGTTTTATATAATGCTTTTAAATGTGTTTTCAATGATCCCAAATGAATATCAAACCATGTCATCTTGTAGAGAATTCAGAGAGTTCAGTGAGAATGTTTCTTTGTTCTCATCAATATCTCCATTTTTCAGATGTTCTTAATTACCTTTTGTAATGTGATGTTGCTGAACACCTTTCACACCTAATCATTATACGAACATCTGCAAAACGGAAACATTTATTGGAATAAAAAATCATTGACAAGAGGATGACATGTTTTGATTTTCTTTTAGGACAATTTTAAACTATATTAAAGTAATTTTAACAGACTGAGATCATCGGGTGTTCTGCAAGGATGAGCAGTAGGGCCCAACAAAATCGACGATTTGTTAACGTATTAATCTGGAACAGTGTAAGTTGTTGTTTAAACAAACAAGTCCTAGACCAGAACACACAGACTGCGGTGGGATGGCTTTCAATTCTAACCGCAAACAACCAGCGAACGTGAATTCGATCATGCAGAAGCTGCATAAGCTGGATTTAAAGGAATGTCTTACATCCTCTAATACGACTAATTTCATTTGTTTGAAATTACTATATTTACTGTATGATGTTCCCCAGTTTAACTGTTGAGTGAGTAATATATTACTAGGTGAAGGCTGTGCGAGTTGCGCACGACACCTGCAGCGATTGACAACCTCCGAACACAACCTCCGAACACAACCTCCGAACACAACCTCCGAACACAACCTCCGAGTTTACCATCTTACGCTGTGCTCCAAATACTGTCATGGAATGTGACGCAAAGGCTACGTTCCGAAACTAGCTGAATATGCCATTTCCGTGCTGAGGCCGTTCCGTAACCTCCTAAATATCATAGGCTGGGCGTTCCGTAACTTCCTGCGCCAGCATATTCAGCATCATGAAAACGCCAGCCGGTTCGAGCGAGGGCATCTGCCAGCATTCACAAATCATGGCGGCGTTTTCAAAATGCAATAATTTAAAAGCTCGTCAAATTGTCAGGAATTATATAATTTGACCGTTATTTATTCAACGCGTTGCAGGATTTTACTATCTTTTATTTCGTATTTGTTATTATTGGGAAACGATTAGAATATTGTTTTTTAATTTCATTTCAAATTTTTAGCGCGCATTTTCTCCATCTTTTCGCTTGTAGGTGTTCCGAAACACTTGGAAAAATGTGACGCTGAGACGTGCTATCGGATGCTGGAACCCCATCATTTTCAGGAGGTTTCGGAATGTACCCAAAATATAATCATTCCCCAGAGAATATAATGCCGTTTCTTACGAATATCGAATTTTTTCGATACAAAAATCCACGTTTAACGTGCTTTAATTTAAAGTTTACGATGTGTGCGGCCGAAAATACGCCCAACACATGGTAAACTTTAAAGTTAAGTGAACATAACCGGTGTTCAGAATCGAACCGGTAACTTTCAGTATAGACTCTCTAATATTAGCGTCAAGCCAACGACTCTATAATAAACAATACCGACCACACTGATAGAGACGTTATAGTTAACAACAAAAACCCGTACTAAATAAAAAGACAAAAGAATCGAATTGTCGACGAGTTTTTCAAGCGCCGGAGTAAAAGTGTTCGAATTTGCGGCGACCTATATTTAAATTCAAGCGGTAAAAATACTTGTCTGTCTGTCTGTCTGTCTGTCTGTCTGTCTGTCTGTCTGTCTGTCTGTCTATCTGTCTGTATGTCTGTCTGTTTGCCTCCCTGTAAGGGACTTATTACCTTAGTAATTTAAGAAAATAATTATCACAGTCATATTGATTACCTATAATGATAAATACATTTATCAATCAGTCTGTAGGGCTTACCAAACCACAGCGCTATGATGTCTCAGATTTTCGATTTTGTGTTTCAATCTTGAGATATAATAGACTGTATTAGTGATGACGTCAGATTAAACGGCGGACCAGCTATCTGACTCCAAACAACTTTCCTGAAACGTAGTTGTTTTTTAAAGTAGTAATTGTATCAGTATACAATACTTGATTTATCAATTTAATCAACTTCTTTTTCACTGTTTCGTGTTAGGGAAAACGAAATATCTGAACGGATAACCCTTGATACAATGTTTGCAACAACAAAACTATCTGTCAACTGTCATGATTGTTTAGAGTCACAAATACGGTTCGTCATTGGTTGACACGGGAATCGTGACGTCACACTAATATACTCTATTAAAAAAATGAAAATGTTCTGCGGTTTTTATCGTAGAGGTGACGGACGACCACCTTGCATCTCACCCTCTCATCATCGCATGACTATTAATATTACTGGGTGTGACGTCACAGGAGTACATACACAACACGCACACATGCGAGCAGGCAGCATCCTGTGAGCTGTGCTGATACACTCCACTGCCTTGTGGATGTCAGCGAGCATTTCACGGCCCACTGGATGCACTGAGCACAGCGCAGCACACGCACGGCCTTCCGGATCATACATATCGTTCAACCAAAGTCTGCTCGATCTACGACTAGCGGAGTCTCGCCAAACTAGCAACTTAGGTCGTGGCAGTCCGTTCAACAATGTTAAAAAAGGGAACCCGCAACTGACGTCACATCAGGACTACAACAATGGAACAAATGAATTGAATTGATGGACAAACAATCAACTGTCAAAATAATAAAATTGCAACCAAAGAAATAAAAACAAGTGTAGCAATAGTAACTGCTCGCCATTTAAAACTTTTAATGATAGACAACGACTAAGTGAACGTTTTTTTATGTGTATTTGTTTGTTTTTTTGTTTTCCAAAATCAGAAGAAATAATTTTTTGCATTTGTTACATTGTTGTCATTTGGTGTTGCTAGTAGCCTTTTGTTGAGCATTGTTGTCATTGATCACGGCCCTCTAGATCCCGATATTTCTTGCACTGCCTCCTCACAGGAACTAGTTTCTCACCGCCTTCAAGAAAGACCCTGCCAAGCGTCCAGCGCCCCCCTAGTTCAGCGCCCGCTAGTATACACAACACAAGTCACGGTCTGTTGGGTGATCGCTGCTCCGCGTTTAGTCTCGCGGCACCTGCTGTAGTTATTGCCCCCCCCCCCCCTCCCCCTACCACTTTCATTACCGGTATCACTACTACCCCAGGTGCGAGGGTGGGTGGGTGGGTAGCGAGGTGAGACGAAACGGGCCAGCAACAACCACCAACACAACATTATTACTACAAATGGATATTTATTTATTTATCAATTGGCCCAATACAGCATTTTATACCATTTAACCATGGATTTACAACTATCTGGATGTGCAACATGGTTGGAATACGCGTCTGCGATTCTCATTTCCGGTTTTTGACATTCTCGGGCATTTTAGTCCCTATCGCTAAGCAATTACACATCAACAGTCACAACAACAATGTGAGCAATGTCAACATCCGAAACTCAAGGGCTAAGATGGCCGCCCACCGCCTTCTTCCCTCTACGTCAAAAACCGCAGAAAATTTTCATTTTCTAATTATATCTCAAATTTGAAACACAAAATCGAAAATCTGATAAACCATAGCGCTGTGGTTTGGTCAGCCCTACAGACTGAATGATAAATGTATTTAACGTTATAATCAGTATGACTGTGATAACGATTTCCTTAGTAATTTAAGGAAATCGTTATCACAGTCATACTGATTATAACGTTAAATACATTTATCATTCATTGTGTAGGGCTGACTAAACCACAGCGCTATGATTTCTCAGATTTTCGATTTTGTGTTTCAATCTTGAGATTTAATTTAAAAAAAAAACTTTTCTGCGGTTTTTGACTTAGAGGTATCCTTCGCTCTTATTTGGTACATTGATTTGTTAGATGATTCATATCCAGTAACGAAGTTACTATTATAAGTCCATGATTTAACAGTAACCAGTACAACAACGGATGATTAACAACGATGAATGATAATAAGGAAGGGAGGAGGGGAAGAATGGTACCGGCAAGTAGCCTACTCCTTTCGAAAAGTACCAAGGGGACCATCGGCTTTACGTCCCAACCGAAAGGACGGTGTAACTTTGACCAGTCATATAGGTTCCTCCACTAACCTGGACTGTTGACGAGAAGAACAAAGCTGTTACACAAGCTTTCGAACCCTCCAATCTGCTCTAACCAACAGTAACTAGTCTTTCAGCTAGAGGAGAGTGGTCACCCATCCATCTCCTGACCTAGCCCGAGGTTGCTTAACTTCGGTGTCCGTATGGGAACCGGCTAAGTGACTGCGGCTAAACCGTTGGCTAAATATATATTTATCGGAGAAACTGAACTCTCGTGGATATAGTTGCCCCAACGAAAGAATTCTGATGCTTACGACACAGCCGAGTCCAAGGTGACAACTTAATTTTCTACTTCGCTAATTCCTACCGTCTAATCTAAACAGGTCCATTGGGGATAATTTAAGACCTTCCGTTGGTTACCTGTAACGGAGGGTGTGGCCAAACCGCCTGTGCACTCGACTAAGCCAAACCGTGCATTTACGAATGTGTGAAAGAACGCCAGGTATAGTCGTCGTACCACATCTTTGATAATGCTTCCGTCACGGGTGGGTGAGCGGCAGCCAACCAGCGGCCGTGGCTAATTCAAATACCTGCTCGGGTTGGCCGAGACCGTAAACACGTCATTGATTGATGACGAAAACATTACCGTAGTTATTGTACGACGACTTGATCTGTTGATGTTCTTTCAATTGGCGCGGTTGAAAGGGGCAGTAGACAATGACCCGAGATCTGTATGCGAGTACTTTCATTGGGACTAGTATATCTGTTGATTTTCTTTCAATTGGCGCGGTTGAAAGGGGCAGTAGACAATGACCCGAGATCTGTATGCGAGTACTTTCATTGGGACTAGTATATCTGTTGATTTTCTTTCAATTGGCGCGGTTGAAAGGGGCACCAGACAATGACCCGAGATCGGTATGCGAATACTTTCATTGGGACTAGTATATCTGTTGATTTTCTTTCAATTGGCGCGGTTGAAAGGGGCACCAGACAATGACCCGAGATCGGTATGCGAATACTTTCATTGGGACTAGTATATCTGTTGATTTTCTTTCAATTGGCGTGGTTGAAAGGGGCACCAGACAATGACCCGAGATCTGTATGCGAGTACTTTCATTGGGACTAGTATATCTGTTGATTTTCTTTCAATTGGCGCGGTTGAAAGGGGCAGTAGACAATGACCCGAGATCTGTATGCGAATACTTTCATTGGGACTAGTATATCTGTTGATTTTCTTTCAATTTGCGCGGTTGAAAGGGTCAGTAGACAATTACCTGAGATCTGTATGCGAATACTTTCGTATGGAGCAACTTCACTACACGCGACTTTGAAAAAACCTTTTTCGTCACCTATTACGACTTGGTGCGAAGCGAGAGTACCCACGCATCTTGTCAACGTGAACCGAGTATACACATGACAAAGCGTCGCGTGACCACGAAACGTCGTCCCCATGACAGACATCGGACAGCCGACGTTTATGTCTACAGTAATTTGTTTAGATTGATCTAAAAGAATCAGTGGAAGGGATGATCTACTTAATAAATATACCCTCAGCCTTCCTTCCCGACCAATAGAGATAATAATATGCATGATGCGTGGGTTGATTCGTGTTGCATGATGGGTAACTGCCTTGAGTCGTAGCACAGCGCTCTGTTCTGGCGGCGGGGGAAGCTACAACTAACGCTCCACCGCTCAACAGATTGCGGACAGGAGTGTCGAGATGCAAAGAAAACATGAGGAAATGGGGATTTCTGGAGGATCACGAACCATGTGAATGCGGACAGATTCAGGATCCCCAGCACCTGCTAGTCTGCCCAAATCTAGAGCAGACTTGTACAATAGAGGATCTAATTTTAGCAAATGACAAAGCCATAAAAGTGGCGGATTTTTGGAAATTAGTTGTCTAAAACGGTGTTCCGGACACGGAAACGAACGAACGAACGACCCCCGGGTCTTGGAAACGACAAAGAATTGAACTCCAGGGCCCACCCAAATTCCCAAGAGGTCCTAAGTTTGTTTCTAGTCTTAGCTCTAAGACCAGCCTTACCTCCTGTAAAACCAGACCCAGGTCACATGAAGAAGTTACTAATTCCTGGTAGGAACAAGGACACAATGAACATTCCAATAACATGTTTTAAAGATTTACAAATTTGTTTTAAAGGATTTCTTGACATTATTTCACAATAGTTACAAATCACAGAATTATCGACATAAGGTGAACATAGACAAAACATTTATTATTTGGTGTTTAATGACGTACTGGACAACTATGCTCACAGGACGTCGGGGGGGGGGGGGTGATTGGAGTAGAGTGACAAGTAGGAGGACTTGTATCAAAGAAGCTAAAGGGATGACAGGAAAGAGGGCAGAGGTTCATCCAAAGATACTCCTCATTTACTCGACACTTTAAACTCTCAGAGTCGGAGACTAAAAATTCAATTCGCTATCAAATATGTTGTGTTTTCCCTCAACACTTTTAAAATGTTTAGCTAATAGGCCTACATCTGGTCCAAATTCTACCCAGGGACATTTATTTCCAGAAGATATTTTCGTCGTCGTAGCGCAACTTTCAGCTGTCTAATCAACACTTAGGGCGGAATGCACAGTCGTGTAAAGTATGTGATTTGTTTATGGTTGCTATGAAGTTTGTTCTTCTTTTGGAAAATAGCATGTAATAAAACAATTCCATAGCAACAAATCCTGTACTTAGCTTGACAGTTGTCTGTGCGATTTTGGTCGTTTTTTTTTCAAAATCCTGCCCTTCGCCTCCAGACAGGTAATTTCGCAATTTCTTTTTAGCTGTCTAACTAATACTTATCTTTTCGTTTTAAGTCGTTCTTTTTAAAAATCCTGCCTCCCACCTTCCCCCCCCCCCTCTAGATCGCGGAGGTCACTATGATGGATACCCCAGGCAGACCACAACATTCAAGATCGATGTCAGATGATGGAAAAGCGACCGAGACACAATTTCCCATCCGCAATTTCCAGAACAGTGTTTATCGATCCGCCTCAACCAATCAGAAGCCAGGTAATATTACCTCCGGCCAATCACGAGGAGGGCGAACTCTTATCAGGACGACGTCAACTCGAGGTACATTCCAGAGGCGATCAGAATGTGCCTGCATGAGAAAGACAGGCCGATACTTCTTGAAGTTGTCACAACAATTCGATAGACCTTATTCAGAATTGATCTAGGACCCTTAGATAGAGCTAATCTCGGCACTTTAGATCTTCAATGACAACAATACATAACAGTGCAAAGATACACCTAACTATAACAAGCAAAACACTACTACTTGTCAAAATTTACAATCACGTATACGCAAAAGTAATTACACGAAAGTAATCTAATTACATTTTGAGTGTGAAAGAAAAGTAATACCATTACTTTTCATGGTAATTCACCACAAAATTGCGATTTATTTCAGTGATTATTAGCGCCAAGTGAAAAAGAACGTCGTATTTAGACGCGACTTAGATCCACAATTTCATCATCGAACTTTTACCGAACACAATTAAATGTATAAGCATTTTATTATCTTTTTTTCCCCCTGAAACCATGGTAACCAATCAGATATTATTAAACCGAAGACTAACAAAGTTTAAACCAAACGAAATTCGTTCAAAAAATCTACACGATCCACATTTTAAAGAAAGAACGTTGCAATTTTGAAAACAACGGAATGTACGTATACGTCAGATTTATACGTGAGTAGAGGGGGGTGGGGGGGTGGAGGAGGGGGGGGGGGGGTAGATCAATATTAAAGACAAAACACTTGACACAACTGCGCGTGCCCGCAACTAAACTAGAAAGATGCAAATCTTTGGGGCGGTTTCATTCGTGTACAGTCGTGGCCACGAGACATGCAACAAGATTAGATGCGTAGTAGGAATAGAGGCGCACTATTGTAGGGAACACACACACACACACACTAACTGGTCGCGCATACACTAGAAAGATGCAAATCTTTGGGCGGGTACAGCAGTGGACAGGAAACATGCAACAAGATTAGGTGCGTAGTAGGAATAGAGGCGCACTATTGTAGGTAACATACCGTAGGGAACACACACACACACTATAACTTGTCACGCATACACTAGAAAGATACAACAATAAAACCCGAGTAGGTGCGTATAGTGTCATTGAAGGTGTAGGGGTTGATTGATATTTGGGCTTAACGTCTTATATTTTATTTTTGCAACTTGGCTAATCAAGACGATGAGTGGGTGATAATGAAGATGAAATTGGGGGCTCTTTGGAGGAAATGGGCAAGTAGGAGGGCTCGTGAGGAAAGGGAAAAGGGGAGGAACGTGGATTGGGGTGTGGACTGCACTTCGTCTGACTTCTCCTCCTCGACCAGTCAGCCTAGGATGGCCCTACCAGAAGCATACGCTTCCGCCGGCATAGCATCGGTATCACAAAAGCACGCAAACCTGTCCACCACTAAAAGGTAGCAGTCCCTGGGCAGGATTGAAGGTGTACGATGTACCTACAGTACAGTAACATACCGTAGGGACAGTATTTATCGATTCGCGATGACATATTGTACAGTAGAGTTCCGCGGGAGTTTACACCATGGCCACACCATTTTCCCCCCGTTTTGGACACCCATAGATAGGTTGAAAGATAAGCTACCCCGGGATTTCTTGTTTTCCAAGAACGATCGGACCTCATCGCCTTGAAGAATGTGATGTTGTATTCAGTCATCTGAATTCGTCGTCCTTTGCTCGAGTTTGAATGGTTATAATTGCTGGACTGGACTTTGCTCTAGGGGTGTACCAAGAAAACTACCTAAAAGGTTGGTGTAAACTCCCGCGGAACTCCACTGTAGTTTACTTTTTTGTTTTGACAATTTTAAAGCGATTTCAACCGACATAATCGGATGTCCCTCAAGGTGGGTGACAATGAACGGCCACGCAGCTATTGATAATGAACCCGGCTCTATATTTGATTGAGGTCGTCACGCTGCACCTCGTCCAACTGTGCTGCGCGCGCAACGCTTCACCGCGCCGGCCTAGCCTGGCCTAGCCTAGGCCCAGACTCGAATCACTCAATCGAGCGATTGATCGATCGATATTTTCACGCGAGTTTTTCCGATCGTCTCCGATCTGGGCCGACGGAGAAAGTATAGCGCGCAGACGACGAAAAACCTCGATAATTAAAGAAACTGCATCGCGGACATCCATTGTTGCACCGTTGCCGCGTTGACGTAGAAAGCATTGACACTATATAGGGGGGGCGGTGGGGGAAACACTTTTTGTCCCGTTTCAAACTAAGGTCCGGTTGATCTCCGATTAGCGGAGGCTCGTCCAACTCCCAAGTTAGGTCGTCGCAAGGGAACCAAAACCGCCATTTTGGATCCCACCAAAAAAAACTGTTGTAATAGTTAAATATCCTTTGTAGATCATGTAACACAATACTTAAAACACCTAAAAGAGAAATTTTGATAGAAAATAATGATTGAAGATTGTAAAATATGATGATGTTTCCTTTTAAGGAGGTAATTCTATATGACAGATCACTTCATTTGTTTTCTTTCACATTTCTCCCATTTGAATAACGTGATTTTTAACATTGTGGAACGGACTGCGACGACCTAACTTGGGAGTTCGACGAGCCTCCGCCAGGCGGAGATCAAGTAGACCTTGGTAGAAAGCATTGACACTATATAGGGGGGGGGGGGCGGTGGAGGGGGCACTTTTTGCACGGACTTACAACGATCTGGATGTGAAACATGGTTGGAATACGCGTCTGCGATTCTCATTTCCGGTTTTTAGCATTCTCGGATATTTTAGCCCCTATCGCTAAGCAACTACACATCAACAATCACAACAACAATTTGTGAACAATGTCAAAATCCGAAACGTAAGGGCTAAAATGGCTGCCCACCGCCTTCTTCCGTGGCTATTTTTAATTGGTACATTGATTTGTTAGCTGATTCAGGCCCAAGGTCTACTGGATTTACTCCTAGCGGAGTAATTGCGAAGCGCAAAGTAAGGTCATTGAATGAGATCCAAAATCGCCATTTTGGATCTAACTACAAAAATCGCATTATTATTTAAATAATCTTCACCAATAATGTGAACTTACGCGTAAAGTATTAACAAAAATATATATATAGAATGTGAAGACCAAATCTCATTACCGATTGTTATTTTGTCTTTTTGGCCCATAATTTGTTTTGACAGATCAATTCATTTGTTTTTCTGAATGATTCTCCCATTTGAATAACATGGGATTTTTAACATTATGGAAATAGGTTAGATGACCTTACTTCGCGCGCGCTGCGCGCGCGCTACAAGCGATCTAGTGGACCTTGATTCAGGCCCAGTAACGAAATGCTTTTTGTCCCGTTTCAAGCCAAGGTCCGATTGATCTCCGCCTAGCGGAGGCTCGTCGAACTCGCAAGTTAGGTCGTCGCAGTCCGTTCAACCATGTTCCAACATCGCGTGTTATTCAAATGGGAGAAACGTTAAAGATAACATATGAGAAAAGCTGTCAAAATAACTTTGGCCTAAAAGGACATCTGATCATCACTTGATTATTTGTTGATTGACGACGTACTCGACAGTTAAGGTCATATGACGTCTTCTGAATCAAGTCCGTTATACATCGGGGGGGGGGGGGGGGGGGCGGTTGTCATAAGGGGAGTCCCGGAAGGAAACAGCAAGACCAAGAGGGTGGAGAAATCTTAAGTGGGACAGTGCGGAGGGGGAAGGGACTAGGTCTTCTTTTGTTACCTCTTACGACTGGCAGGGTCACCCTGGGCCTATTCAACCCCGAACCCAGGTGGGCAAGACCATTTAAAAACTATCGAATGCCTACTAAATTTTTTGAATGTCACCTGACTTGGATTCAAAGCTTCTTCTTGTTTACTTAAGTGTGACCAAATTAGTGGAGACTTAAATATTTAGTTGGAAGTCATTAGACCTTACATGAGATGGCATTCTATATGCTTAGATTGTATTTTTTTTTTTTTTTTTATGTAAAGCGAGTGTTTGTACATTGCAAATTTTTTAATAATTTCCACAGCTATTATACTTCTTAGTCCTTTGCATAACGAGAATGACGGTATAAAATTTGGGTCAAAGGATGACATATATAAAAAGAAAGCTTGAGACGAGTACTTTTCAAAAAACCATGATATACCGCTGGCAAATCCAGCTTTCTATGTCAAAACTAGGGTCAAAGGTCAAATTTGTAATTTTTTTAATAATTTTTAATTAAATAATGAAAAATGTTTGCAAGTTGAATCATACGCTTTTTGTAAGGTTAATGTATTATGTTTCTTTAAAAAAAATTAAATTAACCATTTAGCCTTTTTTGACCTTAATTGAGGTCAATTTCCTCAAAATGGGTAATTTTTAAACTTTTCTTCGATTTATTGGCCAATATTCATTATATCAACGTACTTACTCATAAATACGTTAAAATGAATAGTTATTATTGTTGTCACATTGTTTTCACGGTATTCATTCAAAATGGCGGTCAAAGGTCAATAGGTAAGTATCGTCAAACTAGGTCTAGTAACTAAAATATTACTTGTGGGTACTCTAAAGACGCAGAATTTTAACTGCAATTACAAAAACGAATAACAATATAATGTTTTAATCGTAAGAGAATGTTATTATCATACAACTTATAAACTACTTAGGATTGTTACTGAATTTCTAATTTATGTTCTCAGACATCAGAGTATTTTTGAATAGGTGTGCAATTGCAACAAAATACATTTTTAGAAAAGAACATGACCATGCTCAGATACGTGATATGATAGTATGATATGATATTTGTCCTAGCAGTCACTATCTAGTCGTCAAATTAATTAGGATTGAAGTCAAAATCACTCAAAATTGAAGTCGTCAGATTAATCACCTTCTGATTCACTGGAATTCTCATGCTGGGTACCGATATTTGGACAGTCCTTCAGCTTACACGCGTGGGTACACTTCAGCTGATTGGCCAAACACTCATAGGTCGGCATCTTGCAAACACGGCAACAGTTACAGGCTAGGAGATCCATAACGGTCAAAGGTACTGGAGTTCCAATCATCCACTCGTTGCTCAGATCTCCTTCTGCCGTGGTTTTCCATCCATAGCCACACAGATCAGGAACATCAGGGTTGACTTCCAAGCAACGTATCAATAGATCGTGTTTGGTTGATAACTCACAGTCGCAGGATATGAAGCAGTAAGCAATCGTTACAAGGTGGTAGCTGATTAGACTTCATATCGTCACACTTACTTGTAAAAAGCTCGTAGCGCAGCAGGTTGACGTATGACAGAGTCGTGGTCAAAGAGCAGAGTTTACAGACAAACTCTTCGAGTTTTTTTGATGACATCGATAGAAACTCTCCAGTCCTGACCCATCTTGCTTAGCTTGACACAGAAATGCGAGTTTTTTCTCATGATATTCAAAGTTCTCTTTTTCCCTTTACCACTGAATGAGCTCACTCAGGTTGGAACTCATAGTCGTCCCCTACACCTATAAATGCGCCCGTTGTTAACAAGGTAACCGTTTCATACATGTCATTTCCCATATAGAAAACATATCCATAGCAACATTGGGTGCCTCTAGGTGAAGTGGCCGACTATGAATTCCAACCTTTGTCACAACCAGTGCATGGAGGTCAGGGAGGGTATTACATACTTCGAATCCCAACGAACTCGCTAGTTTTTGCACATCTTCGAAGTGTGTTTGATTTTTGGTAGTCAAGCGTCAACCAGCTGCCCTACGATCTTTTTAAAAGTAAATGTGATGATATTAAGTCTAATCAGCTACCACCTTGAAACGATTGCCTTCTGCTTCAAATCCTGCGGCTGCCAGCTAACCACCAAACAGCGGTCTGGATACGTTGTTTGGACGCCAACCCTGATGTTCCTGATCCGCGTGGCTATGGATGGGAAACCACGGCAGAAGGAGATCTGAGCAACGAGTGGATGATTGGAACTCCAGTACCTTTGACCGTTATGGATCTCCTAGTCTGTAACTGTTGCCGTGTTTGCAAGATGCCGATATGTGAGTGTTTGGCCAACCAATAAAAGTGTACCCACGCTTGTAAGCTGAAGGATTGTACAAATACCAGTACCAGTACCAGTAGCCAGCATGAGAATTCCAGTGAGTCAGAAGGTGATTAATCTGACAACTTGGACAGTGACTGCTAAGGAAGATATAACATAATACTAGTATCATATCACGTATCTCAGCATGGTCATGCTCTTTTCTAAAAATGTATTTTGTTGCAGTTGCACAACCATTCAAGAATACCCTGATGTCTGAGGACACTAATTAGATATTCAGTAACAATCTTAAGTAGTTTAAAAGTTATATGATAATTACATTCTCTTACGATTAAAACAT
This sequence comes from Isoperla grammatica, assembly GCA_945910005.1. NCBI lineage: Eukaryota > Metazoa > Arthropoda > Insecta > Plecoptera > Perlodidae > Isoperla > Isoperla grammatica. The sequence goes on along the minus strand of OX246749.1, from coordinate 2,267,235 downwards.
GATATTATTATTATTCGTTATTGTAATTGCAGTTAAAATTCTGCGTCTTTAGAGTACCCACAAGTAATATTTTAGTTACTAGACCTAGTTTGACGATACTTACCTATTGACCTTTGACCGCCATTTTGAATGAATACCGTAAAAACAATGTGATAACAATAAAAACTATTCATTTTTACGTATTTATGAGTAAGTACGTTGATACAATGAATATTGGCCAATAAATCGAAGAAAATTTTAGAAATTACCCATTTTTAGGAAATTGACCCCAATCAAGGTCAAAAAAGGTAAGTAGGTATTTTTTTTTTTTTTTTTTAATAAACTTTATACATTTATCTTACTAAAAGAGTATTTTTAAACTTGCAAACATTTTTAGTTATTTAGTAAAAAATTATTTAAAAAATTACAAATTTGACCTTTGACCCTGGTTTTGACATAGAAAGCTGGATTTGCCAGAGGTATATCATGGTTTTTTGAAAAGTACTCGTCTCAAGCTTTCATTTGATATATGTCATCCTTTGACCCAAATTTTATACCGACCAGGCCTTTTTCGAGCGTTATGCAAAGGACTATCTCGACATTGTTGAATGCACGTTGGTAACATTTTTCGTTGTCATTTACATATTATTTATTGTTTGTTTGTTGTTATTGTTTTTACTAATGACAGTCGCGGTTTGGCCACCCACCTTTACAATAATATAGATAATATATAATATACTCATTGATACAACGGTGACTTTGGAGCCGTCCTAGCAACGAAGCACTCAATAAATTCAAAGTTGTTCTGAATCGGCCATGTTGATTCTGCCATTTGTCCGCAGGTGTTCGCACTGTCCAATCACTGATTCGTATGTTTCGTTTTTTTAAATATCGATCTTTGATTGGTTATCGCTCACCGGTCGATGGTGTTCGGAGCCTACAGGGTTGGTTTAGTCACTTTAAATTAAAGTCTGCCACTGAAAAACAGTTTAGTTACTGAGTGGGTAGACTCTCAATGTGAATTTATTTTATTTATTTTTTCATTTGTTTCTAAACGATGTTTTTGTAGTGTGGGCGACAAAATGGTGGTTTTTGGTTCGCTTGCGACGACCTAACTTGGAAGTTCGACGAGCCTCCGCTAGGCGGAGATCAAGTTGATAGTGGGATGTAAAATGGTGATTTTAGATACCACATGACAGGGACCAACTTCTCCATCAGGCAGGAGATAAACTAAACTGTGTCCATGGCAAAGCTGAGAACGCCTCAGGGCATTTCCCCCCCCCCCCCCCTGTATTTATGATAGTTGTTTGTACATCCCGAGTGCGATTCCTCGAAACTGTTGGCTGTACAAACTGTCAAAAAGTACAATACAAAATGTAATCGTTTGTTTGTTGTGTGGACGCAGCTATTATTTGACTAGATGTTGGGTTTCCAGCAAATGTGCGCATGGTTGAACTTCTGTTATGGCTTCCGGTAATGAATTCGGGGATTTCGTCTCATGTTTGTGCTAGGCAGGTAGTGGGGGTGTACATCATTTGTGAAATGACAAGATCGACTGGTTTTCTTGTTCGCAACTAAGCCACGTAACCATGCACTGTAGATCTTGATTTCCACTTTACCAAACAAACCATCTTCGAAAACAACGCAACCAAAAACACCGCCGACCAATGTTATAAACTTGTTGATCCCATCACTGCGATTACAATGTTGTTTATTTCTAATGTTTTTGTATAATTTAAGCTCTTTGTCTTCTCGGCTGCTGTGCCAGCTGTCGAGTGGCACCGCCGCTCTTATCACTGTTATCAGAGATGATTGACAATGATGTGTTGTCCAAAACAGTGGCGTGATCATTTGCGCAACTAAACAGAACCAATGAGCAGGACTAAGTAATAATAATTTCTTGTAGGAATACCCGTTATAGGCTGCACACCAGTAATGTGCCCCTCTTCAGGTGACTAACTAGGTATATTAGGGTGTTTGGATAGTTGGGAAGGAATGTCCGAGGGCTGATAGTAGGACTCAATTCCAGCATTCGCTGACTGAGGAAGACCTCGGAAAAAACCTTCAGTCAGGACTGGCGGTGGCCGGAATCGAACCGGCGACCTCCCGAATTAGAGTCTCGCGTCTTAGCGCTGAGCCACCTCTATCGGTTAGGCCTATGTCCAACTACCCACCTTGCGAATTACCCGATTACTGTCCGTTGAAACTGCTTTAAGAGCGAAGGATACCTCTACGTCAAAAACCGCAGAAAATTTTCATTTTTTAATTATATCTCAAGATTGAAACACATAACCGAAAATCTGAGTAATCATAGCGCTGTGGTTTGGTAAGCCCTACAGACTGAATGATAAATGTATCCTACATTATTTATAATCAGTATGACTGTGATACTTAATTCATTAAATTACTAATTAAATAAGTATCACAGTCATACCGATTATAATGTTAGATACATTTATCATTCAGTCTGTAGCGCTTATCAAACCACAGCGCTATGATTACTCAGATTTTCGATTTCGATGTGCATTCTTGAGATATAATTAAAACGTGAAAAGTTTCTGCGGTTTTTAACGTAGAGGTATCCTTCGCTCTTAACAATTGATGATCTTTACCGTGCGGCCTTGTACAGTGCTGCAACGTGAAAGAACGACAAGAAATATGTTGATTTTCTTCGAATTAACGCGCATAAATGGAATAGTACGAGACAGGGTTGGCAAGTGTATATTTATGTCGGGGGTTGTACAGAGAAAGCTAAGACAACTGATGATCTCTGCCTTGTAAAGTATAATAACGCGAACTGTCGCTCCATCATAGACGCAGCGGGGACCAACTTGGACATGTTAAAAGCTGTGTAACCCACCCTTGCACCCTTGCACGCACCACCCTCGTTAATCACGAGGTGCCTCTTCTGGTATCGACTTAACAGTCATACAAGGATTCGACATAGGTCGGCAGAACTATTGGGCGGGATAGGGTACTAAAATTACCGCGCTTTTTTTTTTATTAATTTGCCATACGTTTTTTCGCGGTTTTTGATTGGTTGTAGAAAGCTATTACGAAAATTGAAACCTGTTATAGGCAGGCGCGTACTGGCTAAGGATGCCGGGATGCCATCGCATACCGGGCCCCTGGGCAAATCCGGGCCCTTTGGCAGTCCGGGCCTCGGGCTGCCACCAGAAAGTTCCTATGATGTTAATACTTCTCTGTATATTGCTGAGAAAATCTTAACCCCACTCTATAAGTATTATTTTGAAATGATAATTGAATTTATTGTAATATTTATTGTAAATATTCATTGGAATTAATTGAAATTATTTTGCAACTGGAAGTGACCTCTGTTAATCGCACCCTGACATTGCATTTTGGGCCATAAAATTCAATGCAACCCAAAACAAAATTTTCACGCCTTCGGCGGCTGGGGCTTGGCCCCAGACCCCAGCTGCGCCACGGCCCCTCGTGCGGGCCCCCCCGAAACCCAGCATCCCGGGTCTTTTTATCCCAGTCCGCCCCTGGTATGTGACATATATCGCCACTAGTAGTATACATTCTATACCAACTGGTAATGCGTAACTACGCACAGAATGCGTCTGCTGCTTATCTCTCAATCACAGTATAATGTAATGAGATCCACTGGGATTTAAACCCAACGTGGCCTAGGCCAAGTCTGACAGGCGCCGTAGCTGATAAGCACAGACATATCATAACACTCTAGGGTGTCGCTTCTAAAACCATGTTGGGCAACTTGGTTGGGTATACACCACTACATAATTATTTGATCCATTTCCGAGGTTTTCACTGCCAACTATGCTATAGATGATTTACAAAATTTATCTAGAGGGCCGTGATTACTTCTTTTTAAGGGTTCTTGATAGATCAATGCTCAACAATAACAACTAGTTTTCATGGCACGTAGATTTCACTTATTTTAAGAGAAATCTACGTGCCATGTTGTTGTAACCTGCTAGATCTACATCTTACCATTTTATACCAACCACCACTGTCCACCACTGTGTGAATGTAACATTTTAATAACTAGTAACTTTTAGTAAATTCTGTGTAGCGTAATATGTTAGCAACTAAACTATAGTACATAGCACATGTTCACAGATATACATTTATTCTATCTTCTATCTATACTTTATACACTATATCTTTTTCGACCTGTTTAACAATTTACTGTACCTCATCTTTAAATCATTTCCATTGCTGCTTAGTTCGTATATTATAATATTAGTAGGGCCTATGTAATTAATTGTATGTTTCTGTATTTTTGTGTATGTCTATATTGAATTTGCATTAGTGGAATTTGTATTCTGTTGCAAATAAAGGCCTAATAATAATAATAATAATAAATGTTATGTTAAGGTGCATTTTTCACTGTTGGTACTGTTGTTGTTTTCACAACTCTATCCCCCCCACCAAGATACAAATTGGAAACATTTGTAATAGCAAAACTTTAAATACAAGTGTATGCAAATGTATGATCCGCCTTCCATGCCCAGTGACAGCGAATGTTAACTTATACATATATAAAGTATAAACAGCCTAGTTTAACAAGATTGTAAATCAGTTAGTAATACATTTCCATTAAAACTTCATCGCCGGCCGCTAATCAGATGGCAAGTTAGACCGATACAAATAACACAGGGTCGCGTGGCTGGCATGCCCGGTAGATGTTTTACGGACAAGGGAAACAACTTCTTAAACTAGGCCTTACCGGGGGTGGGGGGGGGAGGAAGGGGGGGGGGAGGATTGACGGCGTTTTAACTTCGCAATTGCGCAACGGTAGAAAATCAATGTGATGTTTACAAAGACAAGCGGATGTCCACCCCCCTCCCCCTTCTCCCCCCCCCCACCACACCACTTTTAGACTGAAGCCGGGGTTGAACGGAGAATAATTCGGAAAGTTAGAGTGAAAAAAGGCATTTATTATTGTTATTATTATAATTATTATTATTATTATTATTATTATTATTATTATTATTATTGTTATCATTATTATTATTATTTTTATTTTTTTCATTTTTTTTAAATTATTATTTATATAATTATTATTATTATTATTATTATTTTTATTATAATTCTTATTTTTAATATTGTTATTATTAATATTTATTACATTGTTTCCCAACATGGACCAAATAGAACCGCGAATATTAAACCCCGCCAATACACCAGCATTAGTAGCAAGCCCCACTGTTCCGTGTTAAGTGGCCGTATTTTCTTAACTATTACACTTTTGACAATTTTAACTAACTTATAGTTGAAGCGAAGTTTTCGTGTGGCATTTCTTTATTAACTTAAAAAAGTAAATAATTACTGTACTGGAAACTTTTCGACAGAAGAACATTCTACACAAGGCAAAGATCAAGAGACCTACATAAAGGTAAGCAAACCCTACACGATGCAGCACAGTGGTAAAAGCACTCTCCTACCTAGGATTCAATTCCATCACCAAGTCTTAGGAATAAGTAAACGGTGACTTTGGAGCCGTCCTAGCAACGAAGCACTCAATAAATTCTCTAAGTTGTTCCGAATAGGCTTTGTTGATTCTGACATTTGTCTGCAGGTGTTTGCACTGTCCAATCACCGATTCATATGTTTCGTATTTTTTAAATATAGATCTTTGATTGGTTATCGCTCACTCGTCGATGGTGTTCGAAGCCTACAGGGTTGGTTTAGTCGCTTTTTAAAATTAAAGTCCCCCACTGAAAATGATTGGTTATCGCTCACTCGTCGATGGTGTTCGAAGCCTACAGGGTTGGTTTAGTCGCTTTTTAAAATTAAAGTCCCCCACTGAAAATCAGTTTCGTTACTGAGTGGGTATAGACTCTAAACGTGAATTTATTTATTTGTTTATTGTTTATATTCTACCTTGCGGAACACCCACTTTTGTTTTGTTAAAATTGGTTTTTAATTGTAAACCGTTGGCTTAACGTATGTATTTTTATTTTATTTATTTTATTGTAATTAAGGCCAGTGGAGGGCACAATGCCCTCTTTATCCTGATGAGTGATGAATGATAATGAGGAAGGGAGGAGGGGAAGCCTTGTACCGGCACGTAGCCTACTCCTGTCGAAAAGTACCAAGGGGACCATCGGCTTTACGTCTTATCCGAAAGGACGGTGTAACTACATTGTTTGGGCCAAGTATGTTACTTCCAATGATATTCAACACGGTCAACACCTACAGTAGGCTAGATCACCAGTACCCAACCTTCCACTCAGTAGCAAGCGTAGCGATTTGAAGCCATCTTGAAATGGGCAATTTACATGCTAATTTTGACCTTTTAGTACTGCTAGCGCTGCCAATGGCAGAAAGTCGCATTAGAAACTCCTATTCCCGCCTGTGTTATTTGCCCAATTCAAGATGGCTTCTAATTGACACGCTTGTGGCTGCTAGGTTGCGCATCTAGCCTACTATAGCTGTTGAATATCATTGGTTATTTCAATGATACTATTCGAGACGATGAGGGGTGATGGACGAAGATGAAGGACACAAATTAAAACCCAGCGTGTCTTACGCGGGATTCGAACCCAAGTCCCTGGGTGGAACACGAACCGCATGAGCCACTGCACTCCCAATTAGTCTAAAGACATTGGCCCTAAGAGTAAGAATTTTAGAAGGATGATTAGGGTATGAATTAGCGAAATGAGTTACAAACTCTCCTATCTTCATTTAGTGGCTAAATTCTAGGGGGTTCTAGGGGGGGTAGGTTCTCGAGGGTCTATATGGTTTTTGCCCATAGTGAGTATATACGGAATAAGAGGAAAAGTAACCACAAATTGAGAGGGAAATTATGTTCTGAAGTCCCAATTTTTCAATTTCTTTAAGCTCTGATTTAGTAGCTCGGGTTGGTTACCATGGATTCAACAAGTATTACGTTCAACAACAATATACATGGCATTTGCCATGTTGGCAAAATAAGAGCAATGAAAAATATAACATTAAAATGCATAGGATACATGTTTACTTTGTATTGAAGTGAGTTAATCAATTCGGTTTTTGCACCATTTCTTCCTCAAATTTATTTATTTTTTATAAATATTTTTAAATTCTAAATTTTAATTTTTTCTGTTCAGATTTGGTCATTTTTTTTTGTGCATATTTGATATCACTCTTGCATGCAATTTACGAGTCTAAAATATCGACGTAGGCACTGCGGGTATTAATTTTTATAAAATTTGATTTTTGAAATTTGAAATTTGAAAAATATATTTTCTAAAATTGAATTTATAGTATTTCAAATGTATTCAAATGTGTATTTAAATCACACAGCTGCAATGAATGAGCGTGTAAGTATATGTGAACATATCTATCTGCTGTTATCTTTTCTCTCTCTGCCTCGTGTAAAGCCACCTTATCTTCCTTGGCGTGTTTGTCGATTGTTGAGAACTGTGACCACGCCCCCTTTTCGTAACCTCGCTCGTGATTGGCCGGCGTCGGGCACGCGCACAACAATGTCAATATCGACCAAATAAAGACAACCCCGCAGTCGTGCTCATCATGATAACTGCAACCAGCTCCCACACACACAACTATATTCGGGCGGGCTACTTCCAAACTGCTGCCACCTGGCTTTACTCCGCACAACTTTCGAATGAAAACTTTTTTCATTTTTATTCCACACAATTCGGGTTTAGGCCCGATTTTTCAATCGGTCATTAACGGGGCTCTTAGCTGATGGTCCGTTATCTGTATAAGGTTTGTTGGGTAACAGATAACGGACCGTCAGCTAACGTCCCGTTAACTGATTGAAAAACGGGGCCTTTAGTTAATATTTAGTTTTAATTATTACAACTATTAGGTTAGAGACCGTTTCAGATGGTTTGGTCACATGAAAAGAATGGATATAAAAAGGTTACTAGGGGAGCTATATTTCTGAAAGTTTTCACAGCATGACAATACTCACTGGATACCTACGTGGTTGTCACTTGCTATTGGCTGATTGAGTGTTTTCCACGCGGTCCGCCACAGAAATCAGCCAATAGCAAGTGATAACCACGTAGATATCACAGGGTTTCTCAAAAAAATTTTGCCCGTGACCCAAATTTCTAGGTAAACATCTCGCGACCCCGTCTTATATCGGACCTTATTTGCGTAGTCATACACTGACATAGATGTGGTCGCTTGTCAGCCGATACTTGCAGCGATTCGCTTCGCTCTGTGTTGACATTTTTATAAGCGGATGCGAGAGTAAGGAAGTTTCCCGCTGAGCCTCTTTTTTCAACTTTTCTAATATAGTTCACCTTTTTATACGTTTTCTTCAAAAAGTTCGATTCTATATCCAACTTAATTTCCATTTTTCATAAGCTCGCGACCCATAGTTTTAGAAGGCCTTACTTAAACTTAGTATTGTCACCCTGTGACAACTTTCAGTAATAGCCCTCTGTGTCTGAGGCTAAACACGCCTATATCTTATCAATACTGTATATTTCTCTATTTTCATCAGCAATTATTTTCATGTGTTGTAATTTTCCAAAATCAAACAAAAAATCTAACATTGTAAATAACTTAAGTTCCGTCATCTTGTACTCTATTTATTTATGTCACCAACTTATGTTCTGCCGACACTCAAGGCTTGCCTTCTACTGTTTTCCAACACTGTAGCTGGCGTAGTTGGCCGAGGTAGATTAGGCTTTGGACTAGTAAACCGCGGTCTATGCGTTCCAGGTTCGAATCCTAGCTTGGCCATAGTAGAAGTCATGTGGCGTTTGTTCGTCCACATAACCACCCATTCATCGTTACGATTAGCCTCGTTGCAAAATTATGGTACGTAAAACCCCAAATATCATCATCTTATCCAACACATGTACTGAAGAACTGATTGATTGATTGATATTTGATTGATATATTTTGGGCTTAACGTCTTATATTTTTGCAACTTGGCTAATCAAGACGATGAGTGGGTGATAATGAAGATGAAATTGGGGGCTCTTTGGAGGAAAGGGGCAAGTAGGAGGGCTGAGAATAAAATGCTTTGAAATTGAATAAAAAAAATTCAAATTGATGCAAACTTCGCTTCTCACAGCCCCTGGTAAATAGGCCACGTGTGTTTAGTGTTTAGTGTTTAATGTTTATAGTGTTGTGTGGTCCCCCTGCAACTCTTCTCTCCCACAACGGATACATGGACATATTAGACATATTACCAATAAATAGGCCGGGGCAGGTGAGCGGACGGGTAATGTTCGAAAATTTGAATCGGCCTTATTTCCGGCGGCCCCGCCATGTGTGTAGTGCGGACGACACTGGGGGGGGGAGGGGCAATTACGCTATCATGCGCAGGGACCGTGTCATTTCCAATATACACACCCAGCCGATTAATAATACTACTCGGCTAACGCGTAGTTTTGCACGTCGGTTTATACACCAGTGGTTCCCAACCAAAATTTTCGTTGAAATTGAAAAAGTTGGGCGTTTCAGCATTTAACGAATATTAAATTAACCCTCTCAGACGGCCCAACGTTCGCAATTGAGGACACCAATTTTGGGGGATTTTATTATACAGTCAAACGGGACCTTTGTTTGCCATTTATCGCTGTTTAAAAAAATTAAATGTTTAGAAAACCAAGGAGGGGAAAAGGGGGAAAAGAAACTAAGTGCGAGAAAAAATATCAAAAAGGAAAAGAAATACAAAATTGCAAAAACAAAATCAGAAACTTCAATCAGGATGTTTAGTTTAAATGGATGATTATTGCGACATTTCAATAGATGGTTTTCAGAATTGACCTAGAGAGCCGTGATTACTTCTATCCAAGGGTACTTGATAGATCAATGACAACAATGCTCAACAATAACAACTAGTTTTCAAACGTTACGTTAAGGTGTATTTTTCACTGTTATGCATTGTTGTCATTGAAGATCTAGAGGGCCGTGATTACTTCTATCTAAGGGTCCTATAGATCAATACTGTAAAAGGTCTATTATAGAGGTGTCGTGGTTAATATAGCCACTAGACTAGATTGTCTTTGTGCAGATCTACGCAGGCAGCTTATCAAACGGGTTGTTGTAGCAACAGCGCCATTGTCTCGCCGGGCGCCGCGCAGTATCAACAACGATAAGGCGACAGATGTTGACACGACTCGTGTTGCAGTGTTCCGACACTGGAGGCAGCACTTGATACATTCAGCATTGACATGGGTTCGGTCTTACCCTTTCACTCACTTTCTGACCACATAAAGCATGCCTAAAAACTTAGTTGTAATAAATCTAGGCACATACCAGTAGGCTAAAGAGGGTAAGGCCAGTGGCGTATTCAGGGGGGGCTGGAGCACCTCCCCTCCCCCCGAAATCCCAACTTTACTTATACTCTGCAAATCATTAAAATTTTCGCAAAAATTAGCCAACGGTTTAGCCGCGGTCGCTTAGCCGGCTCACATACGGACGGACACCGAAGTTAAGCCACCTCGGGCTAGGTCAGGAGGTGGATGGGTGACCACTCTCCTCTGAAACACTTGTTATATTGTTGGTTAGAGCAGATTGGAGGGTTCGAAAGCTTGTATAACAGCTTCGTTCTTCTCGTCAATAGTCCAGGTTAGTGGAGGAACCTATATGACTGGTATAAAAGTTACATAGTCCTTTCGTTGGATCTGACGTAAAGCCGATGGTCTCGTTGGTACTTTTCGACAGGAGTAGGCTACGTACCGGTACAGGCTTCTCCTCCTCCCTTCATCATTATCATTCATCAATCATCACTCATCAGGCTAGAGAGGGCATTGTGCCCTACATTGGTCTTAATTACAATAAAATAAATAAATAAAATACATAACAGTCAGCATTGACTTGGGGCCCGGTCTAGCCCTTTCTCTCTCCTTCTGACCACATAAAGCATGCCTAAAAACTTAGTTGTAATAAATCTAGGCACATACCAGTAGGTTAAAGAGGGTATGGGCAGTAGCGTATTCAGGGGGGGCTGGAGCAACCCCCCCCCCCCCCCCCCCCGAAATCCCAGATTTAACTATACTCTGCTAATCATCAACATTTTCGCAAAAATGTAAATAGATTTACTTATTAATTTCTCTATTTGCTTAGTCGGGAAACAATCCCGTATAGGTGAAATAGAAGAGGTGAAATACCTGGAGTGTTTCCCGACTAAGCAAATACTAAATAAAATATAATTACTATATTATAGTAAAAATTAATTAAACTATTACTATTATTATTAAAGAACGCCAGGTATCTGTTGAGTTTCTTATAATTAGCGTGCATGAAATGACAGGGATCTGAGGTCTGCATGCGAATACTTACGTTGGGACTAGGCCTACATATATAGTATAACCCGGTTCGATCTACATTTCTCAGCGAATACAAGATGATATAAATCCCATACTGTGGGTTTGTCAATAAGCTGGAAAACGAAAGAAACCATGGGAATATGGGAACATGTCCGCTGCGACCAAACTACCACAGGGCACGCGACCAAGTAAACCGCGTTCCTGGTAAGCGTACATACAGCAGTGTGGGTAAACTGCGTTCCTTCTAAGCATGTATAGAGCAGTGTGGGTAAACTGCGTTCCTTGTAAATGTGTACATGACGGGTAAACTGCGTTCTTTGTAAATGCGTTTATAACGGGTAAACTGCGTTCCTTGTAAGCATGTATAGAGCAGTGTGGGTAAACTGCGTTCCTTGTAAATGTGTACATGACGGGTAAACTGCGTTCTTTGTAAATGCGTTTATAACGGGTAAACTGCGTTCTTTGTAAATGCGTTTATAACCACACAATGTACATAATAGGACGGGTAAACTGCGTTCTTTGTAAGTGAGTACATAATACGCCTGGTAAAATGCGTTCCTTGTAAGAGTGTGCATGACGAGTAAACTGCGTTCTAGGTAAATGCGTTTATAACGCGTACATAACTACACAATAATAGGGCGGGTAAACTGCGTTCCTTGTAAGTGTGTAGAGCAGTGCGGTATAAATCGTAACGGTTACATTCACAACTCACAAGTCTTATTTTATTCTTATTCAAAAAGAACGAAATAATGTGATGGAACAGCGTTCAAAGGCACATGCATCATACATCATACAAACCACAATTTCTAAATTACACCAAACTAGTTAGTTCTATACATTAAAAAGCACTCCTGCCCAGGGACTGCTACCTTATCGTGGTGGGCAGGTTTGCGTGCTGTGGTGATACCGAGAGCTAGGCCGGCGGAAGCGTATGCTTCTGGCAGGGCCACCCTAGCCGGAGAAGCCAGACAAAATGCAGTCCACATCGTCCCCACTCTCTTTTCCTCCTACTTGCCCCTTTCCTCCAAAAAGCTCCCTGTTTCATATTCATATTTCACCCACTCATCGTCTCGATTAGCCACGTTGCAAAAATAAGGTGACCAGACGTACCAGTTTGACCGGTACAGTACCGTTATGGGAACACTTGTACCGGTGTCCCGAGAGATTTATTGAAAAGACGATTTTTTAATGATTTGTAATTTTTGGGGAAAAGGTGTCCCGGTATTCTGTCAATCAAGACAACGCGGTCGTACAGTGGGGGTGGGGGGGGTGGGGGGGGGGCTTCTAGCCCTCGACACTGAATTCGCAGACGCTGACTCACACACTCACGCACTCACTCAACTCACAGTCAGCAGAGTTTATTCCGTCAACAGGCGGCTGGCGAAATACGACCGAGCATAGGCCTAGCATGCCTACAAAAATATACCCACATTCATTTAAATACCTAATATGTATTAATTAAAATTTATATGAATAAAAATGTATTGATATTTATTTTGTTTTATTAATTCATGTTAGAAAGCCGTTTTCTGGGCATTTCGCACGCAAATTTGAATTAAAAATGTTTCGCCTCTTTCGACTGACCAGACCCCGTGCTTGTCCATGGAGTTCGTAATCCTTACACTTTGTTTGTCCCGGTTTGTAATATTCAAAATATGGTCACCCTGTGCAAAAATATGAGACGTAAAGCCCAGATATCAATCAATCTCATAAAAGCACTCCTTGGATCCGCCACTGGACTCGATAAGCCGCCCCTTCACTCATTCATGAGAGAGACACATTCTTAGCGGACACATCTTCAGCCTTACACAACACGCGGGAACTGGTTTATCATTACACAATTGAGTAACTGACGTCTGTAAGGGATTGTGTCACAACCTCTATAAAAGATATAATAGCTTCGTTCTTCTCGTCAACTGCTCGGCAGTCCAGGTTAGTGGAGGAACCTATAGGGTGTATTCACATATTGCGCATGGTGGCCTTACTGGAGGCCACAATGTCACGTGATCGGTAGTTCATTGTTACTATGTTTCAGATGGCATTTGATGCAAATTCAACTGTTCTCTAACTTTGGTTTGCTGTATTATTACTAAAACGCAACATAAATAAACTCTCTTATTTCGGCCACTCTTTTTGTTGATTACAATGGCACACACACATTTTCGTAGACTTTATCGGGGGATGTACGTGTTCAAACTTGTCATATTTCCCCGTAAACTATATTATTCGTGTTCTATTGATAGCTAAAAGAAACTTGAAATAGTAGCCTACTATAGGTGGCCTCCAATATGGCCGATGTGACGTCACGTGAATACTCCCTATATCAAAGTTACACCGTCCTTTCGGATGGGACGTAAAGTCGATGGTCCCCTTGATACTTTTCGAAAGGAGTAGGCTACGTGCCTGTACCATGGCTTCCCCCAGGGGCGGACTGGCAGGTACGGAACTACGGAAACCCGTACGGGGCCCCCCCCCCGGGTGGGGGCCCCCTTGGGGGCCACCACCCAACCCCCTGAAAATAAATATCTTGCGCTATATAGATAATGAAACTAAATAGTAAGAAGAGAATAATATGTCATCTTATGTCAGTGTAGAAAGGGACATAACGTATCAAATAGACCATCTACAAGTGTTACAAAGATTTCCGCTTTCCTCGTCTAGTTTATTTAAAATATATATAACATGCCATTGTTTTGAAAGTTATTTCTTAAATTTAATTTTCAATGGGTTCACAGTCCATATGTTCCACATATTTATCGTCGTGTATCGATTTTTAAACGTGTTTATAAACATTCTAAACAAATTTATAGGAAACAATGCAGTTTGAAATATCCAACTACCAGTGTTGGGAAAGTAATTTCTTTAATTTACTCTTGAACAGTGGTGTTCACAGTTCAACATGTTGTTCCACATACGGGCCTAACATCATTTATCGATATTTACACATGTTTATTTATGCGTTCTCAACAAATTAATAGGGAACAACAATCCTCCAAATTTCTGTTCGCTAGCTCGCAACTTGAGAGTGACTTTTGATAGTTTGCGAGTAAACTTTGTTATAATATAAGAAAAATTACAAATTGGGCTGATTGCGTGTTTATAAGTGTTCAACATTTTCAAAAGCGAACATTTTGGCAAAAATATATCTATCGGCGCCTACTGAGATCCGATCCCGCGCAGCACTATAAACATAAGCCTTTTCAAATCACAGGATCGAACTTCTATCCTAATTAAGGAATTATAAATGCAATATTGACTGTAGTTTCATTGTTTTTCATGATAGGATATCGCCTCAAAACGCGTTTTAGGCCACTAAGCATCATGCAGGACCGAAAATTGTTTCGCCTTCGGCGAAGTTGCCTCCGGCGGCAGGGGCTTCGCCCCAGACCCCAGCTACATCCCGCTCGCTCGTTGCGAGTACAAATTACACGGTGCGAGTGGACAACTAATATAGTCGATATTTAAAAGGGTTGAGAAACAATATAGTTTGAAATATACAATATAAAACCACCAGTGTTGGGAAAGTTTTTTCTACAATTTCGTTTTTTAAAGTAGTGTTCACAGTTCAACACGTGGTTCCACATAACTATCATCATTTATTGATTTTTAAACGTGTTTATATGCGTTCTACATAAAATAATAGGCTGAAAAAGTGTCGCCTCCAGCGGCTGGGGCTTCGCCTCAGACCCCTTTCAACTTCGCCAAGTTCCGGGGCCCCTAAAATCCTTTTCCGTACGGGGCCCTTATCCCCCCCAGTCCGCCTCTGGCTTCCCCTTCTCCCTTCCTCATTATCATTCATCAATAATCACTCATCAGGCTAAAAAGGGCATTGTGCCCTACACTGGCCTTAAAGGGATAGTCAGATGAAGAACTAAAAAATCACCAATTAGTCATTAGTCCATGAAATTCAGTTATGTGTAAAATACAGTTGATATAGGTTGCTTCAATGCAAGAAAAAAAATAGTGAACAATTAGCTTTTCTACAGATTCCCTTCGGCAGCTCTTGCTGCATTTTTCTTCTAAAGCGTAGTGTAACTGTATCGGTTCTGAGGTCGCTGGCGCCCTCCCGATAGACAGAGGACTCATTGTGTTATACGAGACCAGCCCGCGCTCCGCGAAACGCTCGGCGACTGCGGACAGTACCGCTCAAAACAGATTGCAACTTTTCTACACATCATGTCACAAAAAAATTAATTGCAGGGTATTTTGTAGAAGTAAACGTTCGTACTAAGAAGCATGTTGTCGGTAGAGAAACGATGCACATTAAACCTCCTGATCGATTTTTGATCAGTGCCCTATTTTAGCGGTGGTTTTACTTTCTCAAGGCAACATTTTTTTTATATGGGAATTACCATGAGAAAAGTTGCTCGGTGCTACTTGGTAGCACCAAACCAAATAATCGCGTTTTCTTTAATTTTTTAACCGCCTGCTTTTAAAGTATGGTATCGTTTAGTCATGTTTTTTATATTTAAAGGTGGACATCTACAAATTGTAGTTCTTTAGTTTTTCACCCGACTATCCCTTTAATTACAATAAAATAAATATATATATATACGTTGCGACAACATGTAGTCGTCGTACAACAACTTCGGTAATGCTTCCGTCACGGGTGGGTGAGCGGCAGCCAACCAGCGGCCGTGGCTAATTCAGACACCTGCTCGGGTTGGCCGAGACCGTAAACACGTCATTGATTGATGACGAAAGCGTTCCCGTAGATGCTGTACATAAGAGTGTTTTGGATAGTTGGAAAGGAATGTCCGAGGGCTGTTGTTAGTATGACTCAATCACAGCATTCGCCTCGTTTCACGACTGGGGAAAACCTTCAGTCAGGACTGCCGGTGGCCGCGGAATCGAACCGGCGACCTCCCGAATTAGAATCTCGCGTCTTACCGCTGAGCCACCTCTATCGGTGATGTATGTATGTATGTATGTATGTATGTATGTATGTATGTATGTATGTATGTATGTATGTATGTATGTATGTATGTATGTATGTATGTATGTATGTATGTATGTGAATACCTACGTTAGGCTATAGTATACTCGTTTGTTTAGTGCAACAACATATTTGCAAGAAATAAGAATATGCCTACTTCTCTTTGAATTTAAAATTCTGCACCTCCGTAGAATAAACAGTTCATGTAACTAACAATGACTTTGCTAATAATGTTGCAATAGAAAGTTGTGGCTAAAATTAGACAAGTAGGTATTTGTATCAAGTTTCTGACTTTCCCTAAATGTTTACATGTCACAAAAACCAAATTGCATAAATAAATAAATGAATAAATAAATAAATAAATAAATAAATAAATAAATAAATAAATAAATAAATAAATAAATAAATAAATAAATAAATAAATAAATAAATAAATAAATAAGTAAATAAATAAATAAATAAATAAATAAATAAATAAATAAATAAATAAATAAATAAATAAATAAGTAAGTAAGTAAGTAAGTAAGTCAGTTAGTAAGTAAGTAAGTAAGTAAGTAAGCAGGTAAATAAATAAATAAAAATGTGTTTATTGTCGACCCCCCCTCCCCCCCCCCCCCCAGTCGGTAGGGGTTAGAATCAACACCGTAGCCAAATCAGATCCACTGCATAACGCCGGGGTCGTCGTAAGCGGAGTCCAGCAAGGCCAAAATGGGAGGAGAAATTAAGGTGGCGGAAAAGGGACAAGGTCTCCTTCCCTCGCCTCTCACGACTGGCAGAGTCACCTTGCGTGCCTATTCTACCCCGGGGCCAGGAATGGCAAAACAGAGACCCTCCCTCTTTGCGGGCACCGGTCACCACGAGGAGCGAAGCTGGTCATTGACTTACACCGAGCGCCGTCAAGTGCTGCTACCTAGCGTCACTTGCTGGAGGCGAACTGTCGTGACAGCGGACCCGACACTAATTGTTGGCGTGACCTTCGTAGGCCGAGGTCGTTTGGTCTACATGATGTACGTAAGGACCGCACTTAAGTATTAGCTCGATATGTACTTAAGTACCACACTTAGGTATGAAACAGGTATGTACTTAATACCGATAGAGGTGGCTCAGCGGTAAGACGCGAGACTCTAATTCAGGAGGTCGCCGGTTCGATTCCGGCCACCGGCAGTCCTGACTGAAGGTTTTTCCGAGGTTTTCCTCAGTCGAAAAGCGAATGCTGGGATTGAGTCCTACTATATCAGCCCTCGGACATTCCTTCCCAGCTATCCAAACACCCTAATAACCTAGTTAGTCACCTGAAGAGGGGCACATCAGGTAAAGCTGGTGTGCACCCTATAACGGGTATTCCTACGAAAAATTATTATTATGTACTCAAGTACCGTACTTCGGTATGAGGCCAATATGTAGGCCTAACGTACTTAAGTATGAAGCCATAACGTACTTAGGTTCCGTGGGCCTGGGGGGGGGGCAAGGGGGGACCCGCCCCTCCCTGTGGGGGCCCACTACGCCACTGGTGGAATTTATCGTTCAGTTGTAGAGGCCCCCAATGTAAAAAGTCTCAACCGAACTCAGATCGTTATCTACTGCCTCTTTTATGCACGCTGTGTCAAAGAAAATCGACAGATTTTTGACGAATTCTTTCACTCTCTTGTTCTTTCAACTCCCACGACACTTTAAATTAGAATAATCGTCTAATTCTCATATTTAGATAATGAAACATTATAAATGTCTATATTCATCGTTCAATTAAATTCATCCCCTAACTGACACCTCCTTTTCCTACGACCTTGCACCTTGACAACATTGGTAAAACCGTAAAAAAATTCCCTGCGGGGTTAAAGTGGAAGGGGGGCAATGCGCCCCCCCCCCCCCTCCCCCCCGGCGTTTCCCGATTATTATCTATTTGCCTAGTTCTGAATTTTTCCTAAACAGGTCGTGGTACACGACGAACGCAATATGATGAAGTTACAAATAATGATGCAATCAAACCTGACATTTACATGGTTCAGCCCTTTAGATCTTCAATGACAACAATGCACAACAACGAAAAATAAACTTTGACCAAAGATTACTAATCTTTGCTTTGACATAACATTTCAAAACTAGTTTGTATTGTTGTGCAATGTTGTTATTCAAGATTTTTAGAGGACCGTGATAAATGCACTGGACCTCACTGAGTAAGCCTTTAACAATTAGAACTACAACAATACACAACAATACAACAGGTCAGTGCGGCCCATTGGAAAAGGAAAACGCCAAAATATTATATTATTAAATCATGTAGTGGAGGGGGCGTTACCGCTACTCGAAGTTAAGCAACCTCGGGCTAAGTCAGGAGGTGGATGGGTGACCACTCTCCTCTGAAACACTAGTTACCGTTGATTAGAGCAGATTGGAGGGTTCGAAAGCTTGTGTATAACAGCTTCGTTCTTCTCGTCAACAGTCCAGGTTAGTGGAGGAACCTACATGACTGGTATCAAAGTTACACCGTCCTTTCGGATGGGACGTAAAGCCGATGGTCCCCTTGGTACTTTTCGACAGGAGTAGGCTACGTGCCGGCACCAGGCTTCCCCTTCTCCTTTCCTCATTATCATTCACTAATCATCAGGCTAAAGAGGTGGCTCAGCGGTAAGACGCGATCCTCTAATTCGGGAGGTCGCCGGTTCGATTCCGGCCACCGGCAGTCCTGACTGAAGGTTTTTCCGAGGTTTTCCTCAGTCGTAAATGCGAATACTGGGATTGAGTCCTACTTCGGACATTCCTTCCTAACTATCCAAACACCCTAATAACCTAGTTAGTCACCTAAAGAGGGGAGGGGCACATAGGTAAAGCTGGTGTGCACCCTATAACGGGTATTCCTACGAAAAAATATTATTATCAGGCTAAAAGAGGGCATTGTGCCCTACACTGGCCTTAATTACAATGAATTAAATAAATAAATACTGTGACAAGTGCCCCCCTACTATCCAGTGCTGTTGTTGTTGTTGTTGTTGTTGTAGATGTTGTTATTGTTGTTGTAGTATCAGGCTAAAGAGGGCATTGTGCCCTACACGGACATTAATTACAATAAAATAAGTAAATAAATACTGTGACAAGTGCCTCTTTACTAGGCCTAGCCAGTGTTGTAGTTGTTGTTGTTGTATAGATCTAGGTGGCCGTGTGGATGGAAGCGAGCATACTCATCTCGCAGGTTTGTTTTGGTTGAGGCCTAGAAGATCCGCCTACCATCATCCATCCACAACCAGCCAGCCAACAGGAAAACGAAATGTCACTCACCCAGAATAGCCTGCAATGTCTCGTCGGCTTCTATCGGCTCCATCATCGCGATAGCTCACATGCCCGCACGTAGACGCACACGATACGCACACATTTCGACGAGAAAACTGGCATTTTGTCCGGTATTTTAGTTTGTTTCGCACACGGAGAAGTGGTTCACTGCTGGTTCTGCGGTCAACTGTGACGTCACGACTTAGTGCGGAGTTTCGTCAACAGGTAGCAGCACGGGACGGAGGTGAGCGAGGCTGCTACTAACGAGCCGATCTTCGCCGTAATGAAGTGGCGCACGTAAAGGGGTTCGGGGTAAAGTATATATTATAATTATATTAATATAAAAATATATAAATAATAAAAATAATATTACTAATAATAATAATTGTTTGTTATTATTGTTATTATTGCTTATAATAATTATTGCTATTGTTTAAAACTACGCACTTACCAGACGATAGTCTGGCTGCAAAAACTGTGCTTTTGCTTTAGTTATATTTTTTACGAACGCTTCACAATATTCAATAAGTGACAAGTGTCGGTAATGTAGTTTTCTAATAACTATTGGCTGGCCTACCTAATGGCATTGTAATATTATTGTAATCATTGAAATATTGCTAACCAAGTTTTTAATTCTTTGATTTCACACTTCTTCGTATTGTGTACCTAGCGTTCTCAAATATAACTTTAAAAAAATGTTATATAATTTTGCGTAGTTTTCACAGTCAGATTTTCAACGTATAGTCATTGAGTTTGTTAAATGGTATAGTTCTTCTACTGATAGTATGTAGTGTAGAGTAGTCATATTCTTGGATCAGTTTTATGGGGACAATATTGCATAGTATTCTACCTTCAATTATTCCACTAGGGCCTGGCTCATACCAAAGATTACTGACTAGAGAAGATGTTTCATCGCCGTGTTAAAATATCTGCGCGAAATTTTCTAAGTCTCACCACTAGTACGAATTCTCAACGCAAGGAGCGCTAGTTCTGCACGTTTGACCAAGGTCCACTAAATCCCCTGGTGGCTACTAGCGATTTAGTAGACCTTGCGTTTGACTTCGTTACCGTTAAACAAGGTCTACTAGATCGCTAGTACGTGCCAGGGGATTTAGTGGACCTTGAGTTTTAAACTTTTGGAAGAGCGACTCTTGCGGTGAGAATTCGAACTACACGTCGGACTTAGAAAATTTCGCTCAGACACGCGCAGATGAATTCCCATATGAATGAAACATCTTCTCTAGTCAGTAATCTTTGCTCATACCCGTCTCTTAACAATATAAATCTAGTAACACCCTCTTTACCCGGCAAATCTCCTTGAATACAGGCCCGTCTGACGGTCTGAGCCCGGGGAAGAATAGGCCCAGAATGACTCGCTAGTCGTTAGAGGCGACGAAAGGAGACCCTGTCCCTTCCCCACTGTCCCACTGAATATTTCTCCTCCCACTTGGCCCTGCCCTCTCTTGCCGGTTTATGGGGGGGCTAGTGAATCAAATACCTCTTACGGCATCTTGTTTTAATTTGTCTAATTTAGTTTTATCCCCCTTTAGCCCCCCCCCCCCCCAACCCTTATGACGACTCCCGCGATATAGATAGCTGTGATTCGGATCTGGCTTTATTCTTCATCATCATTATCTTTCTCATCTTCATTATCAACCGCTCATCGTCTCGATTAGCCATTGTTGCACAAACATGAGACGTTAAGCCCCATTAATCAATCAATCAATCAATCATTCCTAGAATACAGTGGCTGTTTGGTTGGATCAAGTCTATTCGCGTTTAAATCGAGATGTAGGCGCGCCACCGTCGCGACCATCATGGCCGTCCGAGCCGGGATAAGGCCGGGATAAACAACGCACGGCTAACCTGTGTTCCATATGTTTCTGGCAGTAGGTTAGTGAGTGACAGGGTGATGGTGTCTGTGATACACATATATCACATAAACGCGTTTGTTGGGAACATACAGCGACCATTTGTCGAAACAAATAGGATTAATTTTGCAGGAATAATATTAAGTAACTGGTACTATATAGGTTAGCATCCCTTCATACATCATGTTTACATGCAAAAACCACATCTGATAAACGTGACTATTAACTGCACAATGAAAACAACAAAGTTAACGCTCCTTGCACATATAAAGCAGGTTCGAGGAAGTGTAAACAGATGATTATTTTTTATATGTAAGTAAGGCAAAGACGGCTCTCGTTCATATCTTGAATCACTATTCCCCTTTTATCCTATCTTCAAATTTCTTTTTATTCTTTACGGCCCTCTTTTCGAACTAAACGCCCATCCGAACACCATGCCTCCCCTATACCTCCCATGCCCCCAAAACCAGAAACGAATGTTCTCTACGAAATATACTTTCTAAAGCTAAAAGGTAAATGCAACGCAGCTGATTCTAGTAGGCATGCTAAATGTTGGATCCTAAAAATAGGTTTGTAGTTGATCATTTTGTATCAGTAGCCTGTTATGATTATTGGTAGTAGAGGTAGTTGAGGTGTTTTATGCCTCCCACCCCCTTACACCCACATCCACACGCACGCAATCTACACTTGAGGGGAATTTTCCTGTAAAATGCTGAATTTCGGTGTTGGCGTTTAAAATTACGAGATCAAACTAGGATTAAATGTTATGAATTATATTTGTGTCATCACCCCCCAACAAATACATTGTCACAATTCGGTTGGACCATCAAGTAAACATAATCTTTCGTAGACATAGTAAGTATTTTTTTATCAAATTTATAAATTAAACAAATTCCCTCCAATGTGTTTGAAGACCTATATGTCAATTTATGTTAGGACTAACTGTGCTCTTTTTTAACACAGTATATACGAAAATATATTTTACAAAATGGTAAACTAAATTTGTAATTTTTAAGACTGCATACCATACCAGCATGCAATTCGACACTTCTACGCAACTGCGTAAGCGCCGAACTCATTCGGATCTAAAAACACTTCGTGTTAAGAGAATATTTGTTTCGCTCGCCGGTTGCTACATTGTGGCATAGATCAACAAGCTGTTGATTGTAAATTTTAACATGTTTACTTCCCCACAATAATCTTGATCATGTAATTCACTCATACTTTCTATCGCCGTCTATATAACACACAGCGAATACCGGCCATCTTTCCGTAACCTATCCTGGCTGTACTGGTTCTCGATTCGTCCGCCAGAGTTCAGCCACTTTGGATTTAAACGCGAATACCTTGGTCTATACGCGGCTTCATCCACAGCATCAGGAGTCGCGCGTGTGTAGCGACCTTGTAGTACCCTCGCGCGCTGTAAAGATAGACCTCACAGATGGGATGTACGACTCGACTAGGGCCTACAACGAGGATATTAAACTTGAAAAATGCCAGAGGGTGGCAAGACGAAATAAATAACACTATCATTCGGGTGTAAAGAGTCACTTTGACCTGTAGGAAATATATTCGATTTTAAACATTTTTTACTGATTTTAAACGTTTTGAAACATGTTTGTGTCAGTCGGATGAATTTTAAATTTTATTGAAACACAGTGGGGGGGGGGGGGGGGGGGGAGGATGAGGACAGATGGGTCCCTCCCCTTCCGACGTCCATGTCAGTAGGAATAAAATAATTTTGAAGAATAATTCAGAATACAACAAACACAACAACAAAACTTGTTGCACGCTCTGACCAATCACAGATTCCCCTGTGGTTCGCGCCAAGAGCGGTTCATTTAAACGATGATTTCAGTTGTGTTTGTTCTATTCTTGATTGTTCCAGCCGATTTTTCTTCCATTTGAATTGTTGCCAACCTGAGCACTACTCTTAACTTAGTTTTAAACTAATTGACAATGTAGCCAACATACAAAAATATAAAACCGATATAAATATAAAAGCATGCATTTGTCAACTGATACAGTTATCTCTGGGTAAGACGCATGACTCTAATTCAAGAGGTCGCCGGTTCGATACCTGCTACCGGCAATCCTGACTGAAGGTTTTCCCGAGACTTTCCGCTGTCAAAAGGCGAATACTGGGATTATCGGATAATCCTTCCTAGCAATTCCAAATACCACAATACCTAGTTATTCACTGGGGTATGAATTTTCCCTGGATTGTTTTCCTAAAGGCTGGTCCACACAGATTTGTAAGACATACGATTTAAGGTTTAAAGCGTAGTCGTAAAGTTGGATCATAGGAAACACGTACTGGCGTTCACACAAAGTTTTAGTTTTAAGACGTTGTTTTCATTGTTCTTTTTAAAACAACGTCTTAAAACCTTATGCATTATGTCTTAAAAATCTGTGTGGACCAGCCTTAAAGAAAAATTATTAATAATTATGAAGAAAAAATAAATGAGAAAATGCATTTATGGGAAAACTGAGAGAAGGATAAACAAAATTTAATTTTAAAGTCGAAACAAACCGTGGTTTCCATCAGATTGTCACCGTGATATTTAATATTAAATGATGTTTTAATATTATACATATTAATTTTATTATTTTAGTCTTAAAAAAATGTAGTTTTTCTAGCGTTTTAGACTTTATTGCTACATCGTTGAACATGTCTTTTGGAAAACGCTACAAAATGCAAATTTGAAATAATATATGCTAAATTTTGTGAAATACATGTTAAAAAGACTTATCTCTATAACTATATCATCATATAACGATTCGCCAAAAACCGCAGAAAAGTTTCATTTTTAAATATATCTCAAGAATGCTACTCGAAATGAAAAATCTGAGTCAACCTCGCACTGTGTTTTGGTAAGCCCTACAGACTGAATGAAATATTATAAGTAACCATTGACATAGTTATTTTGATTACGAAATCAATAATTAGCAATAAAATTAATTAATAATAAAACCAACACTGATTATAATGTGAGACACAACTCCGAGCATTCAGTATGTAGGGCTTACCAACCACAGTGCGCTGTTAATTCATATTTTCGATTTCAAAGCCCATTCTTGAAATTTAATTTAAAAATGAAAATTTTTGCGGGTTTTCGACATCCCTTCGCTCTTAACTTACCTAAATAAATCCTCTGTAGAAACTAGAAAGTAAAATCCACGCAGACACATTTTACAGTTATCGAAATCATCTATTTCTGTATTGTCACAGAAAGTGAAATCTATATAATGTATCCTGTATACTGCCCGTGTATGAAACATTTGCCCCCTAATCCTGTATGGACATCACGTTGTTCGGGGGCCAATGTTTCTTGAACTGTTAATAGAGCAAGAGTTGGATTGGGGTTAGAGAGGGAAATGAGTTGGTTATGTCCGGGGACAGCTCAGTTGGGCGTCTGGGATTGAAGAGGAAACATCACATTAATTAGGTGAGTGGGGTATTGGGGTATTTATGGAGTGTACTGTTACACTTTTATTTTATTGTATTTTATTTTATTTTATTTTACTTTATTTTATTTTATTTTATTTTATTTTATTTTATTTTATTTTATTTTATTTTATTTTATTTTATTTTATTTTATTTTATTTTATTTTATTTTATTTTATTTTATTTTATTTTATTTTATTTTATTTTATTTTATTTTATTTTATTTTATTTTATTTTATTTTATTTCATTTTATTTATTTTATTTTATTTTATTTTATTTTATTTTATTTTATTTTATTTTATTTTATTTTATTTTATTTTGTTTTATTTTATTTTATTTTATTTATTTATTTTATTTATTTATTTAATGTCTATCCTATTCATTATAAAAACTGATTTACAATGGAGGACCTTAAATAAAACTAAGCTATGCAAAC
Organism: Isoperla grammatica; assembly: GCA_945910005.1. Lineage (NCBI taxonomy): Eukaryota > Metazoa > Arthropoda > Insecta > Plecoptera > Perlodidae > Isoperla > Isoperla grammatica. The sequence continues at coordinate 2,242,066 of OX246749.1, read as the reverse complement.
AATGAAATCATAAATAACAATAACAACGAAAACAAAACAAACTACTTAACTATATAAAATAAAATCAAGTGGTAAAATAATAAATAAAATAAAGAAGAAAGAAGAAGTGAGCTGATAAGCTAACTTCTCTCCAAGAAATAAACCGAAAAAAACACTGTTTTTTTTATGATACAGTATAAAAATGAATGGGTATTAAATAAAACCGGTCAAAATTAATGTTTTTTGTTATATGATGAAAACGCTTCCAAATATTGAAAAGTGATTCTGGTCCTGTCTTTGGTTTTGTATCAGCTACACAATGGGTTTCAAAACATTCACAGTTTGCTATCGCTACATTTTATTAATAATTTATTAATTAATAATTTAAAAAAAAAAAAAAATTAACGATCGTGAAAATATTTTTTTTTTACTTTTCAAGCCCATTGTGTAGCTGATACAAAACCAAAGACAGGATCAGAATCACTTTTTTAATATTTGGAAGCGTTCTCATGATAAAATAAAAAACGTTAATTTTGCGCGAATCTTATTTCAAATTGAATAATTATTATAATGGGGAAAAATTAGGAATTATTTTGGGTTAAGTTTTCAATAAGAAGTGAAATTTGCAAAAAAAAAATGCGCATACAGATCACTAATAATCAGTACCAACTAAAGAATTTGAAAACAATTAGGTGGACTTTATGAAAGTTAAACATTCTATACTATAGCCCGTTAATTGTAGAGAAAGGCTAAACATTACTATAAGTACAAATGGTAAAAATACGACATTGGCTGATGTCACGTTGTATGACGAAAAAATGTGTTTGTGACATACTGCAAAATGCAACCAATAATATATAACTTAACAAGACAAATTTTGAATTGTTTAACATTTTGTATTTTCGAAGAAGATAAAATTTGCGCTGGCCCTTTGTGAGTCTCATTCGCAAAATAGGCAAGTTCAAAAATGACACAAACATCGATGTAAATGTGAATACGTTTCTTTTCAAAATTTATTAATATTTCTTATATAATTGTTTTGATTTTTATGATTTGCTGTTTTTCTAAATTATAATTTTCCATTACATTAAGCAGGTTTTTCTCCCCATGCATTCCTTTTCAAATTATGTAAATTTTGTAAACCAAAAGTACTTATTGTAAAACGAAAAAGGCGCACCTAGGTGTAGGGGGCGACTATGAATAACAAGCCTCCTTAACTCTCGCTAACCCCATGTTCAAATGACCCCGGGGTTAACTCCTACCCAGGCTTCCCAGCATAATTCGGAGGCAAATATGACCTGTCTGATAGTAGGGTTAAGAAGAGTTATCTCAAAAATACTTTGAAATGCCGCCATTTTGTCAATGCAAATGACACATTTCAATTCTTTTTTGATAATATCCTATTTCTTGGATACCTTACTTTATGTGTGTATTGTTGTGTCTCAGCCAAGGAAGCTGCGCGCGCAATGGACTCGCCCCTGATTGGTCCGTGGCTGTCGGGACGTCACGTGTTAGTTACCGGCGCGACCGGTTTCCTGGGTAGCGCCCTAGTCGAGAAGCTGCTTCGCGCCTGCGCAGACATCGAGACTGTCTTCGTTCTTGTGCGGCCGAGACACGGGAGAGATGTGGACGCACGGGTCAGAGATATCGTAGCCACGCCGGTAAGTGCAGCAGACTGCAAGCGCGGCCCAGGCCGGTAAGTGCAGCAGACTGCAAGGGGGGCCCAGAGAGATGTGGACGCACGGGTCAGAGATATCGTAGCCACGCCGGTAAGTGTAGCACACTGCAAGGGTAGCCTAGGCCGGTAGGTGCAGCACACTGCAAGGGCGGCCTAGAGAGATGTCGACGCACGGGTCAGAGACATCGTAGCCACGCCGGTAAGTGCAGCACACTGCAAGGGCGGCCCAGGCCGGTAAGTGCAGCACACTGCAAGGGCGGCCCACGCCGGTAAGTGCAGCAGACTGCAAGGGGGCCCAGGCCGGTAAGTGCAGCACACTGCAAGGGCGGCCCAGAGAGATGTCGACGCGCGGGTCAGAGATATCGTAGCCACGCCGGTAAGTGTAGCAGACTGCAAGGCGGCCCAGGCCGGTAAGTGCAGCACACTGCAAGAGGGGCTCAGAGAGATGTCGACGCGCGGGTCAGAGATATCGTAGCCACGCCGGTAAGTGCAGCACACTGCAAGGGGGTCCAGGCCGGTAAGTGCAGCACACTGCAAGGGCGGCCCACGCCGGTAAGTGCAGCAGACTGCAAGCGCGGCCCAGGCCGGTAAGTGCAGCAGACTGCAAGGGGGGCCCAGAGAGATGTGGACGCACGGGTCAGAGATATCGTAGCCACGCCGGTAAGTGTAGCACACTGCAAGGGTAGCCTAGGCCGGTAGGTGCAGCACACTGCAAGGGCGGCCTAGAGAGATGTCGACGCACGGGTCAGAGACATCGTAGCCACGCCGGTAAGTGCAGCACACTGCAAGGGCGGCCCAGGCCGGTAAGTGCAGCACACTGCAAGGGCGGCCCACGCCGGTAAGTGCAGCAGACTGCAAGGGGGCCCAGGCCGGTAAGTGCAGCACACTGCAAGGGCGGCCCAGAGAGATGTCGACGCGCGGGTCAGAGATATCGTAGCCACGCCGGTAAGTGTAGCAGACTGCAAGGCGGCCCAGGCCGGTAAGTGCAGCACACTGCAAGGGGGGCTCAGAGAGATGTCGACGCGCGGGTCAGAGATATCGTAGCCACGCCGGTAAGTGCAGCACACTGCAAGGGGGCCCAGGCCGGTAAGTGCAGCACACTGCAAGGGCGGCCCACGCCGGTAAGTGCAGCAGACTGCAAGGGGGCCCAGGCCGGTAAGTGCAGCACACTGCAAGGGGGGCCCAGAGAGATGTCGACGCGCGGGTCAGAGATATCGTAGCGACGCCGGTAAGTGCAGCACACTGCAAGGGCGGCCCACGCCGGTAAGTGCAGCACACTGCAAGGGGGGCCCAGGCCGGTAAGTGCAGCACACTGCAAGGGGGGTCTAGAGAGATGTCAGAGATATCGTAGCCACGCCGGTAAGTGCAGCAGACTGCAAGGGGGGTCTAGAGAGATGTCATAGATATCGTAGCCACGCCGGTAAGTGCAGCAGACTGCAAGGGGGGTCTAGAGAGATGTCAGAGATATCGTAGCCATGCCGGTAAGTGTAGCGGACTGCAAGGGGGGCCCAGGCCGGTAAGTGCAGCACACTGCAAGGGGGGTCTAGAGAGATGTCAGAGATATCGTAGCCATGCCGGTAAGTGTAGCGGACTGCAAGGGGGGCCCAGGCCGGTAAGTGCAGCACACTGCAAGGGGGGCCCAGAGAGATGTCCGACGCGCGGGTCAGAGATATCGACGCGCGGGTCAGAGATATCGTAGCTACGCCGGTAAGTGCAGCACACTGCAAGGGGGGCCCAAGCCGGTAAGTGCAGCACACTGCAAGGGGGGCCCAGGCCGGTAAGTGCAGCACACTGCAAGGGCGGCACAGAGAGATGTCAGAGATATCGTAGCTACGCCGGTAAGTGCAGCAGACTGCAAGGGAGGCCCAGAGATATCGTAGCCACGCCGGTAAGTGCAGCAGACTGCAAGGGGGGCCCAGACTTACTAAACCACAGTGCGCTGTTGATTCAGATTTCCGATTTCGAAGCCCATGTTTGTGATATTATTTATAAATTAAACTTTTGTAAGGTTTTTGACGTAGAGGTATCCTTCCCTTTTAACGTTGGGCCAACGTTACAGTTGTTCGCCGCTCTCCCGCCAGCAGCGCTGAAGAAGGTGGTGGGAATCAGCGGTGACGTCACGCAAGCTTCTCTAGGCCTCCGCTCCGAGGACAGAGCGCTGCTGTCGTCTAAGGTGTCTCTAGTGGCCGCTTCTATCAACACAGCGCTTTACGTTACAGTTGTTCGCCGCTCTCCCGCCAGCAGCGCTGAAGAAGGTGGTGGGCATCAGCGGTGACGTCACGCAAGCTTCTCTAGGCCTCCGCTCCGAGGACAGAGCGCTGCTGTCGTCTAAGGTGTCTCTAGTGGCCGCTTATATCAACACAGCGCTTTACGTTACAGTTGTTCGCCGCTCTCCCGCCAGCAGCGCTGAAGAAGGTGGTGGGCATCAGCGGTGACGTCACGCAAGCTTCTCTAGGCCTCCGCTCCGAGGACAGAGCGCTGCTGTCGTCTAAGGTGTCGCTAGTGGCCGCTTCTATCAACGCAGCGCTTTACGTTACAGTTGTTCGCCGCTCTCCCGCCAGCAGCGCTGAAGAAGGTGGTGGGCATCAGTGGTGACGTCACTAGAGCTTCTCTAGGGCTCCGCTCTGAGGACAGAGCGCTGCTGGCGTCTATGGTGTCACTAGTGGCCGCTTCTATCAACACAGCGCTTTACGTTACAGTTGTTCGCCGCTCTCCCGCCAGCAGCGCTGAAGAAGGTGGTGGGCATCAGCGGTGACGTCACGCAAGCTTCTCTAGGCCTCCGCTCCGAGGACAGAGCGCTGCTGTCGTCTAAGGTGTCACTAGTGTTCCATTCTGCCGCTTCTATCAACTTCAACGCAGCGCTGCAGTCGATCGTGAAGACAAACCTGTTGGGAACGAGAAGGGTGTTGGAACTCTGCAAGGAGATGAAGCAGCTGCAGGTATAGACACATTATTGATTCTACCAAAATTAAATAAAAAAAAAAAATCAAATAAAATTAAAACTAAAAATTAAATTCAAATTAAATTTTTAAATAAATAAATAAAAAAAATAAAAAAGTTAATGGGTATTTTAAGGCTGGTCCACACAGATTTTTTAAGCATAAGATTTAAGGTTTAACGCGTAGTCGTAAAGTTGGATCATAGGAAACACGTACTGGCGTTCACACAAAGTTTTAGTTTTAAGACGTTGTTTTCATTGTTGTTCTTAAAACAATGTCTTAAAACCTTAAATCTTATGCTTAAAAAATCTGTGTGGACCAGCCTTTACTATTTTCATGTTATTTGCTTTTACGTTGCTAAAATTAACAGGGTTATGGGGAGGCGACAACAAACGACTACACTGCAGCGCTGCGAGCGTTCCGGCCACTGAGCTCTGCCTGCTAGAAGTCACCGAAACCCCCTCTAGAAGCCATTGCACTCATTATTATTAGCAAAATATCCATTGATTCCAAAGTCAGGGAGTCTTTCCAAGGACTTGGAAATTCGTATTGTTGAAAGTTGCGTGTATCCAGTATTCAGTGACTATCGCTCACAACGCTCTCTGTGCACTTGTTACGCCTCCCCTCGAGCCAGTAGCATCATAGCGTTCATTTAAGAATTAAGGAGACTACCATTAATGTCGCGCCTCGCGTCGACATCTAGCCATATTTAACTAAAATAAATACGCTATTATAAATCAATAGTCTTTAATAGTTCAAAAACTTACATTGCCTGGACCATTCCAACACAAAGAGAGACTAACAATCAACAATACATAGTTGCTAGGCAACCACCTGATCCATTCACAGTGATCACCGCCACCTCAGCCTCCCTGTCTCCTTGCCAAGGTCAGTTGTATTTGAGGGGCCGTGATCACTGTGAATGGATCATATGCTTGTGGATATGACATAACAAAGTTTGCTCTTATCACTAAAACAATAAATGCGATATTTTAAATCCGGCAACATATGGTAACAAACGTAGTAAAACACTAAAAAATACCAGTATGTCTAGGTTTAGGACTTTAGGAATAAAATATTAAAGATTTTAAATCTTAGGAAAGTGTAAACGCAACCAACCAATCAACTAATAAATAAATAAATAAATAATAAAGTTTAAATTCATAAATAATTAATTAAAATAAAATTTATAAAAAAATTTATGAAAATAAATTTTGTACAATAAAATTAATAAATTACAATAAAATAAAGTTGAATACAATTAAATAATTTAAAAAGCAAAGGAACTAAGACAACTTCTCTCTTCTGCGAGCCAGGCCCTGGTGTATGTGTCTACCGCCTACTGCAACTGTCAGAGAGGGGAGTTGATCGAGGAGAAGGTCTTCCCCTCCCACCAATCACCGGGTCACGTGATCCAGCTGATGACGTCATCAGACGAGTTCAAGGCCGAGACAGAGGGGTAAGAGCATTGAGTGTAGAGTCCCAGCGGCCATTGCGCGACTGTCTACCCATAAATCGCCCGTGTACGCTAGTAGTACTGGGGGGAGCCGCTAGGTGCCGCTACACGTACTCACTGATTAGGCCGCGCTGATGTGGCGGCATCTAGCGGCTCCCGCCAGTACTACTAGCGTACACGGGCGATCTATGGGTAGACAGTCGCGCAATGGCCGCTGGGACTCTACCCTACACTAATAAACTCAATGCTACTGTGTGAGTGTTGTGAGAAGCAAAGTGATTCCACAGCAACCTTGTGAATGCTGACGTCATCGATGAGTGAGTCGGAGCCAATCAGCGGGTGGCTTTTTCAAATACTGACATTTAATTGGCAAATACCTCACTCATCTATGACTTCAGAATCCACATAAAGTTGCTATGGAATGACTTTAAAGGCCGTATGCACAGTCAAGCTAAGTACAGGATTTGTTGCTATGGAATTGTTTTATTACATGCTATTTTCCATGAGAACAAACTCCATAGCAACTATAAACAAATCACATAACTCGACTCTGCATTCCTTCATAAGAGTCAAATCCTTAAGGCTCTCAAAAACTAGCAATTCTAATGCTCATTTGTTTATGTACAACCAGTGGCGTAGGACGCAACGGGGGGGGGGGGGGGGGGAATATATGATTTTTGAAGTTCAAGTCTTGGTATTGCCAAGATTAATTGCCATTATAAAAATAAGGAACAATGATAAATTTCGCACTTACACCTTTTGATTAGTGAATGATACAACAGCTATCCTACGCAATATAATTATTATATGTTTTGGATTGGCTCGATTGATTGATTGATTGATTAATTAATTCATTGATTTTTTGTTCTTTGGTGTGTTATAATTGACACTTAACAAATACATGTTACAACATAGAGACTAGCCCCCAAAGATTGATTGATTGAAGATTCATTGATTGATTGGTTGATTGATTGATTGCAGGTTGATTGGAGATCACCCTAACACGTATTCCTTCACTAAACATTTGACTGAGAACCTTCTGATGGAAGAACGGGGCGATATTCCTGTGGCCATCATCCGGCCAACTATAGGTGAGACTACTATATGTATACTACAGGGAACTTGCAACTGACGTCACAGCCGAACTACAACAATGGAATAAATGAATCGAACTGATGGACAAACAACGAGCTGTCAAAATAATAAAATTGCAACAATATGAAAAAAACGAGGTATGGCGATAGTAACTGCTCACCAGTTAAAACGTTTAATGATGGGCAACCAAAATGTGAAAGTTTTGTATGTTACTTGTTTGTTTTGAAGATTTGTTTTCAAAATCAGAATATTTTATTGTTTGACAGACTCTTGTTGTTTGTCCGTCAGTTCATTTCATTTGTTTCATTGTTGTAAAGCAAGCTTGCAAGAAGCCTATACTGGCCACGCCGTAAGAAGCGAGGTGTCCCCTAAAATTCTGAGAAGAGACGGTCGCTCCACACGGTCTATTTCAACGGTATTCACTGCCGGATTTCCCGATACCTGCAATGTTATTGTCCACTGCATTGACTGCACCAACCGTGAACGAAATGCGACCCCACCACGTCTGATAACAGGCGGGCGATATTATCAGTACAATACTGAGAACGGGATGCAATTAGATTTATGTTGGTAGTTGTCACACTCGTCACTTCACTATTACATAATCCGTCTAAGGCTCAGTATTACAATGACCCTATAACTACTTATTTGTAAAAAATGAACCTTACATTTGAAAAATATTTGAAATTAAAAAACTAAAAATCTAACAAACTAAAAAACTAAAAAGACTAGCATCATTGCCATGTGGACTGCTCTGTGATTGGTGGTTGGGCGAGCCTGAGGAAAGGCTGAGTTGAGGAACGACTAAGCATTTGACTTGAAATGTTCGAGAAAATTCACAGACATTTGAACACAGCGATGAGATAGACCATTTCAGAAACTATCTGGGACCCTTGTATGAGTATCAATACGGTCTCCTAAGTCTTCAAGAACAACAATACACAACAATTAAAATCAGTTTCCAAATGTTATATCAAGGTTCATTGATGCATACAAGATCATCATCTACTAACCTTGATTTTATGTTTTTAGTTGTTGTTCATTGATGCTAATAAAGATTTAGAGGACCGTGATGATAATCATACAAAGTGTAATAGTTCTCTATTTTAAAAGACCTATTTTAGGAGTGCTACTGTCATGAAATATCAGGTTGGCACTCTGTACTGCCACAAAAGGATCCTAGATAGTTTTAGAAATGGTCTATTATCTTGGCCAGTCAGTAATCTGTGTTAACTCCACCGCCCCCTCAGTTCTCGGGACTCTGTCTGAGCCGTTTCCCGGCTGGGTGGACAACGTCAACACCGCTGCCTTCGCCTTCATCGCCGGCGCCTCCAGGGGCATCTTCCGGTCCATCCTCGTCGACCGGAACAAGGTGGCCGACTTCGTTCCCTGCGATCACGTGGTCAACCTTATGATCGCCGCCGCGTGGAGCGCTGCCAACAGGTGAGCGGACAGTAGCGGTACTAGGGTGGAGTTCCGCGGGAGTTTACACCAACCTTTTAGGTAGTTTTCTTGGTACACCCCTAGAGCAAAGTCCAGTCGAGCAATTATCTCCATTCAAACTCGAGCAAAGGACGAGGAATTCAGATGAATGGATACACTCATCACATTCTTCAAGGCGATGAGGTCCGATCGTTCTTGGAAAACAAGAAATCCCGGGGTAGCTTATCTTTCAACGTATCTATGGGTGTCCAAAACGGGAGGAAAATGGTGTGGCCATGGTGTAAACTCCCGCGGAACTCTACTGTAGGGTGGCTCGGTGGTCCAGTAGTTAGCATCTCTGCTTCCAATGCAGAAGGTTCTGGGCTCAAATCCCGGTTCAGGCAGAGGTTCTTTTAATTTCTACTATGGATTCAATTCCATCACTTTTAGTCTTAGAAATAAGTAGCCGGTGACTTTGGAGCCGTCCTAGCAACGAAGCACTCAATAAACTCAAAGTTGTCCCGAATCGGCCTTGTTGATTCTGACATTTGTCTGCAGGTGTTCGCACTGTCCAATCACTGATTCATATGTTTCGTATTTGACATTATAGATCGTTGATTGGTTATCGCTCACTCGTCGATGGTGTTCGAAGCCTACAGGTTTGGTTTAGTCGCTTTAAATTAAAGTCCCCCACTGAATATCAGTCTTGTTACTGAGTGGGTAGACTCTAAATATAAACATATATTATTGGTTATTTATGACAGACCGTATGTTGAGCTGTGAGCGACCGCATGAAAGCTAGCCCTTACAGTTCCTCTTTTCTTTAACAAAATTCAATTATCCTAAACGCATCCACAATAAATTGTGGGATTTATTCATACTTATACGTGTTTTTTTATTTTTTATTACTGTTAAACAATTAAACGTGGGTTCCACAGATTAGGTTAAGTGCTTGCAGTATCAATCACTTGGCCTGGTTAATTCATTATAGCATATTTTCTAGTCAAAAGTGTCCTTACAGCCATGGTGACACCACAGCACCCTGAGGAACACACTTTTTGTCAGTCTTGATCCTTCCTCACATAAGCTCCTGCATCATCAAACACTTGACTTAAGAACTTCAAAACATCATATATTCCCTAGTACAAAGCGTAATAATACATGTCCTTACAATCATGGTCACAGCAACGCACCCTAAGGAACACTTTTTGTCAGTCTTGATCTTTCCTCACGTAGCATCTGCATTATCGAACACGACCTTAAAACTACAAAATATCGTATATTCTCTAGACCAAAGCGTAATAATACATGTCCTTACAATCATGGTGACAGCAACGCACCCTGAGGTACACCTTTTGTCAGTCACTATCCTTTCTCACGTAGCATCTGGATTATCGAACACGACCTTAAAACTACAATATATATATATATATTCCCTGGCCTAAAGTGTAATAATACATGTCGTTACAATCACGGTGACAGAAACGCACCCTGAGGTACACCTTTTGTCAGTCTTCATCCTTTCTCACGTAGCATCTGCATTATCGAACACGACCTTAAAACTACAAAATATCGTATATTCTCTAGACCAAAGCGTAATAATACATGTCCTTACAATCATGGTGACAGCAACGCACCCTGAGGTACACCTTTTGTCAGTCACTATCCTTTCTCACGTAGCATCTTGATTATCGAACACGACCTTAAAACTACAAAATATCATATATTCCCTGGCCCAAAGCGTAATAATACATGTCCTTACAACCACGGTGACAGCAACGCACCCTGAGGTACACCTTACAATCACGGTGACACCACAGCACCCTGACGTAAACCTGTTTCAGCCCGGCGGCCATGACAGTCTACCACTACAGCTCGGGTACTCTGAACCCGCTCACCTGGGGCGAGTATCTGGACCTGAGTATCCGTCTAGTGCGCGAGTACCCCTGTAAGATACTCTTCTGGTATCCGGCAGCCAAGTGTCGCGAGGTCGCGTGGAGAAACAGTCTGGCAGTACTTTGCTTCCAAGTCATCCCGGCGCAGATGTTCGACGCGGCCCTGCGCGCGCTGGGGACTAAGTTCGTGTGAGTGTTGGTAGACCTGCTTTCATTATCTTAGTGTGACGTCACCCTAGGGACTAAGTTCGTGTGAGTGTTGGTACACCTGCTTTAAGTATATTAGTGTGATACCAACATAATTTTCTACTTCTTTATACTTGGTTCCAACCTGATTCAACCAATCAGCTGCTGTTTACAGTGTTGCCACGGTGTTGAGAGCGTTGCCGTGGTGTTTACAGAGTCAACATGGTGTTTACAGTGATGCCATGGTGTTAACAGTGTTGCCATGGTGTGTACAGTGATGCCATGGTGTAAAGATTGTTGCCACGGTGTTTACAGTGTTGCCATGGTGTTTAGAGCGTAACCATAGTGTTTACAGTGTTGACATACTGTTTACAGTGTTGCCATGGTGTTTACAGTGATGCCATGGTGTTAAGAGCGTTTCCATGGTGTTTACAGTGTTGCCATGGCGTTTAGAGCGTAACCATAGTGTTTACAGTGTTGCCATGGTGTTTACAGTGTTGCCATAGTGTAAACAGTGTTGCCATGGTGTTGACAGTGTTGCCATGGTGTTAAGTGTGTTGCCGTGATGTTTACAGTGTTGCCATGTTGTTTACAGTGTTTCCATGGTGTTTACAGTGTTGTTATGCTGTTTACAGTGTTGTTATGCTGTTACAGTGTTGTAATGCTGTTTACAGTGTTGTTATGCTGTTAACAGTGTTGTCATGGTGTTTACAGTGTTGTTATACTATTTACAGTGTTTTTATGCTGTTTACAGTGTTGTTATGCTGTTAACAGTGTTGTTATACTATTTACAGTGTTGCCATGGTGTTTACAGTGTTGCCATGGTGTTGACAGTGTTGCCATTGTGATTACAGTGTTGACAGTCTGCTGGCGATCCAACACAAGTACAACCGCGGCCAAAGACATCTCACATTCTTCACAAAGCGTCAGTGGCAGTTCGAGATGAACTCAGCCAATCAGCTGCTGGCCAAGATGTCGACCCCGGACAAGAAGTCGTTCGACTTCGATGTATCGACTATCGACTGGTCGGAGTTCCTCAAGTCGAACGTGTTGGGACTGAGACATTATTTCCATAAGGAGAAGCCGGAGACGCTTCCTCAGGCGCGCGTGATGCTGAGATGGTGAGTGTTGCACTTTGCATGTACGTTGCTGCAGTTTGTCTCTATCCAAGATACTCGTCGTACTACATCTTCGGTAATGCTTCCATCACGGGTGGGTGAGCGGCAGCCAACCAGCGACCGTGACTAATTCAGATACCTGCTCGGGTTGGCCGAGACCGTAAACACGTCATTGATTGATGACGAAAGCATTACCGAAGTTGTTTTAAGAGCCCTTTACACGCCGGTAAAGAGGACTCCTCAAAGGGCGGCTTATTTCCCGCTCACTGTGCAAGGTAGTAAACGTCAAGCTTGTCACCTGAACTCTTGTGTCAGAAACCTTGTGTTGCATTTTGAGTTTCAGTACTGTACAGGTGTTTTTAAATTGTGTTGCTTTTCAAATGTTCAGTACTGTAAAATGATTCTGAAACCTTGTGCTGCATTTTGAATTTCAGTTTTGTTACAGAGGTGATGAAATTTTGTTGTATTTTGAATTTTAGTACTGTACAGGGGTTTTTAAATTGTGTTGCTTTTCAAATGTTCAGTACTGTAAAATGATTCTGAAACCTTGTGCTGCATTTTAAATTTCAGTACTGTACAGAGGTAATGACATTTTGTGTTGTATTTTAAAGTTTCCGAAGCTACCACTACTTCCACATTACTCTTGCTAATTGAGTGTAAAGTGTTCTATTACAAAAATATATGTTCAAGAATGTGAAAGTCAGTATCTATGTTAAAATGTTTACTCACAGCTGGCCGCACTTGATGCCCAGTTGAATTTGAGAAGTGGCAGAGTTTAGATAAGCCAGCTGCCTTTTTATGTTTTTTCTGCTTGTTTCACTCTTTGGTCATTTACTTTTGTGACACACAAATTTTTATTTACTTCAAAGCAAAATTTCCGTGCCATTTCCAAACTAAGAAAAAAAAAGAGCTTGTAGCCAACTTATTCCCGGGGGGGAGGGGGGGGGGGGGGGGGGCGAATGACATTTCCCGAGGGGGCTTGGCCTCCCGGAGATCCATAGCTCAATTCAGTACTGCCGAATGGCTTGTGTTTCTGTATCAACATGGCTTGTGTGTCTGTATCTACATGGCTTGTGTGTCTGTATCTACATGGCTTGTTCGTCTGTATCTACATGGATTGTGTCTGTATCTACATGGCTTGTGTGTCTGTATCTACATGGCTTGTGTCTGTATCTACATGGCTTGTGTCTGTATCTACTTGGCTTGTAGTTGTATGTCTGTATCAACATGGCTTGTGTGTCTGTATCTACATGGCTTGTGTGTCTGTATCTACATGGCTTGTGTGTCTGTATCTACATGGCTTGTGTCTGTATCTACATGGCTTGTGTGTCTGTATCTACATGGCTTGTGTCTGTATCTACATGGCTTGTATGCCTGTATCTACATTGCCTGTGTCTGTATCTACATGGCTTGTGTCTGTACATGGCTTGTGTCTGTATCTACATTGCTTGTGTCTGTATCTACATGGATTGTGTCTGTATCTACATGGATTGTGTGTCTGAATCTACATGGATTGTGTCTGTTCAACATGGCTTGTGTGTCTGTATCTACATGGCTTGTGTCTGTATCACCATGGCTTGTGTCTGTATCTACATGGCTTGTGTCTGTATCACCATGGCTTGTGTCTGTATCTACATGGCAAGTGTGTCTGTATCTACATGGCTTGTGTCTGTATCTACATGGCTTGTGTATCTGTATCTACATGGCTTGTGTGTCTGTATCTACATAAATTGTGTCTGTATCTACATGGCTTGTGTCTGTATCAACATGGCTTGTGTGTCTGTATCTACATGGCTTGTGTCTGTATCTACATGGCTTGTGTGTCTGTATCTACATGGCTTGTGTCTGTATCAACATGGCTTGTGTGTCTGTATCTACATGGCTTGTGTGTCTGTATCTACATGGCTTGTGTGTCTGTATCTACAGTGTCTGTATCACCATGGCTTGTGTCTGTATCTACATGGCAAGTGTGTCTGTATCTACATGGCTTATGTCTGTATCTACATGGTTTGTGTATCTGTATCTACATGGCTTGTGTGTCTGTATCTACATGGCTTGTGTCTGTATCTACATGGCTTGTGTCTGTATCTACATGGCTTGTGTGTCTGTATCTACATGGCTTGTGTCTGTATCTACATGGCAAGTGTGTCTGTATCTACATGGCTTATGTCTGTATCTACATGGCTTGTGTATCTGTATCTACATGGCTTGTGTGTCTGTATCTACATGGCTTGTGTCTGTATCTACGTTGCTTGTGTCTGTATCTACATGGCTTGTGTGTCTGTATCTACATGGCTTGTGTCTGTATCTACATGGCTTGTGTGTCTGTAACAACATGGCTTGTGTCTGTATCAACATGGCTTGTGTGTCTGTATCTACATGGCTTGTGTGTCTGTATCTACATGGCTTGATGTCTGTATCACAATGGCTTGTATTTCTGTATCTACAGTGTCTGTATCTACATGGCTTGTGTCTGTATCTACATGGTTTGTGTGTCTGTATCTACATGGCTTCTGTATCTGTATCTACGTGGCTTGTGTGTCTATATCTACATGGCTTGTGACTCTGTATCTACATGGCTTGTGAGTGTATCTACATGGCTTGTGCCTGTACCAACATGGCTTCTGTGTGTTTCTACATAGCTTGTGTCTGTATCTACATGGCTTGTGTCTGTTTCTACATGGCTTGTGTGTCTGTATCTAGATGACGTGTGTGAGTATCTTCATGGCTTGTGTGTCTGTATCAACATGGCTTGTGTGCTTGTATCTACATGGCTTGTGTGTCTGTATCTACATGGCTTGTGTCTGTATACATGGCTTGTGTGTCTGTATCTACTTGGCTTGTGTATCTGTATCTACATGGCTTTTGTGTTTGTAAATGGCTTGTGTCTGTATCTACATGGCTTGTGTGTCTATATCTACATGGCTTGTGTCTGTATCTACATAGCTTGTGTGTCTGTATCTACATGCCTTGTGTGTCTGTATCTACATGGCTTGTATGCCTGTATCTACATGGCTTGTGTCTGTATCTTCATGGCTTGTATGTCTGTATCTACTTGGCTTGTGTATCTGTATCTACATGGCTTTTGTGTTTGTAAATGGCTTGTGTCTGTATCTACATGGCTTGTGTGTCTGTATCTACATGGCTTGTATTGTTGTATCTACATGGCTTGTGTATCTGTATCAACATGGCTTGTGTGTCTGTCCTACATGGCGTGTGTCTGTATCTACATGGCTTGTGAGTGTATCTACATGGCTTGTGTCTGTATCAACATGGCTTCTGTGTGTATCTACATGGCTTGTGTGTCTGTATCTACATTGCGTGTGTGATTGGCTTGTATGTCTGTATCTACATGGCTTGTGTGTCTGTATCTACATGGCTTGTATTGTTGTATCTACATGGCTTGTGTATCTGTATCTACATGGATTGTATCTGTATCTACATGGCTTGTGTATCTGTATCTACATGGCGTGTGTGATTGGCTTGTATGCCTGTATCTACATTGCTTGTGTGTCTGTATCTACATGGCTTGTGTCTGTATCTACATGGCTTGTGTGTCTGTATCTACATGGCTTGTGTCTGTATCTACATGGCTTGTGTATCTGTATCTACATGGCTTGTGTGTCTGTATCTACATGGCTTGTGTGTCTATATCTACATGGCTTGTGTGTCTGTATCTACATGGCTTGTGTCTGTATCAACATGGCTTGTGTCTGTATCTACATGGCTTGTGTGTCTATATCTACATGGCTTGTGTGTCTGTATTAACATGGCTTGTGTCTGTATCTACATGGCTTGTATCTGTATCCTGATGGCTTGTGTCTGTATCTAGATGGCTTGTGTCTGTATCTACATGGCTTGTGTGTCTGTATCTACCAAACTTGTGTCTGTATCTACATGGCTTGCGTCTGTATCTACATGGCTTGTGTGTTTGTATCTACATGGCTTGTGTCTGTATCTACATGGCTTGAGTCTGTATCAACAGTGCTTGTGTCTGTATCTACATGGCTTGTGTGTCTGTATCTACATGGCCTGTGTCTGGTTTCTACATGGCTTGTGTCTGTATCTACATGGCTTATGTCTGTATCTACATGGCTTGTGTCTGTATCTACATGGCTTGTGTGTCTATATCTACATGGCTTGTGTGTCTGTATCTACATGGCCTGTGTCTGTATCTACATGGCTTGTGTCTGTATCTACATGGCTTATGTCTGTATCTACATGGCTTGTGTCTGTATCTACATGGCTTGAGTCTGTATCAACAGTGCTTGTGTCTGTATCTACATGGCTTGAGTCTGTATCAACAGTGCTTGTGTCTGTATCTACATGGCTTGTGTCTGTATCTACATGGCTTGAGTATCTGTATCTACATGGCTTGTATTGTTGTATCTACATGGCTTGTGTGTATATCTACATGGCTTATGTCTGTATCTACATGGCTCGTGTCTGTATCTACATGGCTTGTGTCTGTATCTACATGGCTTGTGTGTGTATCTACATGGCTTGTGTCTGTATCAACATGGCTTGTGTCTGTATCAACATGGCTTATGTCTGTATCTACATGGCTTGTGTCTGTATCTACATGGCTTATGTCTGTATCTTCATGGCTTATGTCTGTATCTACATGGCTTATATGTCTGTATCTACATGGCTTGTATCTAAATCTACATGGCTTATATGTCTGTATCTCCATGGCTCGTGTCTGTATCTACATGGTTAGTGTCTGTATCTACATGGCTTGTGTCTGTATCTACATGGCTTGTGGCTGTATCTACATGGCTTGTGTCTGTATCTACATGGCTTATGTCTGTATCTTCATGGCTTGTGTCTGTATCTACATGGCTTGTGTGTGTATCTACATGGCTTGTGTCTGTATCTACATGGCTTATGTCTGTATCTACATGGCTTATGCCTGTATCTACATGGCTTTAGTCTGTATCTACATGGCTTGTGTCTGTATCTACATGGCTTGTGTGTCTGTATCTACATGGCTTGTGTCTGTATCTACATGGCTTGTGTGTCTGTATCTACATGGCTTGTGTCTGTATCTACATGGCTTGGGTCTGTATCTACATGGCTTGTGTCTGTATCTACATGGCTTGTGTGTCTGTATCTACATGGCTTGTGTCTGTATCTACATGGCTTGGGTGTGTCTGTATCTACATGGCTTGTGTGTCTGTATCTTGTTGCTTGGGTGTTTGTATCTACATGGCTTGTGTGTCTGTATCTACATGGCTTGTGTGTCTGTATCTACATGGCTTGTGTCTGTATCTACATGGCTTGTGTCTGTATCTACATGGCTTGGGTGTGTCTGTATCTACATGGCTTGTGTGTCTGTATCTACATGGCTTGTGTGTCTGTATCTACATGGCTTGTGTCTGTATCTACATGGCTTGGGTGTGTCTGTATCTACATGGCTTGTGTGTCTGTATCTGCTTGGCTTGTGTGTCTGTATCTACATGGCTTGTGTGTCTGTATCTACATGGCTTGTGTCTGTATCTACATGGCTTGTGCCTGTATCTACATGGCTTGTGTCTGTATCTACATGGCTTGGGTGTGTCTGTATCTACATGGCTTGTGTGTCTGTATCTACATGGCTTGGGTCTGTATCTACATGGCTTGGGTGTGTCTGTATCTACATGGCTTGTGTGTCTGTATCTACATGGCTTGGGTGTGTCTGTATCTACATGGCTTGTGTGTCTGTATCTGCTTGGCTTGTGTGTCTGTATCTACATGGCTTGTGTGTCTGTATCTACATGGCTTGTGTCTGTATCTACATGGCTTGTGCCTGTATCTACATGGCTTGTGTGTCTGTATCTACATGGCTTGTGTGTCTGTATCTTCTTGGCTTGTGCGATTGTATCTACATGGCTTGTGTGTCTGTATCTACATGGCTCGTGTGTCTGTATCTACTTGGCTTGTGTGTCTGTTTCTACATGGCTTGTTTGTCTGTATCTACATGGGTTGTGTCTGTATCTACATGGCTTGTGTCTGTATCTTCATGGCTTGTGTGTCTGTATCTACATGGCTTGTGTGTTTGTAAATGGCTTGTTTCTGTATCTATATGGTTTGTCTGTATCTACATGGCTTGTGTGTTTGTAAATGGCTTGTGTCTGTATCTTCTTGGCTTGGGTGTTTGTTAATGGCTTGTGTCTGTATCTACATGGCTTGGGTCTGTAACTTCATGGCTTGTGTGTTTGTAAATGGCTTGTGTGTTGATCTACATGGCTTGTTGTATTTAAATGGCTTGTCTCTGTATCTACTTGGCTTGTTGTATTTAAATGGCTTGTCTTTGTATCTACATGGCTTGTTGTATGTAAATGGCTTGTGTCGGTTGAGTTTAACTTTTAAAGGACTAAACCGTATTCAATGGTTTAAATGTGGGAATGGCTGCGATTTGAGCCGAGAAACTAACGCAGAAACGAAATATTTTGAGCTAATGACCAATGTTGTGAAATAGGGTTAAAAGGGCCAACAGAAAGCGCACTGTTGATATGTATTAGAGTTAGACCACTTCAAAAACTATCGAGGACCCTTTGTATGAGTATCACCACGGTCTTCTAAAACTTCAATGACAACAATAGGCAACAATTAAAAATCAGTTTTCAAAGGTTATATCAAGGTTCATTGATGCACACAAGATCATCATCTACTAACCTTGATTTAATGTTTTTAATTGTTGTTCATTGTTGCTAATAAAGATTTAGAGATCTGTGATGATAATCATACAAAGGGTCCTAGATAGTTTTTGAAATGATCTAAAAGGGTGACATTCTTTTGACTTCCGTTATTATAACATATCAACACGTACCCCATCTGGAGGGGGTTACTAATACTTCTTCGAGCAACCATGATAATCGACCGCCAGCGCTACCTAGCAGCCCTTGGAGGAACTTTGATATCGTAGTCTCAAAATCTTGGTCGGTAAAGTAGATGTCGATACAAGCGCTACCTATCAGCTTTTTGAGGAACTCTTAGTCTCAAACTCTTTGTCGGTAAAGAAGATGTCGTTACAAGCGCTACCTAGGAGTCGCTTGAAGTACTCCGGTGGTTACCCGTACAATCGGTAATGTAGGCGTCAATTTTGATCGATTTTTGATTCAACGAATTCTTTGAATTAACGAATTTTTGTTTATATCCCGTTTCGTTCGTAAAATCAGAGTTTCTTTGTAAATGACTTGTGTATGTACATGGCTTGTGTCTGTACATGGCTTGTGTCTGTAAATGGCTTGTGTCTGTACATGGCTTGTGTATGTACATGGCTTGTGTCTGTACATGGCTTGTGTCTGTATATAAATGGCTTAATATGTGTCTGTACAGGTGGCAGACGCTACACGTAATGGGCAGCCTGTGTCTGTATCTACATGGCTTGTGTCTGTATCTACATGGCTTGTGTCTGTACATGGCTTGTGTCTGTATCTACATAGCTTGTGTCTGTACATGGCTTGTGTCTGTACATGGCTTGTGTCTGTATCTACATGGCTTGTGTCTGTACATGGCTTGTGTCTGTACATGGCTTGTGTCTGTAAATGGCTTGTGTCTGTACATAGCTTGTGTATGTACATGACTTGTGTCTGTACATGGCTTGTGTCTGTATATAAATGGCTTAATATGTGTATGTACAGGTGGCAGACGCTACACGTGATGGGCAGCCTGTGTCTGTATCTACATGGCTTGTGTCTGTACATGGCTTGTGTCTGTACATGGCTTGTGTCTGTATCTACATGGCTTGTGTCTGTACATAGCTTGTGTATGTACATGACTTGTGTCTGTACATGGCTTGTGTCTGTATATAAATGGCTTAATATGTGTATGTACAGGTGGCAGACGCTACACGTGATGGGCAGCCTGTGTCTGTATCTACATGGCTTGTGTCTGTACATGGCTTGTGTCTGTACATGGCTTGTGTCTGTATCTACATGGCTTGTGTCTGTATCTACATGGCTTAATATGTGTATGTACAGGTGGCAGACGCTACACGTGATGGGCAGCCTGTGTCTGCTGCTCCTGCTCGGCTTGACCTTGAAGGTCCTGACCGGTGACCTCTGGGTGTCCTTGATCCTGCCAGCCCTCGTCCTGGCGTTCTTTCTGTGGCTCTGAAGGACGAACACAACCAACCAATCACAGTGAAGATATTTTGTTATAAGTTTAGTTCGTAGTATATATGTTCTTTTACAGTTTCTTGTAGTTTTATTTTAAAATACAATTTATGTTTTACTACTTGTCTATCGAGTTGTTCTGACCCTCTTAGTTAAAAAATGGCTAACTCACTCTGTGGTTGGGTTATTTACTTATTTCATTGTAATTAAGGCCAGTGTTGGGCCAGATTAACATTTTAAAAAAAATCATCTAGAGAAAGATAACATATATATAAATACATATGAAACATGTTCATGTTTGCCTTGCATTAACGGTTAGCCGAGGAAACATGTTTTAATGTTTAATGAGCTATCTGAATACAAGCTATGCAATACATTAAGAGCAGTGTGTTATATACGAGTGTAAGCGAGGCAATTTCTATCGGGTTGCAGAGCGTACGCAGTATAGTGTTGCGGGTTAGCATACCCGAGGTCTGGGGTTCGAGACCCTCGCCCTCATTCTTTTTTTTCCACCATATGCACACATTTATATCAATACATCAATGTACATGAAGCCGGTTTAGACACGTTTTTTTTAACGGTCAAATTGCTCATTGTTTCCAAAAACAGTTTGCTGTTTGGATTCACGTGATCAAGATCTATCAAATGCGATTTTAAAATGACAAGGTGTTGAAACTCAGTTTTTGGACTTAGAAAAAAAAACGACTTCCATTTTTTTTTTTATCAATGTTCAGAGTTTTTATCATCAGATCGTATTCTTGGATATTTTTTTAAGTCCAACGAGACCCTCAGTTCGTAAATCCATCAATATTTGGAGTTACAATTACAATAATAAGAATCGAGTAGTTAATTCGTTTTTTTTTACCGACAAACGGTTGGATTCCGCCAAAAACCGTTAACAGTTTCGTGATCACGTGTTCAAGATCTAAAAAATGCGATTTTAAAAAGACAAGGTATGGATTTTGGATTTTGGGACTTAGAAAAAAAAGGAATCCAACTTTTTCAATTTTCGGATTTTTAATTCATCAGATCTAATTATTGGATATTTTTCAAATGCAGAGAAACCATCTTTTCAAAAATTCATCTATATTTGTAGTTACAATTACAATAACAATGAATCGAGATACAATGAGATTCATACATGCGTACATTGAGAGCAGTGTGTTATCTACAAGTGTAAGCCACCAAACTTCCATCGTGAGGCATGGCGTACACAGTAACGTCGTAGCTTCAAATGCTTGAGGTCTAAAGTTCGAGGCTCGGTACACCCACTCTTTTTTTTTCACAATATTCACATATTTATATCAATACATCAACGTGTATGAACACGGTTTATTTTTTAACGGTCAAACGGCTCGTTGTTTCCACAAACGATTTACGGTTTCGCGATCAACCAATCAATCAATTCAATACGATCTGATGATAAAAACTCCGAAAATTGAAAAAAAAACTGAAGGCGTTTTTTTCTCAATTTTCGGAGTTTTTTATCTTCAGATCGTATTCTTGGATGTTTTTAAATCCAATAAGACCCTCTGTTCGTAAATCCATCTATGTTAGGTGTTAGAATTACAATAAGAATGAATCGAGATACATACATGCATTTATTGAGAGCAGTACAATATGTACCAGTCTAAGCGCTCCAACTTCCATCGAGTGGTGTGGCGTAGGCAGTAGCGACGCCGGCTAGTGTTTTCGCGGTCCGGGGTTCGAGACCCGTTACCGGCAAACTTTTTTTCTTCCATATTCAGAGCAGAATATTTGAGAAGGGTTTAGTAAGGGGAAAGTTTTTTTCAAGCGCTCGTAGCTAAAAAACGGGTGGTCCAAATTTGTTTTTTTATTTTTTTTATTTTTTTTGCGTTAATTATCTAGACATCCTGAAAACGAAAATATGCTGGGGGTCATACTAACAGAGATACAGGCGCCCAAAATTTCAAATTTTGTCTCAGAAGAGCACAATCGGAGAAAAATGAAATTTTGAATTTTTTTTATTTTTTTTTAAAATACGAAATATATCAAGAGAGCAATGAATAAGAAGGAACTGACAACCAAAAAATTCTATTTTAAACCGTTAACCCGTAAAAAAATAAAAACCTCAACAAAT
This sequence comes from Isoperla grammatica, assembly GCA_945910005.1. Classification (NCBI taxonomy): domain Eukaryota; kingdom Metazoa; phylum Arthropoda; class Insecta; order Plecoptera; family Perlodidae; genus Isoperla; species Isoperla grammatica. Next base: position 2,220,098 of record OX246749.1, on the reverse strand, counting down.
CTACTATTTTGGTTACCTGAAGTTGGCGTCGCCTCACCACGACCTGTGCAAACCGACGCTACCGACGCTCATACTACGTCACCAAGGATTCTTACTGACCTTAAGTTCGACGCTACGACTAACTAGGTACCACCGTTCATCCACAATCGGTACCGAAAGTGGAACTTGACAAGAAAATCGTTGAAATTTCGGCGACGCCTGACGTCGTTCACAACAAACATAGCGAGGCAATGATTTTTTTCAATGTAGACAATTTTCAGATCTACCTTGGGAATTAACTTTAAGATCGCAACAATAAACAATATAGCCGTAAAGAATATAATTCTAAAAAACAGAGTGTATTTGAGCACGTCTTTGACGACGCGTAGCTTCTCTTGTTAAAGGGTTAAGAAAATAATGATTAGAGTTTCTCCATTGGACATTCTTACTCTATACATAAAACATGTTTATGTTTGCCTTGCATTAACGGTTAGCCGAGTAAACATGTTTTTATGTTGGCGTGTAGACGAGCTATCTGAATACAACAAGATATGCAATACATTGAGAGCAGTGTGTTATATACCAGTGTAAATAATGGGAGTTCCATCAGGTGGTGTGGCGTACGTAGAACGTCGGCACTTCGAGTGCTTAAGGTCTGGGGTTCGAGACCCGTTACACACACTCTTTTTTTCTCACCATATTCACACATTTATATCAATACATCAACGTGAATGAACTCGGTTTATTTTTTAACCGTCAAACGGCTCGTTGTTTCCACAAACGATTTACGGTTTCGCGATCAACCAATCAATCAATACGATTTGATGATAAAAACTCCGAAAATTGAAAAAAAAAACTGAAGGCGTTTTTTTCTCAATTTTCGGAGTTTTTTATCTTCAGATCGTATTCTTGGATGTTTTTAAATCCAATAAGACCCTCTCTTCGTAAATTTATCTATGTTAGGTGTAACAATTACAATAACAATGAATCGAGATACACACATGCATTCATTGAGAGCAGTGTGTTATGTACCAGTGTAAGCGATCCAACTTCCATCGAGTGGCGTGGCGTAGGCAGTAGCGACGCCGACTAGTGTTTTCGCGGTCCGGGGTTCGGGACCCGTAACTGGCAGTCTTTTTTTCTTCCATATTCAGACAAGCAAAGTTGAGAAGGGTTTACATGGGGGAATTTTTTTTTCAAGCGCTCGTAGCAAAAAAACCGGTAGGCCCAAATTTGTTTCTGTATTTTTTTTTTTTTGCGTTAATTATCTAGACATCCTGAAAACGAAAATATGCTGGGGGTCATACTAACAGAGATACAGGCGCCCATAATTTCAAATTTTGTCTCAGAAGAGCACAATCGGAGAAAAATGAAATTTTGAATTTTTGTTATTTTTTTTTTTCGTCTTCTATTTGTAATTAGACAACAATCGATAGCAGAGTCGATCTAACAATCGATACTACACAAACACAGAACAGGATCAAATAGCGGTCAAAATATTTTTTTAAAAAAAAGAACACATTTAAATTTATTTTGTATGTTTTTATTTTTATTTGGATTTTGTTTTTTTTAATTTATTTAAAAAAAATTAAAGAAACAATACTTAATTAAAACAAAAGCAACAATAATGCCTTTTTGATCAAATCAAAATATAATCTTCTTTTTGGTACCATAACCTATTGAAACATAACTACATCGCACTCTTTTGTGTTGCGATATTAAACACAATCTTCTACAATTTAGCCTCTAAAATATTTTCATATTGTCTCTCCTTACAATATAATAACATCACACTATCATAATTCACTAGTTAATATATCAATATCATTTTACAATCAACACAATGATCACACAAAAGAATACACTAAAAATTTGTTACATTTTTTAAAAATAATATCACACACCAAAAAATTAATGTGTGATTATACGATATAAAAGATTATTAATTATTCACAATATCCATAACTATCGTTCTTTCATTTTATTTTCATTTTTCAAAAAAACACAACTTCTTATATTAAATATCAAAAATATTAAATATTTTCACAGTCATATAAAAATAAACCTAACATGTATAACTAGTTTTCACATTGTGGCGTCACTCATTATATTAATGACGTCAATGTTTTTCAAACTACAACAGCACACACTTGTTCAGCTAATATTCAACATTGAATATAGTTTTATATTATATTATATATTAGTTTATAGGTGAGAAACTACAAATCTTCAGAGTACCTAGGCCTATCTTTTCTTCAGTATAAACACACTTCGTTGTGGTTGCTCAATACATAGACTGCACTGGCCTAGTTTGTTTATTGTGTCTTGGTATTTTATAGACTCAAATGAAATGAAAACAACAACAACAACAACAACAAACAACTGTTTTCACTTTTCGCGTGACGTCACAGTGACCATATGGTCTCGTTTATGATTTAAAGCATAATGGAGAAAGATGAGCGGGTATGATTTTAAAGCAGTGTTAAGAATTTAAAAAGATGCATTAAAGATAGAGTCTCAAACTATCAAACAAAGCAATGTTTTTAGATCTAGATCTAGACCTAGACCTAGACCAAGACCTAGACTTAAGAGTTAGAGTAGGCCTAGATCTAGACAAAGACCTAGATTTAGACCTAGACTTAATTTAACTTAGACCAAGACATAAACCTGGACCCAGACCTAGGCCTAGACATAGATCTATAGGGCACTAGCAACACCAAAAGATAACAATGGAACAAATGAATTGAACTGATGGACAAACCATCAGCTGTCAAATTAATAAAATTGCAACCATAGAAATAAAAACAAGTGTAGCAATAGTTACTGCTCGCCATTTAAAACTTTTTATGATAGACAACGACTACGTGGAAGTTTTGTATGTGTATTTGTTTGTTTTTTGCTTTGTTTTCCAAAATCAGACGAAATTATTTTTTGACAGCTTGTTGTTTGTCCATCGATTCAATTCATTTGTTTCATTGTTGTCTTTTGGTGTTGCTAGTTCCCTATACTTAGACCTAGACCTAGACATAGATCTATACTTAGACCTAGACCTAGACTTAGACCTAGACCTGGACCCAGACCTAGGCCTAGACATAGATCTATACTTAGACCTAGACCTAGACTTAGACCTAGACCTAGACCTAGACTTAGACCTGGACCTGGAATTAGCAACAAGAATAACCTTCGATACATCCGAACACCATCAACATGTTCCGTGTCTCTTGTGAAACCAGACCCAAGTCGTACAAAGACGCAACGAACATTCTAATAACATGTTTTAAACATCTCTTCTCAGAAAATATTGGCCTAGATTCACACAAGAGGTTCAAAGCTAGGCCGGTATTAGATGGAAGTCCAGAAGTCTTCTGAATCCACTCTGTAAGTTAGGTAAGCTAATGTACATGATAGGCCCACGCTGATAACGGAGATTTCTCTCTCCGACGCTGTGATTGGTCGGTTCTGCTGCCCTATGACGTAGCAAGAGGCTTCGATGATGTCTTCACTGACTGTAGAACGTAGTCAAGCCCTGATTGGATCGGGCCTAGGTAGGAAGACGCTGTCCATAGGACGAGGCCCCAAAAGAGAATATAGGCTATCCAGTCCACCCAGTACATTCTGTAACAGACATACTCAGTGTTACACTGGCCACGCCGTAAAAGCCGGTTCACATAAATGACTATTGACTATTGACTATTGATTAAGTGATTTGCACCATAGGCGATACGTGCTGACGTTCACACAACTTTTCTTTTGACTTTTGACTATTGACTAACGAATTGAAAATATCTCAATTCCTTGGTCAAGTCTTAGGTTGGAATTCATAGTCGGCCCCTACACCTAGGGGCACCCATTGTTGCTATGGATTTGTTTTGTTTATGGGAAATAACATGGAAACAACTGTTACCTTAGTAACAATGGGCGCCCCTAGGTGTAGGGGCCGACTATGAATTCCAACCTGTCACAGCCAATCAGCGCGCAGAACTCTCACTCGCAGATAATAGCACAAGACTCAATTCTAAAAATAGCCGTGTAGCCGTGTTTTGTTTCGGACAAACATTGAGTATGCACCAATCAAAGAGAGATACGACGATGCAGTTGCCTAGCAACACATTGTTTGTCCGCCTGTGATGTCACAACCACCTCAATTGAGGCTTGTGCTATAAAACGAGTCTTGTTGGTTTTGTGGCTTGACTAAGAAATAACCACGGTGGATAGTAGTCAATAGTCAATAATCACTAGTCATTTGTGTGGACGCGGCTTAAAAAGCGAGGTGTCCCCTTAAAGTATGAGAAAAGAGATGGTCGCTCCACACGGACTATTTCAACGGTATAGGCACCGGGTTTGGCCACTGAGCGCGCTAGTGAAAACGAATGAAGCGCTCAAGTGGCAATGTCACGCAACTTTACGATGAAGCAGCGTCGTTCTTCCTACGTCGATGATAGCAAATAATTAAATACGGCTTTTAAAAATTTTAGACAGATTATGAATCCCATCAGTCCATCTTAAAGGCAAAGGCGCCATTTAAATCAGGACACGTTTTAGACTTACAAAAAACAAACAACACACAACAAACAAAAAATTAAGAAAATAAAAATAAAAACAAAACAATAAAACAAAAGAAAAACACACAGGATCTTTCACAATAATATCCGGCAGTATTTTCAACAGCGGAATGCAATCTTCACCAATAAGTTGCTACATTTGGCCACATATAGCGCTGTATGTACTAACACACGAAGCCCATTTTTATTTATTTGTTTAATGTCTATCCTATTCAGTTATAAAAACTGATTTACAAAGGAGGGCAAACTGATTTACAAAGGAGGGCAAAATGATTTACAAAGGAGAACAATTGATTTACAGAGGATGACAAACTGATTTACAAAGGAGGACAACTGATTTACAAAGGAGAACAAACTTATTTACAAAGGAGAACAAACTGATTTACAAAGGATACCAACTGCTTTACAAAAGAGGACAAACTGATTTACAAAGGAGGGAAAACTGATTTACAAAGGAAGACAAACTGATTTACAAGGGAGGACAATCTGATTTACAAAGAAGGACACACTGATTTACAAAAGAGGACACACTGATTTACAAAGGAGGACAACTGATTTACAGAGGAGGACAAACTGATTTACAAAGGAGGGCACGTAGATTTACAAAGGAGGACAACTTATTTACAAAGGAGAACAAACTGATTTACAAAGGAGGTAAAACTGATTTACAAAGGAGGACAGACTGATTTACAAAGGAGGAATAACTGATTTACAAAGGAGGGCAAACTGATTTACAAAGGAGAACAAACTGATTTACAAAGGAGGACAACTGATTTACAAATGAGAACAATTGATTTACAAAGGAGGACCAAATTATTTTCAAAGGAGACTAACTTATTTACAAAGGAGACCAACTGATCTACAAAGGAGTGTACTCACATCCTCATGTGTCTCCTGGCAGCCGGTAGAGTGTCCAGAGGTTCGTTCAGGACGTAAAGTCTAGCGGCCAAGACACAGTCTGTGAAGTACTGGGGTATGTCCAGGCCATCTGCGTCTATCTTGAACACCTGTTAACAACACACAACATTGTGAACACCATGAGAAGAATGTTTCGTTGGTCCAGTGGTTGGCATCCCTGCTTCCAATGCAGAAGGTCCCGGGTTCAAATCCCGATTCAGGCAGAAGTTTTTTAACTTCTAATGTGGATTCAATTCCATTACTTCTTGGCTTAGGAATAAGTAAACGGTAACTTTGGAGCCGTCCCAGCAACGAAGCACTCAATAAATTCAAAGTTGTTCTTAATCGACCTTGTTGATTCTGGTATTTGTCCGCAGGTGTTCGCACTGTCCAATCACTGATTCGTATTTGAAATATCGATCTTTGATTGGTTATCGCTCACTCGTCGATGGTGTTCGAAGCCTGCAGGGTTGGTTTAGTCGCTTTAAATTAAAGTCCCCCACTGCAAATCAGTTTCGTTACTGAGTGGGTAGACTCTAAACGTGAATTTATTTATTTTATTTATTTACTTAGAAAATGAATGATAGCAATATATTTTGCAGCTGTCAGATATACATAGTAGGAACCAAAATTAATAATGAACATATAGTAAGTAACACAACATGAAAACAAAGATAACAATATTATAGTCTCCAACTTTTCTTACAAACTACATACGTAATGCTGGGTTGTTTCTAATTGTCGTCCCAGGTCAAAGCTGAAGTAGGTTGCAGCACCTGTCCTTAAAGATCCAACTTTGTAATTCATTCTATGTTAAATATTGCCGTTAGTCAACTGTCTGTCAAACAACAATATGTTTGTTTTGTATCTATAACAAAGGTATTCTCTGTCAAAAACCTTGTAAAACATTACTACAATAGATGATTTATATTTATAAGTATTAAATTTAACCGACTTGAATGTTTGAATTGAGAAAACGAGGTGCAAAGATCGAGTTGGACCCTTCAGTACTGCTAGCGCTGCGAGCGGCAGAAAGTCGCGCCTGAGACGCCCATTATATTAATGCAAACAAAGTTAATTTAAGATCTCTCGTTATTGTAACTGCAATTGAAAGGCGACCGTGGCGTGACATATCGTATTATTTTTGTTAAGTTTGACGTAGTGTAGTTCCGCTACAGTAGGGGGCTAATTAGTCGTCCAAAGAAGTGCTGGTCTTCTGATGTTAGCACTGTAACAATCAGAATGATCCGTTTTCAGTGTAGGCCAATGTGCTGGGAACCCGTTTCCGTGCAAAGCCAGTGCACTGCCCATTTAAAATAACCCGTGGTGTTTTTTCAAACACCTATATCTCAGTAAATATGCATATTTAACTCATATGTTCTATGTAACGTGCAGCACTAACTCTCTATTGAGGCATTATACACAACCGAACATCGACAAACTTGATAGAATTTAAATAATTACGAGTTATAACTCCAAATGTGCGATTACAATGTTGCCAATTTCAATGAAAGAGAAAACTCCATTACTGTGACAGGTCTTACCTTCTTTTAATTGACTGGTGAGGTAATCGGCTGCTGCATCAACGTGGACAATCTCATTAATTAATCCGATAATAATATCGTTGACTATGTTAATATAAAATTCAAAACGGTTTGAAATAACTTCTAATGTACACAGGTCTGAATAAGTCCTCGTATATTCCATCTCGTAGGTTACCGCTACCCCACAGCGACCTGTTCTCGTCAGGGTTCGACAGAGACTGGCCCGGTTGTTATTGTCATTCTACCTTCTTATCAGTCTCTCGTACAGCCACGTCACTAGTTGTACAGTACGAGGCGCAGAACTGAATGTATATTTCGTGACGCAAAACCTGGCGTCACAAGTACTATAGTGGTGGAAATCATCAGAGCTACAGCCGGCTAAATAAAGGGCTTACGTTGAATGGGAACTGAGTGACTTAACCAATAAACACTAAGTGGATGTTATTTCTTTGTGTGAGCAAATGCTTTGCTCGGACCTCTCTCAATTTTCGAAGATTGGCCGGCCGACGTTGCCAGTTTCGTAGTATTTGGGTTGGGTCTGCATTTACCCCCATCGGAAATGCATTAGTGGATATATTTTTGTATAGGCCTAACAACAACAATAACGGTTGCAACGCTGGATTAGCCGTGAAAGGCCGGCACGCACCTAGCAGGTCCACCCCTTCGGCTCTTTTGTTGCATTGTCCTATTAATATGTCCAATTTCGACCTCCTTCTCACCAATAGTCTTTGCAAAACTCCGGCTGCTGTTCTAATGGTTTCCAAGACTTCACTAGCGTACACGGGCGATTTACGGGTAGACAGTCGCCAATGGCGCTGCGCCTCTACTCTATATTACTCACTCAACGGTGATAGTGGTGACATTCCGAGCAAGCTCTGATCGCTACTTAAAAGAACGAACGCTGTTTTATACCTTTCTCTCCCTGGAGTTCATGATGGTTCTCAGCCGGACGACCGCATTGTTCTGAAAGTCCCACTGGTTGTTGGCGTAATATTCGAACACCTCGAACCCCTTCTGGATCCTCCGTTGTACTCGCATCAGTCTGCACAAGTACAAACAAACACGTTACGCACTACTCTAGCTACACTATGGTCCGCCTACACCATATAAACAAACACATAACCTACACTAGTCTGAACCAGCACAAACGAACATGTTACACACTACTCTAGCTACACTATAGTCAGTCTACACCATATAAACAAACACATTAGCTTTAGTAGTCTGCACCAGCAAAAACAAACATTACTTACACTAGTTCACCTACATGATACAAACAAACACATTACTTTCACTAACTACAGTTTAGTCAGTGTAAACGTGTAAAATCAAACTAAAGTTCAATCAGCCTTGAGAATCACAGTAGATGAATGAAGAATAAAAAGAAGGTTTACAGAAATCTCGAAAACACGTTGGTCGAAGAGCGGTCAATTACAGAGCAACTGAAATGTTACAATGGTGCGGGTCAATGTTTTCTAGATGCCGTTTGAGTGGGGTGGAAAGAGCGTACATGGGCCGAGAGGGAACAACAGATCGAGACTCCGTTCATCCACTATGTTTCCCAACGCTGATTCCAGTGTAATAACTCACTTTGACTAGCTGCATTAGTCAACATACATCAATACATTAATTTAAAGAAATCATCCTTCAACATGGCGTTGTTTTCTAAAGGTATATTATTTTATAGGCTCACTGGGAACCCAACGAATCTGACAAAATCGTTGTGGAAACCTTGTCAAAAGGTTTGTAAAGGTTCTCTGTGGAAACCCAACGTGTGGGGTTATCTGTCGGCTGTTCTACTAACTAAACTACAGTGGGGAGCCTCGATCTGTTGTTCCCTCTCGGCCCATGTAAAGTTGTGGAAATCATCAGAACTACAGCCGGCTAAATAAAGGACTTACGTTGAATGGGAACTGAGTGACAACCAATAAACACTAAGTGGATGTTATTTCTTTGTGTGAGCAAATGCTTCGCTCGTCCCTCTCACAATTTTCGAAGATTGGCCAGCCGACGTTGCCAATTTCGTAGTATTTGGGTTGGGTCTGCATTTACCCCCATCGGAAATGCATTAGTGGATATATTTTTGTATAACAACAACAATAACCGTTGCAACGCTGGATGTTAATGGCCGTGAAAGGCCGGCACGCGCCTAGCAGGTCCATCCCTTCGGTTCTTTTGTTGCATTGTACTATTAACAGGGCCAATTTCGACCTCCTATTCACGGTTAGTCTTTACAAAACTCCGGCTGCTGTTCTGATTATTTCCAAGACTTTTTACGCTCTTTCCACCCCACTCAAACAACATCTAGAAAACATTCACCCTCACTGTTATGTCTTATCTAAAATAACTACACAATATTTCAGGATGAATATGGATATTTATTTGAACACTTTAATAACACGTAAAGAACCTACCGTGTTTGAAATTGGACCCCCAACTCCCGCGTCGAGTCATGGCTATCTGGATGTTTAAACAGTATTACCAACTTCGAACTAAACTAAACTACTTATGAAAGCTAGGCTACAACAACCACATTATCAACAGCTGTGTTAGTAAGGTTATGTAGGGTATATGTGACACTCACCATTGTAACATTTCAGTTGCTCTGTAATTGACCGCACTTCGACTTCCGTAGGTGAATGTTTTCGAGATTTCTGTAAACCTTCTTTTTATGGCCGCTTCTAGCGGGTACAATAGGGTCCGACTTCATTCATCTACTGTGGTTCTCAAGGCTGATTGAACTTTAGAGATCATATATTGGTATTTTCCTGTCCCGTGACAGGACTGGATGGGCAGTGTAGGGTTATGGTCACGCCCAAACCCTCTTTAGACTACAGGTTACTTATGGCGAATTCACGACATTGCGTTGAGTTGCGTTGAGCATCGCAACTTTGGACTGTGAAGTTTGTTCCGCCTATCAGGAGCGTTATCCGTGCGCGACTGTGCGTTGCCGCAGATGTTGGTCCGAACTCATCTTTAACCGCGACTTCATGCAGTAACGCAAGTCAAAGCTTTCCTGATCCACGTACAGTTTAATGATCAACGAGGAAGATGGCCGGCAGAAGAGTGTGTGGCGTTACCTGTCGGCTGTTGTACGAACTAAGCGAGTGTGTGGGGTTGGGTTACTTACACTGGCTTGTTGCCGGACAAGAAGATGATGCAGTCGAGGAAGATGGCCGGAAGAAGATGGAAGAAGAAGACTGCGATGTTGTGCATCAGTTTGCTTTTCTTCATACTTCCACCCGGATACCTGGGGACACAAGAACACGTGATAAACCTTTACACAACAGCTAAAGACACAACTCTTTACACTCTTGCCAGTCTAGAATGTCCACGTGCTCCTCAACTCGGCCTTTCCTCAGACTCACCCAACAACCAATCACAGAGCAGTATTGCCATGTGGACTGCTCTGTGATTGGTGGTTGGGCGAGTCTGAGGAAAGGCCGAGTTGGAGCACGTGATCGAAGAACGACTGTACATTTAACCCTTACTCTTAGTAAAAAAAGATGTGTTTTTTTTCATACCATGACAAAATGTTACATGGTAGCAGACAATTAACTGAACTGAAATGAGGTTGAGGGTTGACTCACCAGACGACCCCGTTCAGGGGGGTGATTTCCGTGACCTTCCGACCTATGTTGATGATCTCCTCCCAGGAGACCTGGATCTCAGAGCTGCTCGTCAGGTTTACCACCCTCTGGGGGTCCCTGCATGGGGGAAAACAGAACATTTGGTACAGTTGGCAACACTAACACACCAGGGCTGTACAAATAGGGGACATTGCTGAAGTTGTTAGTCTATCCTGGATCTCAGAGCTGCTCGTCAGGTTTACCACCCTCTGGGGGTCCCTGGACCCTTATTCTGTAATAATCCCGCTATGGAAGCGGGCCGCTTTGGGTCGAAAGCGGGCGATATGAAAACAATTGCGGTTCCACAACAATGTAACTGCCTCAATAATTTCCAATACAGGTGTCATTATTTCTCAATTGTTTTCATATCGGCCCGCATCCAAAGCGGGATAATTACAGAATAAGGGCCCTGGGGGAAAACAGAACATTTGGTACAGTTGGCAACACTAACCCACCAGGGCTGTACAGCTTGGGGCAGAGGGAGACATTGCTGAAGTTGTTGGTCTCTCCTGGATCTCAGAGCTGCTGGTCAGGTTTACCACCCTCTGGGGGTCCCTGCATGGGGAAAAACAGAACATTTGGTACAGTTGGCAACACTAACCCACCAGGGCTGTACAGCTGGGGGCAGAGGGAGACATTGCTGAAGTTGTTGGTCTCTCCTGGATCTCAGAGCTGCTGGTCAGGTTTACCACCCTCTGGGGGTCCCTGCATGGGGAAAAACAGAACATTTGGTACAGTTGGCAACACTAACCCACCAGGGCTGTACAGCTGGGGGCAGAGGGAGACATTGCTGAAGTTGTTGGTCTCTCCTGGATCTCAGAGCTGCTCGTCAGGTTTACCACCCTCTGGGGGTCCCTGCATGGGGGAAAACAGAACATTTGGTACAGTTGGCATTACTAACCCACCAGGGCTGTACAGCTTGGGGCAGAGGGAGACATTGCTGAAGTTGTTTGTCATTGAAGATCTAGAGGGCCATGATTACTTCTATAGTTGTCTCAAGACTACCTTACACATGCTTTCATCACAGGCGACTGGTTCGTAGCCAATCAGCGATCGGTATAGGGCACTAGCAACACTGAAAGACAACAATGAAACAAATGAATTGAACTGATGGACAAACCATCAGCTGTCAAAATAATAAAATTGCCACCATAGAAATAAAAACAAGTGTAGCAATAGTAACTGCTCGCCATTTAAAACAATTAATGATAGACAAAGACTAAGTGAAAGTTTTGTATGTGTATTTGTTTGTTTTTGTTTTGTTTTCCAAAATCAGAAGAATTTATTTTTCGACAGCTCTTGTTGTTTGCCCATAGATTTCATTCATTTGTTTCATTGTTGTCTTTTGGTGTTGCTAGTGCCCTATTGGCGCTGGTACGTCTCGGGCGGTTCGCTGGTTGGCTACGACTGCCTCGGATGTGACGAAAGCAGGTGCAAAGTAATCTTGGGTCCACTATATCTAAGGGTCCTAGATCAATTCTGAAAAAGGTCTATTGTGGCATGTGTGCTGTCTTAACTCTAAAGAGAGGTAGGCCTACTTACTTGTTGCATATGAAGTTCCACGTGGCCAGGAACATTCCGCTGACAGCCACGTCTACGGGCAGGAAGTCAGCATACCCCTCTTGTTTGCAATACATGGTGCGTAGAACTCCTTTACCGGCGCCGATAAGGAGGCCGGTAGGTCCGTTGATGTTATCTGTCCAACCGGGTAGCGGGTCCTTCCATATGGGGATCACTGTAACATAAGAGCTGTTAGATCAGCCCCCCCTTCCATACACGCTGTTTCAACACACACACAATCTGTTAGACTGAGCACTACGTGAAGTGGGTTGCACACAAAGTCACAAGTATTTGTTATAAGATCAGAGTCGTCAAAGAATCTACGAAGAAGACGTGGCATTTGTGGGCTTCGGTTTTCTTGAGGGCTTTGCCTCTTTTCCCGTATACGTCACATCCCTGACTAGTGTGGTAGTTGTTTTGACTATGATGTATTGACTGACATTTCATTGGCGTCTTATAACTGACGTTTCAACGCATCATTGGTCCGTCGTAAGGTTTATGGTATTGCAATTCGAAGTTGAAATATATGAACTCTCTTATGACAGTCTTATTGTAATTGCTATTGCTATTGCAATGATGCGTCTGTGTGAACCCTTGTGCGTAATCCCTATGGCGCAACACGGCTTGTGACTATACCTATACCTTGTGACATTCTTATGACTTTCTGTGCACTGGAATTAAAATTATCAGGGCTTGTCTGCAAACTCACTGCCAGCCAATCACAGCTCCCCTGCCGTCTTCTTTAGACGTCACTTTCATTGTTGATCATCGTTGTTTGCTTGGGCAACTATCTAAATGACTATGAAGCATTGAGACACGGCCTTTCTACAACCCCATTCATATACGCTGTTACAAAAAAAATTATTGATTCGCAGTGTTGTTTCAAACATTTGTAAATACACACAGGGTGCAAATTGACGATTTGGCAGAGGGGCGGATGCCTAAGTATAGTATCGGCGTGGGCAGTAATGGGTCTGGGGCAAAGCCCCAACGGCCGGAGGTTAACATTTTTTGGGGGTATTATTGCCCTCGAGATGGCCTTAAAAGCGATCTGAGAGTTCATTGGTTTGGTTTAGGAATATGTGTCTAAATTGACGCACTATTTATTAACGTTACGATATAAAATCACTTGATACGATATGAAATGAGATGGGGATCCAGAGGTGGGGATTTAGCCATCCCCGGCGGGGATACCTTCCAGTAAAAAGAGCCAGGGATGGAATTACCAGAAGAGGGGAAATCCCCCCTCATCAATTTGCACCCTGAACACACTATTCCGCTTAGTGGAGTGTTATTTTGGTAATAAGCTTGGTTCTAGCCCCCTGATTGGCGAGATGTTTCAAACTAGTGTTCTGATTGGTGGATAGAGTTAAACACTCCACGTGCAGTCGTTTCTTCCCCTCCAAGTTATTGTGCCGGATTACTTCTAGAATTTAGTCACAATACAAGTAACATTCACACTTAGTTTCCTCACCTATGGAAGGTCGAAGGATCATCACAGGAAGTTTGTCCATCTGTTCGTTGACGAGGCCTTCAGCCAGGGCCTTCGTGAAGGCGTAGGTATTTGGAAGGTCACCGAGCATCCTAGAAGACAATGTGAGATAATGAGTACATACTCTCATACATACGCCTGCATATTATTGAAATAGTTGAGGTGCGTCATGCAAATGAACTATATTTATCAACTAGTAGTTTTAAGTACCCGGCCCAAGAGGCCCATGATTAGCTCTATCTAAGGGTCCTTGATAGCTATGTTAATGTGCATGTTTCACTCATTTCACTGTTGTGCATTGTTGTCCTTGAACATCTAGAGGTCCGTGATTAGCTCTATCTAAGGGTTCTAAATCAATTCTAAAAAAGGTCTATTTCAGTCTCTTAAAATTGCTTTATATGCATTAGGACTGTCGCAAAATAAACCAAAGATGTCATTCCAATACATATGAACATGCTTACAAAGAAGATACCTAGTCCTGTCTTGTCTACAGGCAACCTTACACATTCTTTCGTCACAGACGAGGTGTTCGTAGCCAATCAGCGATCGTTATCTACGCGCTATTGTCTCGGGCGGTTCGCTGGTTGGCTACGAGTGCCTCGCCTGTGACGAAAGCATATGTAAGATAGTCTTGGGTTGCCCATATAAGGAAATAAATAAAATAAAATAAATAAAATCACATTTAGAGTCTACCCACTCAGTAACAAGAGTGATTTTCAGTGGGGGCTTTAATTTACAGCGACTAAACCATCCCTGTAGGCTCCGAACACAATCGACGAGTGAGCGATAACCAATCAAAGATCGATATTTCAATTTATGTGAAACACATGAATCAGTGACTGGACAGTGCGAACACCTGTAGACAGATGCCAGAATCAACAAGGCCGATTCAGAACAACTTCGAATTTATTGAGTGCTTTGTTGCTAGGACGGCTCCAAAGTCACCGTTTACTTATTTCTAAGACAAGAAGTGATGGAATTGAATCCATTAAGAAGTTAAAAATTTTTTCCCTGAAGCGGGATTTGAACCCGGGACCCTCTGCATTGTAAGTAGGGATGCTAACCACTGGACCAACGATCTACGAGTGGCTCGCCTGTGACGAAAGCATATGTAAGGTGGTCTTGGGTTGCCCATATAAGGAATGTTACTTACTCTGACGTCATCGCCTCCACAACGGTGTCCTCCATCCACTCGACGCATCTGATGACCTTGTGGGGGTCAGTGGGAGGGGGGTAGGGTCGCTCGTACAGTATCCTCTCCTTCAGGTGGCAGTAGGACGTCGATACGTAGGTGAACAGCTGGAACATTGTAATTCAGCGCTTTAGATACAGTAAGGAGTGTGGGAGGCAAGGAGAGGAGGAACGATGGATGTCGGGGAGGGCGGAAGGAGAAGGCGAACAGATAGCAGTGGGAGAAGAACAAGAGTGTGGGAGGCAAGAAAAGGAGGAACAGAGAAGAGGAGGAACGATGGATGTCGTGGAGAGCGGAAGGAGAAGGCGAACAGATAGCAGTGGGAGAAGAAGAGTGTGGGAGGCAAGGAAAGGAGGAACAGAGAAGAGGAGGAACGATGGATGTCGGGAATGGCGGAAGGAGGGGGCGAAGAGGAAGCAGTGGGAGAAGACAAAGGGAACATTGATAAAAGGCGTTTATAGAAACAGTAAGGAGTGTGGGAGGCAAGGAAAGGAGGAACAGAGAAGAAGAGGTACGATGGATGTCGGGAAGGGCGGAAAGAGGGGGCGAAGAGGACGCAATGGGAGGAGACAGAGGTAACATTAGTAAAATACGTTTTAGAAACAGTAAGGAGTGTGGGAGGCAAGGAAATGAGGGACTAGGGAAGAATAGGTACGAATAAAATCGGGAAGGGCGGAAGGAGGGGGCGAAGAGGAAGCAGTGGGAGAAGACAAAGGGAACATGGATAAAAGGCGTTTTAGTAACAGAAAGGAGTGTGGGAGGCAAGGAAGGGAGGAACAGACAAAAAGAGGAATGATGGATGTCGGGAAGGGCGGAAGAAGGAGCGTAGAGAACGCAATGGGAGAAGACAAAGTGAACATTGATAAAAGGCGTCTTAGAAACACTAAGGAGTGTGGGAGGCAAGAAGAGAAGGAACGATGGATGTCGGGAAGGGTGGATGAAGGGGGCGAAGAACACGCAGTGGGAGAAGACAAAGGGAATAGGGATAGAAGAGGAACGCAGGTGGCGGTTGAAGCTGCATTTGGAAGAGGAGTCGAAGAGATGCAACAACATGTGCATGATAGAGAGACATGGCAGGGCCTATTTAATATTATGGTTCTGGACAAGGTATAAACATGTTTAAATTATAAAGAGGTCCAAATACTATACAAAAATTACAACAATATTCACGAGGCTTCCATATAGCACAAGACTCAATTGAGGTGGTTGTGACATCACAGGCGGACAAACAATCTTTGCTAGGAAACTCCGTTGTTGTATCTTTCTTTGATTGTTGCATATTTAATGTTTGTCCGCCACAAAACATGGCAACACGGCTATTTTCGGAATTAAGTCTTGTGCTATAAAGCACTAGCAACACCGAAAGACAACAATTGAACAAATGAATTGAACTGATGGACAAACCATCAGCTGTCAAAATAATAAAATTGTAACCATAGAAATAAAAACAAGTGTATCAATAGTAACTGCTCGCCATTTAAAACTTTTAATGATGGACAACGACTAAGTGAAAGTTTTGTAAGTGTTTTTTTTTTTTTTTTTTAAATCAGAAGAAATTATTTTTTGACAGCTTGTTGTTTGTCCATCGATTCAATTCATTTGTTTCTTTGTTGTCTTTTGGTGTTGCTAGTGCCCTATTAGTTGTGTAATCCCAGCGCCCTCTCACCTCCAGCTTCTTCATCTCGGCCGCCAGCTCCAGCATCAACTTGGTCCCCCTCGTGTTTAAAAGCACCGCCTTCTTAAGAGACTCGTCGAACCGGATCGTAGCGGCAGCGTGGTAGACGACGCTCACCTCGTCGATGATCAACTGACGGTCGGCGGGACTCAAACCCAGGTCCGCGGCGGACACGTCACCGACCAGGCCCACTACCTTGCGCAGGGCGAAGTCTTGGCCGCGTTCTGCGCGCATCTGTTCGAAGAGCTGCAAGAGAGACAGACAGTCAGGGACCTAGGTTCGAACCCGGGGGACACTCTTGTCTGAGATAGACAGTCGGGGACCTAGGTTCGAGCCCTGGAGAACACCCTTGTATGAGACACAGTCAGGGACCTAGGTTCTAACCCTGGGGGACACCTTTGTCTAATGCCTGTAACTTCAATGTCCAGTTAAAGTGTTAAGTAAATTTAACTGTCAGGTAAGCCAAGTCTGGTGTATTACTATTGGCCGTTGTCATAGTGAGAACAATTTAACTGAAAAGTAGATTTAAACTACACATTGAAATACCGGCCCTAAGACAGACAGTCAGGACCTAGTTTCTAACCCTGGGGTACACCTTTGTCAAACTCGGTACAAAGTTGCTGTTGAGCGACTTAAACATGTTCTGTTCTATTCTATAGACAACGGACTGACTAATGGAATGTATAAGTTTGGTTGATCAGACGGTCCTCTCCGTAAGATCTACGAATCTTCCACCAGTTAAGTTTTGTTAAGTCTTACCTGCCATAATTGTTTTGCCAAAAAGGTAAAACACTCCACGTGGAGTTGAATAGTACCCACCAAGGCTGATATCTAGTCAACCACCAATAGGCTGACCGAAATCATTTAATGTATTGGAGTAAATTTGAAACATTTCCGTCACCAGAGAGAATGTGCGATGAGGCGATTAAAAGAACATGACACGAAACATCAACAACATTCAATGAACAAAGAACTTAATAAGGGTCCTACTCTGAATGTTATCTTTAAATAAATAAATAAATTCACATTAAAAGTCTACCCACTTAGTAACGAAACTGATTTGCAGTGGGGGACTTTAATTTAAAGCAACTAAACCAACCCTGTAGGCTCCGAACACCATCGACGAGTGAGCGATGACCAATGAAAGATCTATATTTCAAATACGATACACATGAATCAGTGAATGGACAGTGCGAACACCTGCGGACAAATGCCAGAATCAACAAGGCCGATTCAGAACAACTTTGAATTTAGTGAGTGCTTCGTTGCAGCTGGAACGGCTCCAAAGTCACCGTTTACTTATTTCTAAGCCAAGAAGCAGCCGCGGACTGGCTACGTGATGCCGGGATGCGATCGCATCCCGGACCCCTGGGCAAATCCGGGCCCTTTGGTAGTCCGGGCCCCCGGGCTGCCACCAGAAAGTTCCTATAATGTAAATACTTCTTTGTATATTGCTGATATTCTGTAAATTGCACGCTAGCATTTTGAGAGTGACAATATTTAGTACTTGTCAGTAACACTAATGGCCGTAGGCCTACCTCGAATATCGTTTTCTCGAAATTTGAATAATGCGCCCGGTAGTGCTACTGGTAGGGTGGCCTCTGTTAATCGCGCCCTAAAATCGCATTTTAGGCCATAAAATTTAATGCACACCAAAAAAAAAATTCCGCTTCGGCGTATTTGCCTCCGGCGTCTGGGGCTTTGCCCCAGACCCCAGCTACGCCACGTTGCCTCGTGCGGACCGGGGGGTCCGCACCAAAACCCAACATCCCGGGCCTTTTTATCCCAATCCGCCCCTGACAAGAAGTAATGTAATCTTTTGTCATGGAACCGTTAGGCTAAACGAACTTGATCAGTGGATTGCAAGCACGCCTACCAACACACGCGTAATAACATCATGAGAAAAAAGAGAAAACGTTAATGATCGCGCTTTTGAGAAGAAACTCTCGCTGTATACAGACGATATAATTGATTCTATAGAACTCTGCGCGTGGATGGTTGCGCAATGGTACATTCTAGCAGCGTGCACAATGGCGGGGGCCTAAACTTGCGCCAACCCTTCAACACTTGGAATTTAAATGGCTAATTTAAATGACAATCATGGTAATCATTTCATTTATTTATTTGCCTGTCGATTAATACATGGTACAAATATAGGCATCGTCAATCTTATAATATACATACTTAATATACATAAACTTAATATACATATTATGATCAGATTAAATAGACTAAACTAAGACGACTAAACGGTATATTTAATTATAAACATCACTTAAAGGTATATTCAAGTGTTGCGTGTCGAAGACGTATTACGATATAGCCGAGGAAAATGGTACTAACTTAATTTTCTACTTCTCACGTGACCACTAGGGATACTTTACGTCATTTTTTGGATATCTGGAAAGTCCTAACACATGCCCTTACCAATTAAGGGCACTTGACGTTGGTGATTTAATTAATATTAATTTATTTTTATTATTATTTTTATTATTAATTTATTTTTATTATTATAATTATTATTATTATTCTTACTATTAATATTATTATTATTGTTATTATTATTTTTATTATTATTATAATTATTTGTATTATTATTATTATTATTATTATTATTATTATTATTAATATTATTATTATTATTATTATTATTATTATTATTATTGTTATTATTATTATTAATAATATTGTTTTTATTATTATTATTATTATTTTATTGTTGCAATACATACAAACTCGGTCAAAACCGGCATAAACATGTTGTACGGACACAAATGTCAAGTATTAGAACTACTTAATATATCTTCTTCTTCTTCTTCTTCTTCTTCTTCTTATTATTATTATTATTTTTACTATTATTAATAATGTGTAATTGTTATTCTTATTGTTGTTTAGGTTATTCGGTTATTCCTAATGCTTGAGTATTGGCATATCAGCAGTGTACCTTTTACGTTGTATAATGTGTTCCATAAGATTACACGTTGCTGCAGAATGATGAGTACATCTTTCTGTTCAAGCCTTTCCAAGGTTCGTAAAATAAATAAATAAAAGTTAGTGAAGACGCAGACCTCTTAAACACGCGCGTATAATGTCTACTATCCCCAAACAAAACACTAGCCTCCTGCCGTTCTCAGATCCTACTCTCTCATGCACGCTGCTCTGACAAAAATCAACACATTCCTCTAGTTTACAATGTGCGCAGGAACAATCAAGCAGCAAGTAAGGCGCACAGATAGTCAGTCAGTCAGTCAGTCAGTCAGTCAGTCAGTCAGTCAGTCAGTCAGTCAGTCAGTCAGTCAGTCAGTCAGTCAGTCAGTCAGTCAGTCAGTCAGTCAGTCAGTCAGTCAGTCAGTCAGTCAGTCAGTCAGTCAGTCAGTCAGTCAGTCAGTCAGTCAGTCAGTCAGTCAGTCAGTCAGTCAGTCAGTCAGTCAGTCAGTCAGTCAGTCAGTCAGTCAGTCAGTCAGTCAGTCAGTCAGTCAGTCAGTCAGTCAGTCAGTCAGTCAGTCAGTCAGTCAGTCAGTCAGTCAGTCAGTCAGTCAGTCAGTCAGTCAGTCAGTCAGTCAGTCAGTCAGTCAGTCAGTCAGTCAGTCAGTCAGTCAGTCAGTCAGTCAGTCAGTCAGTCAGTCAGTCAGTCAGTCAGTCAGTCAGTCAGTCAGTCAGTCAGTCAGTCAGTCAGTCAGTCAGTCAGTCAGTCAGTCAGTCAGTCAGTCAGTCAGTCAGTCAGTCAGTCAGTCAGTCAGTCAGTCAGTCAGTCAGTCAGTCAGTCAGTCAGTCAGTCAGTCAGTCAGTCAGTCAGTCAGTCAGTCAGTCAGTCAGTCAGTCAGTCAGTCATTCAGTCAGTCAGTCAGTCAGTCAGTCAGTCAGTCAGTCAGTCAGTCAGTCAGTCAGTCAGTCAGTCAGTCAGTCAGTCAGTCAGTCAGTCAGTCAGTCAGTCAGTCCGTCAGTCAGTCAGTCAGTCAGTCAGTCAGTCAGTCAGTCAGTCCGTCAGTCAGTCAGTCAGTCAGTCAGTCAGTCAGTCAGTCAGTCAGTCAGTCAGTCAGTCAGCATTGCCCACGCAGCGCACATCATGTGTAATCAGTGAGACAGACAGACAGACAGACAAGTTAGATAATGATTATTATGTCTGTGAGATGTTGTATCGCATACAACTATGTAGCAGGTTGTTGTCTTGTGCTGTGGGCTGGAACGTGCTCGGCTGAGCTTGCTGTGAGCTAAGTAGGTCACTAGATTTGAGCTGTTGCACTCGGAGAAAATATGTATTACAATGCTCGCAATCATAAGACAGGTATATTAGTAATAATTCAATTTCACATTCTTTCAGTTTAGATTATTTTTGACATTTAACTGTTTTTGGCGTTAATTTCACTAAATTCATCATTAAGAGCGAAGGGTACCTCTACGTCAAAGATTGCAGAAAATTTTCACTTTTTATGTATTTCTCAAGAATGCTACTCGAAATCGGAAATCTAAATCAACAGCGCACTGTGTTTTGGTAAACACTACAGACTGAATGAAATATTATAATCATTAGCGTAGTTATTTTGATTATTAAATCGATAGTTAATAATTTAATTAAAAACAAACTAAAACCAAATGAAAACCATAGTGATTATAATGTTAGAGCATTCAGTAGGGCTTACTAAACCACAGTGCGCTGTTGATTCAGATTTTCGATTTCGAAGTCCATTCTTAAGATATAGTTTTTAAATGAAAATTTATTGCGGTTTTTCACGTAGAGGTATCCTTCGCTCTTAACTATAATTTATAGACACACGTTTAAACGTTAATGTTTATAACCAGTTTTGACTATTGAGTATTGTCTCTTTGATTTACTGAAAACTATTGGTCAAATTGTGTCAAATATATTTCATTGGATGTATTTTATTTTTAATTGCCCTGATATTTGATTTTATTATTTTATTATTATTTTCCGTACAGAGAATTACAAATCCCAACTAAAAATTATTAAATCAAAAAATAAAAAAATAAAAAAATATGAATATTAATATTAATTCTATTAGTCACATAAGAGAAACGTTATTCTGTATAATAATGAGATTTTGCTAAGAGTGCACACTGACATTCACTGGCTACTGGTAGGCAGTACGGTACAGTACAGTGCATCAGTACATACAGGTAGGCAGTAAACAAATAAATAAATTCAGATTTAGAGTCTACCCACTCAGTAACTAAACTCGTTTGCAGTGGGGGACTTTAATTTAAAGCGACTAAGGGCCGGTATTTCAATGTCCAGTTAAAGTGTCAAGTAAATTTAACTGTCTGGTAAGCCAAGTTTGGTGTATTTCTATTGGCCGTTGTCATGGTGAAAACAATTTAACTGAGAAGTAGATTTTAACTGGACATTGAAATGCCGGTATTTCAATGTCCAGTTAAAGTGCCAAGTAAATTTAACTGTCAGGTAAGCCCAGTTTGGTGTGTTTCTATTGGCCGTTGTCATGGTGAAAACAATTTAACTGAAAAGTAAATTTTAACTGGACATTGAAATACCGGACATAAACCAACCCTGTAGGCTTCGAACACCATCGACGAGTGAGCGATAACCAATCAAAGATCGATATTTCAAATACGAAACATATGAATCAGTGATTGGACAGTGCGAACACTTGCTGACAAATGCCAGAATCAACAAGGCCGATTCAGAGCAACTTTGAATTTATTGAGTGCTTCGTTGCTAGGACGGCTCCAAAGTCACCGTTTACTTATTCCTAAGCCAAGAAGTGATGTGATTGAATCATCAGTACATACAGGTAGGCAGTACGGTACAGCACAGTGCATCAGTACAGACTCCCAGCGTAGAAAGTGAAGTATGTGCAGTACGGAACTTGGCCTAGTCTTAAGATGAGAAACAGATAATTACCTAATCTGAGTGAGTGGGGAGGGGGGGGTTATCCCACTGTGACGTACAAGACTACTGAACCTTGGGTCTTCGCGACTTATGAGGATTGGGTGCGGCCTAAAACCACTCTGAGCGTCCGGCGTGCAGTACTTTCGTACTACTCAAACTACGCGCACAAAAGTACACATATTTCGGATCTGTTCAGACCAAAACATAAATAACTAAACTGTTGTTTTATGTAAATCAGAGTTTTTGTAAGATTAATGCACAAACTATTTTTTTTTCAGGTTCTAAACTTCCTCAAAAGTTTTCATTTTTAGTAATTTTTAATCCCCGTTTAAAAATTGTTTGTGTCCGAACTATATAGAATTTGAACAAAAACTCAAGATACCTACAAGCACGGTATCATTGTTAATATGGACACACAATATGAGCGCGATCAGAGTAATAATAAAGAAACGAGATGAGTAGTACGAATGCTCTGCAAATCATACATTTGGCTCGAGTTGCTCGCTTGGGAAACAAGAAACTGTCCATTCATGGGACAGGAAAGTAACAATAAAATTAATTAACATCTGCTTATAGGTGCAACACCAGCATGTATATAAATTAACAAAAATTTTGGTATTTTATATAATAGGCCTACAACAAAACAACAGTAAGATTTTATGAATTTTCGAGAACTTCCTGTATTAGCGAAGCATCTAATAATTTAATAAACTATTTCTTATTACCCAAGACAGACAAACATCCGGTACGGTAGTGATTGACAAATATTATTTCACTTGTATTAGGGTCATAACTTACATAATATTATTATTGAGACGCACATCGCAACTAACATATATTATGACATAGACACGCTTGTTATAAGTGTGAATGAATAACATCTCACGCATAGTGTTAACAACACAACTATTGGCACTTTCTAACAGTAAACATGAGAAGGCATAAACCTATTGACACTAGTCTTTATTCACACTTATTTCAAAACTATCCTAGTTATCTACTATGTCTATAGAACTTTGTAGAAACTAGAAACGAAACGATTAGTGCTGAAGTTGCTGAGTTCATTCGTTCTAACTTAATTTTCTACTTCTATTCATAGTTCCCACGTGACGTCACAGCGGCTATGATTGCGACACAATTGATGAGGATCCAATCCTGTCTTAGGAATAAGTAAACGGTGACTTTAGAGCCGTCCCAGCAACGAAGCACTCAATAAATTCAAAGTTGTTCTGAATCGACCTTGTTGATTGCACTGTCCAATCACTGATTGATGTGTTTCGTATTTGAAATATCGATCTTTGATTGGGTATCGCTCACTCGTCGATGGTGTTCGGAGCCTACAGGGTTGGTTTAGTCGCTTTAAATTAAAGTCCCCCACTGCAAATCAGTTTAATTACTGAGTGGGTAGACTCTAAATGTGAATTTATTTATTTATTTATCCTGGATCATTTGCAAATACTATTCAAATTCGATAAATAAGCCTAATTTAGAATTTAAAAAGTAAACATAAGTAATAAAACAATTAAAAATTACGACACACCAATTTTTTTTTTAACGCTGAATTTCAAAGAACTGAGAATTTCTGTGTTCTACCAGAACAGCCATCAATTGTTTCTCCATGGCAACGTCAAAGCATAGATATAAATATTGTTACCAAGATAGAGAACTCACTGCTATCTGGACGTACCAAAACTGATTCTCTTTTGAGATTTCAACAATGGATTTTTCTCGGAACGTCGCCATATTGTATATTTACAAAATTATTATTTTCAATGCTGAAATGACTACTTTATGTCCAATGGGTATACAGATACTCGCGTACTTTCTTTTAATAGCCATCAATATCAATGACATACGCCAGGCGATGTATAACATTGAAAAACACACATGTTAAAATGTAAACAAACAGGCAATCATACAATATGGCGGGCATCAAGAAACGAGCATAGGTCCTCGGACCTCCATTCAGTTACATATCTTGGTAACAACATTTATATCTATGGTCAAAGTTTGATCACAAATGTGGCCGCCACGCGCAAAGGTGTGGCGTACGTGCAACCTATGAATACTATGTCTATAGACTTTGTAGAAACTATAGAAACGAAACGATTAGTGCTGAAGTTGCCGAGTTCATTTGTACCAACTTAATTTTCTACTTCTATATTTCCTACCAATTACTGTAATATATACCAGTAGTATATCATAGTTAGGTCCGCTCTTACAATCTCCTAATAGGAAAGTTATTTGTAGCAATTAAGCTATTTGGAGGATTTCAAGGCATTTGATTGGTAGTTACCATTGAGAAAACAAGATATTCGACGAATAAGTATTATAGTTATTGGGACATTGTAAGACTGGAGCTAATAGTAATATTATACAACCTGTCGCTTGTAATACAGGACAGTTGCCTAAAGCGTAGTTTACAAAACATCCTATAGGGAACCCACAACTGACGTCACATCCGAACTACAACAATGTAACGAATGAATTGAACTGATGAACAAACAACGAGCTGTCAAAATAATAAATTTGCAACCTTACAAATAAAAACAAGTGTAGCAATAGTAACTGCTCACAATTTAAAAGTTTTAATGATGGACAACGACTAAGTGAAACTTTTGTATGTGTATTTGTTCGTTTTTTGTTTTGTTTTCCAAAATCAGAAGACATTATTTTTTGACAGCTTGTTGTTTGTCCATCGATTCAATTCATTTGTTTCATTGTTGTCTTTTGGTGTTGCTAGCAAATACCTTACTAAGGTATTTGTTGCTAGTAGCGTATTCATAGGTTGCACGTACGTCACATCTTTGCGCGTGGCGGCCACATTTGTGATCAAACTTTGACGTTAGCATGGAGAAACAATTGAAGGCTGTTGTGGTAGAACACAGAAATTCATAGTTCTTTAAAATCCAGCCCGTTTTTTTAAAATAAAGTCGGTATGTTTGGTAATATTTTATTATTGTATTACTTATGTTTACTTTTAAATTCTAAATTAGGCTTATTTATTAAATTTGAATAGTATTTGCCAATTATCTAGGATTGGTCTTCCTCAATTGTGTCGCAATCATGGCCGCTGTGACGTCACGTGGGAACTATGAATAATATTGTTTCACGGCCTTTATAACATTTGATTTACCTAGCATGAACTAAATAAGGCGGTATATACTTCATTTTTAAACAACACAGTTTACTTTCTTTCGTTTGTTCCTTGTTGTGTTATTCCTGTCGAATATACGCGTCTTGCAAGCTTGCTTTACAACAATGAAACAAATAAAATGAAACGATGGACAAAAAACAAGCTGTCAAACAATAAAATATTCTGATTTTGAAAACAAATCTTCAAAACAAACACGAAACATACAATACTTTCACAACTTGGTTGCCCATCATTAAACGTTTTAACTGGTGAGCAGTACTATCGCCATACCTCGTTTTCTTCATAATGTTGCAATTTTATTATTTTGACAGGTCGTTGTTTGTCAATCAGTTAGATTCATTTGTTACATTGTTGTAGTTCGGCTGTGACGTCAGTTGCGGGTTCCCTATACTAGGGTACAAATGGACCAACTCGATTAATTTCCCGTCGTGCATAACTGAGGCGGAATGCAGAGTTGAGCTAAGTTTGTGATTTGTTTACGGTTGCTATGATGGAGTTTGTTCTTATGAAAAATAGAATTCATAATTGGAAATTTACGATAACATGTAACATAAACAGTGATTTTTGTAGAAATTGTATTAAAAAATATACATATAAAATAGGTAGATTTAAGAAAAACTCATTTTTTTAAATACAGAAATCTAACCACTCATAATGGTAGTTTATCCATCCTTTTAAACGCCAAGTTTTCTGCAAGTAACGTTCGTACGTACACTGCATTTAGTTTGCAAATTGCATAGTTTGATGTTTTTGTAGAAATTGTATTCAAAAAATATAAAATAGGTAGATTTAAGAAATACTAAATCACTCATAATGGTAGTTTAAACATCCATTTACCGCCGACTTTTCTGCAAGTAACACGTACACTGCATTTAGTTGCAAATTGCATAGTTTGATGACCAGCACAGTACCCACGCACAGCGACCTTCAAAACATGAAGCAACACAAACTTGAACTCTATTTAACTGTTACAAAACAGGGGACATATTCTTTGTGAGGTTAGAAAAAAAAGTGGTGGTACTTATTTTTTTTTTTAATGTATGTTTTCCTTATTGTGGGTTAGCACTATATATATATATATATATATATATATATACTTAAAACCTGACTTTGAGTAGAATAATATTTAAGTATGGGGGGATACTTGCACAAAGGCTGATATCATTGGTCTTGGCAATGACGTAAGCATGACAATGCTTAGTTTGGGCGAACTTTAGTGTAAACATAGTAATTACAGAGACGAAGGCCGCCGCGTGAGTGAGCTCGGCTTTTCTCGGCTCTTCTCGGGTCTGCTCGGCTCCTCGGCGGAAGCGAACGAGTGAAAGTCCCGTCAAGAATCTCTCGACTTTCCCTCTTCAACTGAGACTTTCGTCTGAGGAGACAAACTTGCGACATGTTGAAGCGCGTGTCATGATGGGCTCCGGGTTCTACGCCCGTACAGGTCACGTGGTGCTCCGGGTTCGAGACCCGTACAGACAGGTCACTTGATGCTCCGGGCTCTACGCCCGTACAGACAGGCTCCGGATTCGAGACCCGTGCAGGTGACGTGATACTCCAGGTTCGAGGCCCGTAAAGACAGGTCACATGGTGCTCCGGGTTCGAAACCCGTGCCGGGCACATGGTGCTCCGGGTTCCAGGCCCGTACAGACAGGTCACGTGGTGCTCCGGGTTCGAGACCCGTGCAGGTGATGTGATACTCCAGGTTCGAGGCCCGTACAGCTTCCATAATGCTCTAACGAACCCGTTCAATTTGATTTACTGAAGAGGAAAGCTGAATATATCCTCATCCGTCGTATATCCTCATCATATATCCTTGTATAACAGGCAGAACCAAACCTGTTCTGACTGTCAACTACCGGTGCAGTTCGGCGCAACCGGTGCACAGATGGTGTGACCTTTGTGTGATCTTCAAACCCGTTTAGGTCACTGACACAGTAGTATTAGCACTGATATCTCATATTGCACCAGGATATATTCTCATATTTTATGACCAATGTTCTTGATTTCAACACTGGTGAATGGGTAATAAAACCACTCAAAATGTTTTTTATTGTATCATGAGGACGCTTCCAAATATTGAAAAAATGATTCTGGTCCTGTCTTTGGTTTTGTATCAGCTACACAATGGGTTTAAAAACATTCATAGTTTGTTATCGTCACGATTGTTACTCTGTTTGTAATTTAATCATTTATTATTATTATTAACAAAAAAATAAAATAACGATCGTGAAAATATATTTTTTGTTTACTTTTTAAACCCATTGTGTAGCTGATGCAAAACCAAAGACAGGATCAGAATCACTTTTTCAATATTTGGAAGCGTTCTCATGGTAAAGTAAAAAACATTAATTTTGCGTGGTTTATAGCTACTAAGCCAAGCTATCCAAACTAAGATTCTCATCTAGGGCCCCTTTCATGCACTCTATTTCGACGAAAGTCAACATATTCCTTCCTTGGGTTCTTTCAGACATTCGTGAAGGTCGTCTTCCGCCACATCCATCACCTTCCAATCAAACTGGAAGGAAAACCCAACCACAGCCTTTTAAGCAACATCATCTTTCTCATCAAGGTCTTTGCCTTCTGACCGCAGCGCAGTATCTTCTCTTGAAGGTCTTTGCATCGCGCACGTGCATCCACCTCCAATCATGGACTTATAATAGTAACTTCGTTACAAGTCCATGCTCCAATCAAACTGGAAGGAAAACCCAACCACAACCTTATGAACAACATCATCTTTCTCATCAAGGTCTTTGCCTCCTGACCGCAGTGCAGTATCTTCTCTTGAAGGTCTTTGCATCGGTAACGAGATGACAAACTGTATTTATGGCATTTCTTCTTGCGCGGTCACACTTGTGCAAGTCTAACCGCAGTAAAGGATTCCCAGTAGATGCATTGACGTCACAAGGATGACTAGAACTGGTGGTTACCGATTAAATTATTGGGCGAATACGGATGTGGGTTGGTTTTATAAACCTATCATTAACCTTGTAAAGTTTCCATTACATTCATATGATAATTCAAGTTAATTGGATGTCATTATTGCTTGCTGTAGATACGTTGTTGGCAAAGAATGAAACTCTAATGTATAAATAAATAAATAAATAAATTCACATTTAGATTCTACCCACTCAGTAACGAAACTGATTTTCAGTAGGGGACTTTAATTCAAAGCGACTAAACCAACCCTGTAGGCTCCGAACACCATCGACGAGTGAGCGATAACCAATCAAAGATCGATATTTCAAATACGAAACATGAAACAGTGATTGGACAGTGCGAACACCTGCGGACAAATGTCGCTCCTCAACTCAGTATTTCCTCAAACTCGTCCAACCACCAATCACAGAGCAGTCCACATGACAATGCTGCTCTGTGGTTGGCATGGTTGGGTAAGTCTCTGAGGAAAGGCTGAGTTGAGGAGCGACATTTGTCCGCAGGTGTTCGCACTGTCCAATCACTGATTCATGTTTCGTATTTGAAATATCGATCTTTGATTGGTTATCGCTCACTCGTCGATGGTGTTCGGAGCCTACAGGGTTGGTTTAGTCGCTTTGAATTAAAGTCCCCCACTGAAAATCAGTTTCGTTACCGAGTGGGTAGACTCTAAATGTGAATTAATTTAATTTTTAATTCATTTATTGTGCCCTCACTGGCCTTAATTAAAATAGAGTTAAGTTAAGTG
Source organism: Isoperla grammatica (assembly GCA_945910005.1). Taxonomy (NCBI): domain Eukaryota; kingdom Metazoa; phylum Arthropoda; class Insecta; order Plecoptera; family Perlodidae; genus Isoperla; species Isoperla grammatica. The sequence continues at coordinate 2,190,863 of OX246749.1, read as the reverse complement.
TATCGTGAACAATGCGTGGCCTTAAGTCGCGCAGACAAGTGCACCGACGCGTTCATCGGTCTTGACCTCAACCAATACACTATCGGATTCTGATCTACACTCAAAGCCAATAGTCTCCTTCTTACTCGTTGTCTGTTTCAGCCGAATATATACAAATAAAAGCTTAGTTAAAAAAAAATGGTGTAATCTTTATGATGTTATTCCGCTAAGATTAAATAGCGACGTTATTTTTTTGTTGCTATGAACATCCACCCTTCTTGCGTCACGTTGTACAAACAAGTTGTGTAATGAACCCAATATTTGCCATTTATGGGCCCTAACATTACCGGTAACTTCCAATGAGTTGCATTGTACCGGCGTTCTTCTAAAGTATTTTCCATTTCAAGTTACACAGTTGTAAAAACGAACCTAAAAAGTACTTGTTGGTAATGGGACTTTGCACGCAAAGCTTGACGTAGAATGCGCCACCACCGTCCAAGCCCAAATCCATGGCCTGCTAGATGGGTAAATCAGCGCGGACAAGGTCTACTTGACCCATCCAGCAGGCTGTGATGGCAGCATTTTGCCAAAGACATTGGAATAGAAGTAGCGCCACCATAGTTCGAGCTCAAGTCCAGAGCCTCCTGGATGGGTAAGTCAGCCCTTTTTTCATGGCTAAGTTATGCGGAGATCAAGTAGACCTTGTCTGAGGGCTGGCACTACGCTGGCGCTGCGAGTGGGAGAATGTGGCAGTGCAAAGCCCCATTAAAAGACGGAAACATAGAAGAACAGGTAAAACGTTATATAAAACCTAGTAGTTGGACTATACACTGTTCCTTGTCAAGATCAAAGAATTAAAAACGCAATATTTCGAGCCCTAATCAGAGCTCTTCGACGGGCGAAATCACACTGAGTCACACTGAGTCTTTAAATCACACTGAGTTTGAGTGTGTTTTCGCCCGTCGAAGAGCTCTGATTAGGGCTCGAAATATTGCGTTTTTAATTCTTTGATCTTGACAAGGAACAGTGTATAGTCCAACTACTAGGTTTTATGTACTTGTTGGTGTTATTAGATACCATAAATGTATGTCAATCATGCCTTTCTACTGAATAGTACTCACCATCCCCCCCAAACCACATTGGCCTCCAATGACAGCGCAAAAATACCCTAATGTACAATTACACACAATTAGTTCTAGTTATTAAGTTAAGCGATTCTTAAATTCGGCACTTGTAGTTAATTTACATTTTAGGTTACTTATTTTGAGGACAAAGTAATCGGAGGTCACTTGGTTTTGGAAGCTACGCATGCACCCTTCTTGCTGGTCGGAGAACCTGTCAACGTGATTGAAATTTACAACCTCGTACAAAGAGAGCAATAAACCAGCGCGATTGAACCCAAAATTTGCCGCTGCGTAAGTTGATATGGAAAGAACTATAGTATAGACAGACAGTGCATAAACTTTGTCCGTGGCAAAGCTGAGAACGCCGCAGGGCATTTTTTGTTTCACTATATAGTTGTTTGTACAGCCAGAGTGCGACCGCAGTTTCCTTGAAATTGTTGGGTCCGAACTGTCAAAAAGGAATCAAATATAATCGTTTGTTTGTTGTGTGGACGCAGCTATTATTTGACTAGATGTTGAGTTTCCACGCATGGTTAAACTTCTGGTAATAAATTCGGGGATTTCGTCTCATGTTTGTGCTAGTCAGGTATAGTGGGGGTGAAGTTGTCCCAAAACTACCTTACACATGCTTTCGTCACAGGCGAGGTATTCGTAGCCAATCAGCGATCGTTATCTGCGCTCGCTTGTCTCGGGCGGTTCGCTGGTTGGCTACGAGTGCCTCGCCTGTGACGAAAGCATTTGTAGGGTAGTCTTGGGCCAAGTATACATCATTGGTGAAATGCTAAGATCGGCGAAAGATTGACTGACTTTCTAGTTCTCAAATAAACCAGGGCCCAAATGTAGATCGTCGAAGACTCACCGGTCCGGTGAAGAGTTCCTCTATCCTCTGTTTAGGCTCCACCCCCTTCTTGGGTCTGACGAGCAGGTATATCTTCTCCACCCCGTGACAAGTACGAAGCATCTTCTCCAGCACGACCTTCCCCAGGAAGCCGGTCCCTCCAGTCAGGAAGACGGTCCGCCCATTGAACATCTCGCATATCCTGCAATGAAGACATATTGTATTGTATTTTATTTCTTCCAATTGATTTATACATTGTATACATATAGGAGTAGTCAGTTACCTTATGTGTACATAAAATTAAGCTTATAACTAAATCTTTATGTTAGCAGTATCTATGATATTACCTAAATATTTGTGTTATTAAGTAATAATAACTTAAATATTACTACTAATAACAACATAAATAACATTACTAAGATATTAAATACAAATGGTAGTAATAATACCATGAGAGAGAGAAAACACAAAGACACCGGTAGTACTAGACCTACAGGTTAATCTGTTATACAATCTTAAGTTAGGGTCAAGAACTCATGAGCTCATTAAAATTTCATTTGAAGAGTAAAAGTCTTTCTCGAGTAAGTACTATTTTAGGTCATGTTTGAATGATTTGGAGTTTTGAATTGATACTGGGATATTATTGTATATTTTACTACATAAATATTGCGGGCTACTTTTAAAGAAGGAATGCTTGATTGAATGATTGATCCATTAACGCCAACCCAGCGTCAGAAGGGACAAGTTTTCTCACTACGCTGCGCTGCCGTCAGCCAAATACCCAAAAAACTCAAAAAAGAAAAGAAAATATGTAACAGTTGAAACGGTTACACAAAGAACCGTAGAGCGCCACCAGTCACGCAAACTACTCTCGCGCCGCATCTGATGATCCGATCTGGTGTTTTTACGTCCTGCGAGCTAGTAACTATTTTTGAACATTCGCAACGGCTTACTATTTCGAGTTATCTCACAGACTAAAAACTCAAATCAAAATTGGTAAACTGGGTTATACACAAGAATGCTGTACTTTTATGCTAACACATTTAAAATGAGAAATTTCTGTGTTATACTACAACCATATTTGTACTTTAAAAAATCATCAAAATCTGGGTCTATCGCACCGGCACATTAAAAATATCGTAACTGGTATAATAATTTACATAAAGTCACAATACTTCCTTAATACATTAACGAAACGTAGACTAAAGTCTGTTAAAAATGTAGAATAAGCCGATTAATTGTTTTCTTTGTAAATTAGGTCGGAAATGCGAATATTAAACGGCCGGTACGCCCGTAAATTGTGACATTTATTTTTCCATTTTGTTGTCTGAAGATCTAGAGGGCCGTGATTACTTCTATCTAAGGGTCCTTGACAGATCAATGACAACAATGCTCAATAATAACAACTAGTTTTCAAATGTTATGTTAAGGTGCATTTTCACTGTTGTGCATTGTTGTCATTGAAGATCTAGATGGCCGTGATTAGCTCTATCTAAGGGTCTTTAATCAATTCTGAAAGAGGTCTAATGAATGAAGGTGAAGTGAAGGAGATAAACATAGCTAGCGTGCAACAGAAACACTTTGAGATGAACATGAAGAAATAAAAATACGGATATAAAAAGAGAAAGAATGGTCCAATTCGCATATTTATTGATACATGAAAAAATGTTCGGCAAAAACACTCCAATCACAGTAAGTTACATAACACAACGTCTGGCTTGAGAATCAACGTAGCAAATCTTTATTACACGTGGCTTATTTGGCCTTGGGGTATTGTTTCTGGTTCTGGGTGGGTGAGTGCGCACACTTCGATAGTATGTAAGAGAAAAAGTGACACAGTTTACTTGCGTATAGAATAGTTACTTTCTTATGGTATGAGATATAGAGGCCGGGCCTAGGGGCGGTCTTCCAATCTCCTAATAGGCTACTAGCAACACCAAAAGACAACAATGAAACAAATTAATTGAATCGATGGACAAACAACAAGCTGTCAAAAAATAATTTCGTCTGATTTTTGAAAACAAAACAAAAAACAAACATATACACATACAAAACTTTCACTTGGTCGTTGTCAATCATTAAAAGTTTTAAACGGCAAGCAGTTACTATTGCTACACTTGTTTTCATTCCTATGGTTGCAATTTTATTATTTTGACAGCTGATGGTTTGTCCATCAGTTCAATTCATTTGTTCCATTGTTGTCTTTCGGTGTTGCTAGTGCCCTATAGGAAGGTTATTTCTAGCAATTAAGCTATTTAGAGGATTTCAAGAGTTTTGATTGGTCGTTGCCATGGAGACAACAAGCTATTCGACGAATAACTAGTTATTGTGACATTGTAAGACTGGATCTTAAAGTCAGTTTCATATATAATATATAATGGAGGTTTTTCGACTACAATTTTTTATTTTCACACGAGTATGTCACATCTTTGCGCGTGGCGACCACATTTGTGATCAAACTTTGACGTTGCCATGGAGAAACAATTGAAGACTGTTTGAAACACATAAATTCTTAGTTCTGTAAAATTTCGCCTGCTTTTAAATAAAATTGGTATGTGTGGTAACTTAATTTTTATATTTTTATTTTATGCACGTTGAGTTTTTGATGCAAATCAATACAGTTCGAACACAAACAATTTTTAAACAGAGCCTAAAAATCACTAATAATGAGAAATTAAAGGGTAGTTTAGAACCCCGAGAACAAAATTAATCTGAATGTTAATCTAACAAAAACTCAAAGTTTCTAAAACAACAATCTAGTTTTCTATGTTTTGGTCCAAACAGAACCGAAATATGTGTATTTTTGTGCGCGTAGTTTGAGTAGTACGAAAGTACTGCACGCCGGACGCTCAGAGTGGTTTTCTGGCCGCACCCAATCCTCTAAAGGCCAATAAGGCCTTTATCTTCCATCCAACCAATAAGAGAGTACCGGAGATTTTTTAGACTACAGGGAACCCGCAACTGACGTCACATCCGGACTACAACAATGGAACAAATGAATTGAACTGATGGACAAACCATCAGCTGTCAAAATAATAAAATTGCAACCATTTAAATAAAAACAAGTGTAGCAATAGTAACGGCTCGGCATTTAAAACTTTTAATGATGGACAACGACTAAGTGAAAATTGTGTATGTGTAATTGTTTGTTTTTTGTTTTGTTTTCCAAAATCAGACGAAATTATTTTTTGACAGCTTGTTGTTTGTCCATCGATTCAAATAATCTGGTTCATTGTTGTCTTTTGGGTTTGCTAGTAGCCTATAACGACCTATAGTCGTTTTCATTTATTCATTTATTTATTCATCAGTAACCATCAACAGGACAAAGCCCCACAAGTGATGTATAATAAAAAATAAAACGAGCAAGCAATACATATACACAGAACAGAATAACACAAAATTGTGACAGAAACAGCCAAAGTCAATTATAAAATACAAAGCACAAACAAAACTCAAATTAACCCAACAAAATGCATCTAAACTTATTTTTTTTTATTTATTTTTTTTTTTTTTTTTAGCTGTTGGCATTATTTGTTATCTTTAGCAAATAGGTGTAAACATAACTTGTACAGTAAGAACTCACCGGTTAGGCATAAGTTCTTCCTCCTTCGTGAGTCCATAGTCGTAGAACTTAGTGTCTGGCTTCGGAAGCCCGTTCTTCATCTTATCCGCTGCCATGATTGACAGTCCGCTGCTTCTGGAAGCAAGACACACACGTTACTTCACTGAACAGTTGGATATTTATTTATTTATGAATTGGCCACACATACAACATTTTATGCCATTTTACAGTGACCAGTATAACAGCTGATGATTAACAACGATGCATGATGATGATGATGATGATGATGATGATGATGATGATGATGATGATGATGATGATGAAGGGAGGCTTGGCAACGTCTGCTTTAGTTTTAAGGTTAAGAGCGTTCGGAAGTAGTTTTGATGTTTTTAGTCAACTAATTACAAATAATAGAATTATTATGAAAATGTACCTACTTGCAGAGGGATGTCATATCTACGCACAGTATTA
>OX246749.1:2124889-2179889 GCA_945910005.1 Isoperla grammatica | reverse complement strand
TCCGTTCCACAATGTTAAACATCACATGTTATTTAAATGGGAGAAATGTGAAAGAAAACAAAGTGATCTGTCAAAGAGAATGTCCTTTCAAAAGGAAAAAATAGTCATATTTTGAGTCCTTCAATGATTATATTCTATCGAAATGTATTTTTTACGTGTTTTAATTATTCTATTAAGGCTGGTCCACACAGATTTTTTAACCATTAGATTTAAGGTTTAACGCGTAGTCGTAAAGTTGGATCATAGGAAACACGTACTGGCGTTCACACAAAGTTTTAGTTTTAAGACATTGTTTTCATTGTTGTTTTTAAAACAACGTCTTAAAACCTCAAATCTCATGCTTAAAAAATCTGTGTGGACCAGCCTTTACATAATCTACAAAGAGTATTTAATTGTTATAACAGTTGTTTTAGTGGGATACAAAATGGCGATTTTGGTTCCCTTGCGACGACCTAACTTGGGAGTTCGACGAGCCTCCGCTAGTCGGAGTTGATTTCGACCTTGAATTGAGTATACAATGAAAAATGTAAAAAGCTGTAGGCCTAAGATCTTTGACAATACAGGTTATATTGCAAACGCAACATTAGTACTGTCATTATACTGTCATTATCCACATATTATGGTTTAGCCGCGGTCGCTTAGCCGGTTCCCATACAAACACCGAAATTAAGCAACCTCAGGCTAGGTCAGGAGGTGGATGGGTGACCACTCCTCTGAAACACTAGTTACCGTAGGTAAGAGCAGATTGGAGGGTTCGAAAGCTTGTGTAACAGCTTCGTTCTTCTCGTCAACAGTCCAGGTTAGTGGAGGAACCTATATGACTGGTATAAAAGTTACACAGTCCTTTCGAATGGGACGTAAAGCCGATGGCCATGTTGGTACTTTTCAATAGGAGTAGGCTACGTGCCGGTACCAGGCTTCCTCTCCTCTCTTCCCCATTATCATTCATCAATCATCACTTATCAGGCTAAAGAGGGCATTGTGCCCTACACTGGCCTTAATAACAATAAAATAAATAAATAAATTTAGGGGGATTAAACTCAGTTCCAAGTTAAAAACTTCAGGTCGAACCGGGAGTCGAACCCTAGAGCTTATAGGGAACCCGCAACTGACGTCACATCCGGACTACAACAATGGAACAAATGAATTGAAATGATGGACAAACAATCAGCTGTCAAAATAATAAAATGGCAACCATACAAATAAAAACAAGTGTAGCAATAATAACTGCTCGTTATTTAATACTTTTAATGATAGACAACGACTAAGTGAAAGTTTTGTATGTGTATTTGTTTGTTTTTTGTTTTATTTTCCAAAATCAGACGAAATTATTTTTGACAGCTTGTTGTTTGTCCATCGATTCAATTCATTTGTTTCATTGTTGTCTTTTGGTGTTGCTGCAGGAAGACCAACGAGCCAGCCACACAAAAAAGAGTCTCCAAGGTTTCTGTTGCAGATTGCAGTAGAAGTGTTTCAAGGCTGCGTACCAACTTTGACTGCGTTCACTGTGGCTGTGACTGGTGGTGGAGGTAACCCAGTCAACGCAGTGAACGCAGCAGCTGGTACGGGCTGCAGTCACAGTCACAGCAAAAGCAGACAACAGCAGAAATTGTCATTCATAAAAGCAACATTTGCCATCTTATAATTAACCTTACAACATAACAATTCATAATTTAACGCTTATGGGACTTCTTAGTTGAGATTATATGGTGTTGTGATGTCACTTACCATTTAAACCATATAATATTGTCTATAAATTCATAATTCGCGGTAAAATTATTAGCCACGCCCCCCTTGACTGCGATAGCTGGATCTTTTCGGCCCAGTCATCGCAGTGACTGGAGGGGTAACTGCGAGGTGAACTGGTACGCAAAAAGCAGTGACTGCAGCTTGACTGCGAGTCAAGTTGGTACGGATCTCAGTCATTGCAGTGACTGCCAGTCATAGTTGGTACGCAGCCCAAGGTAGTATTGTAGTCGTCACAGTGTTGTGTATTGTCTAGTTAGTAATGTGGGGAGCCAACCGACTATTCTCTCAGGCTGTATAATTGAGATTGTTTCTCACGGGGTACAAACAACACAGGATTGTATCAGATAGCTACGACTAGAAGAGCTGGAAGATCTGTCTCGTCACCATTTCACCGATAAAGTTTAAATAAAATAAAATAAATAAATTCACATATAGAGTCTACCCACTCAGTAACAAAACTGATTTTCAATGGGGGACTTTAATTTAAAGTGACTAAACCAACCCTGTAGGCTTCGAACACCATCGACGAGTGAGCAATAACCAATCAAAGATCGATATTTCAAATACGAAACATATGAATCAGTGATTGGACAGTGCGAACACCTGCAGACAAATAAAAGTCAGTCCAGAATCAACAAGGCCGATTCAGAACAACTTTGAATTTATTGAGTGCTTCGTTGCTAGGACGGCTCCAAAGTCACCGTTTACTTATTCCTAAGCCAAGAAGTAAGGCTAATGGAATTGAATACACATTAGAAGTTAAAAAATTCTGCCTGAAGCGGTATTTGAACCCGGGACCTTCTGCATTGGAATGCTAACCACTGGACCAACGAGCCACCTAAAGTTTGGCTCAGTACCTGCGTAGCACAACGTAGCTTTTACACAGGAGGACGCCAGTTCGATACCTGCTCAGAAGTTTTCCATTTATGGCTGGGACGAAACGTTTAATTTTGTAAACGTTTATTTCTCCGAATTTTTCGCGTTTAAACGTTTAAACGTAATACCTTTCCTGTTCACAAAACGATGAAAAAAATTAACTGTAACTATTGTAAAGTTCGCGAAAAAAATCAACGAAATAACATACGGGGGATTTATTATAACTTATTCATTGGTGATTACCTCCAACATTTTGTGTCCAACTGTCTATAGATATTTTGACCCCACACACTAAGCTATGCCTCGTTGCTCGTTGCCCAGTCCCCGAACTTGCCCCATTGGAATTTTGGGTGGGGGTGGCGGGGGAGGCGGTTGGGGTATTGGTCGGGCGGGGTAGCGGATCACGATTAAACGTGTATGAATATTTGTACACGTATATTTTCGCGTTACACGTTTAAACGTTTACACGACTCGGTCTATCAGTCATACAGGCGAATGCTCCACTGGCTTTGAGCCATACTAACATACTAACCCTCGGACATTCCTTATCTACTACTCCAAATATCACAATACCTAAAGTTCGTCTCTATCCAAGATGCACGCCGGTAAAGAGGACTCCTCAAAGGGAGGCTTCATTGCGTAGTGAGAAGAAGACATGCCCTGACTATCCTCAAATGTTGTAGAATAGATCAATTCTGAAAATCCTCTATTTTAATTTCTCTTGTACAACATTTGAGGATACTCAGGGCATGTCTTCTTCTCACAATGCAACGACACTAAATGCAATCAAAAAACCATTAGTCAAGTAATGTACAACATCCAACTATTGCAACGTTATCCACAGCAATTACGTAACTCATGGGGAATTGCCGCGGTTACAACGTCTTTATGTAACTTATTATGATTATATTCCACAACAAATTGAAAAACAAATTACTATGACGTTAAATGAATAATAATTGTGAAGTAAGAAGGACAAATATTGAAGCATTAACATTACAACACGTTTATGTAAATGTGTTGTTATTATTTACGTTAATTAAATTTGAAAAAAAAAAACACACAATTATAATAACGTTTGCAAAATTGAGTGAATATAAAAGAGGAAAAATTCAAAATTGTATTTTCCTGTCAAAAAAGTGTCGTTACCACCCCCCTTACCCCCCCCCCCCCCCCCCACACACACACTCAAAAAGATCAAGTGAGGTTTTAATTTATATTTAAATAAAAATGAAAATGAAATAAATAATTAAATTCACATTTAGAATCTACCCACTCAGTAACAAGACTGATTTTGAGTGGGGGACTTTAATTTAAAGCGACTAATCCAAAGCTGTAGACTCCGAACACCATCGACGAGTGAGCGATAACCAATCAAAGATCGGTATTTCAAATATGAATCAGTGATTGGACAGAGCGAGCACCTGCGGACAAATGTTAAAATCGACAAGGCTGATTGAGAAGAACTTTGAATTTATTGAGTGCTTCGTTGCTAGGACGGCTCCAAAGTCACCGTTTACTTATTCCTAAGCCAAGAAGTAATGGAATTGATTCATTTTAAAAGTTAAAAGACTTTTGCCTGAACTCACTATTAGATTGAAGTTATGTTTTTAAAGTTACTTAAATTATTATTAAATAAAGTGAGTGAGTAAGTGGGATTGGTTTAGTTGGAGAGACTCAATTGGTTAACAATGGTAAATTAACACAATTATATTGTTTCAAAAGCAAAACAATTATTGCAAATTAACATCAGCACACTATAAAAAAAATCAGTAATTAAAAAAACTCAAATCTTGAAGTAAGCGTGTAATTAAACTTTATCTCTGCAGTTCGTGTCCATCGGTGAGTTTCGTACACACACTTATGAATGGTTAGTGGTTTTTATTTTGTCTTCCCGTTCACAGCTCAAAACATACCTTTTTCAGAATCGATCTAGGACTCTTAGATAGAGCTCATCACGGCCTTCTAGATCAATTCTGAAAATCATCTTTTACGCTATTTGGAGGATTGCAAAAGTTTTGATTGGTCGTTGGCATGGAGAAATCAACCTCAAGTAATTATTGGGACATTGTAAGACTGGACCTTAGTAACCTATCAAGTATACATACAGCAATTAAACTCTAAATTTGCCCCACGTAACAGGTAATAAATATGGTATGAATCGTAGGCCTATCAGTAACTTATATTACATAAAAATACTTTCACTTCGTCGTTACTATATTGTATGGGTCTGTGGTTTCGATCTACGCTCGGCTTGGCTCACTTTCTATCTGCGCGCGATGTGTTATGAAGTTATGAAGGTTGGGGACTTATGTAAGTTCTCGGATGATGTATAACACGTGTCCGGATTCACAAGTGGTCTTATCTTTGTGGTCTTAAGTCAAATGCAGAGTCGAGTTAAGGCCGATTCACAATTGAAATAAGAGTTGCAATAGTGAACTAGCAATAAGGTTTAAGCGAAATGGAACATGCAATAACAATGCTGTGGTTCACAACTGTCACAGTGGATTGAAATAATCATAAGAAATTAATCAATTCCATTTCTTATTTCAACTTCCCATGATGCACCTTATGACGAACCAATCAGAATGCAGAAGAGCCAGAAGAGAAGGCCTACTACGGAGATCAAAACAAAAACGGTGGTGCCGGATTTGCTGTTGTTGATGTCGTCAATGAAAGTAAATACATATTAAAGCACTGGCTTGACTAGTGAAATAAGGTACTAGGAGACTGTTGTGAACCAATAGCTTCTTATTTCACTATTTCACAGATTTTTATTGCAACTCTTATTTCAATTGTGGATCGGCCTTTAAGTGTGGGGTTTGTTTATGGTTGCTATGGAGTTTGTTCTTCTTATGGTAAATAGCATGTAATAAACAAATTCCATAGCAACAAAACCCATACTTAACTTGACAGTTGTCTTAGTTAATCACGGTTAATGCAGAGTCGAGTTAAGTATGTGATTTCTTTATGGTTGCTAGTAATTTTAATTTTTTCGTATGCATACCCGTTATAGGGTGCACACCAGCTTAACCCATGGTCTCAGTATTTCTTGTGAGCCCACACAACAAATATCCTTATACCATGAGCTTAACCCGATGTGCCCCTCTTCAGGTGACTAACTAGGTTATTAGGGTGTTTGGATAGCTGGGAAGGAATGTCCGAGGGCTGTTAGTAGGACTCAATCCCAGTATTCTCCTTTTGTGACTGAGGAAAACCTCGGGAAAACCTTCAGTCAGGACAGCCGGTGGCCGCGGAATCGAATCGGCGACCTCCCGAATTAGAGTCTCGCGTCTTACCGCTGAGCCACCTTTACGGTTGCTATGAAGTTTGTTCTTCTTATGGTAAATAGCATGTAATAAAACAATTACATAGCAACAAATCCTGTACTAAACTTGGCACCTGACTCTACATACGGCCCTTTATGGCCCTTTACTGTACTGTAAGTGCTATCATAAATCCATGGTAGGCCTACTAAACAGCCCAATTGATATTGCTAATTTTGTGGAAATCACAGTGAACTTGAAAATATTGTAAGGCCGTGTTTGTTTCAAGTTTAGTGTTTTGTTTCCTAATACCTCCACATTCATTTTAAGGTGAATGGGTATTATTAAAACCGCTCAAAATTATTGTTTCTTTGTTATTATGTCATTAGAACGGTTAAAAATATTGAAAAAGTGATTCTGGTCCGTCTTTGGTTTTGTATCAGCTACACAATGGGTTTAAAAACATTCACAGTTTGTTATCGTTACGATTGATATTTTATGTATAGTTTAAAAATTAGTAATTTACAAAAAAATTAAATAAAGATTGTTCTTTTTTTTTTACTTTTAAGCCCATTGTGAAGCTGATACAAAAACCAAGGCAGTTATTATAAAATTGGCAACCGTGTTTTTCTAGTAAATCTTGGTTTACAAGCCGATTGTAACGCTTCAATACACAAACATGGGCTATAGACTGTATTAGTGATGACGTCTGATTAAATGGCGGACGAGCTATCTGACTCCAAACAACTTTCCTGAAACGTAGTTATTATTTAAAGTAGTAATTGTATCAAATTACAATACTTGACTTATCAATTTAATCAACTTCTTTTTCACTGTTTCGTGTTAGGGAAAAGGAAATATCTGACCGGATAACCCTCGCTACAATGTTTGCAAAAACAAAGTTTAGTTTAGTTTTGGTTTAGTTTAGTTTAATTAAAACGTTAGCGTAGTATTTAGTGTTTAGAAGGCTCTTCGCGGCACAAGAATTCTTAGGATTTTAAGTGTTTTAGCACAATGTTTGAAAGTGTCGACGCCGTTTCTTGTCAAAACATTTAATTTTTGTTGTTGTGATGACAAGAATAGACAATTAATGATAATAACAATAATAAAAATAATAATAATAATAATGATAATAATAATAATAATAATAATAATAATAATAATAATAATAATAATAATAATAATAATAATAATAATAATTAAAATAAAAATAATAATAATAATAATAATAATAATAATAATAATAATAATAATAATAATAATAATAATAATAATAATAATAATAAAACTATCTGTTAACTGTCATGATTGTTTGGAGTCACAAATACGGTTCGTCATAGGTAAAATAAAAAAAACAAAAAATAAATAAATTCACATTTAAAGTCTACCCACTCAGTAACTAAACTGATTTGCAGTGGGGGACTTTAATTTAAAGCGACTAAACCAACCCTGTAGGCTCCGAACACCGTCGACGAGTGAGCGATAACCAATCAAAGATCGATATTTCAAATACGAAACACATGAATCAGTGATTGGACAGTGCGAACACCTGCGGACAAATGCCAGAATCAACAAGGCCGATTCAGAACAACTTTGAATTTATTGAGTTCTTCGTTGAGGGGAATCGTGACACTTATATACTCTATTATCTCTAAACGTTTCGTTTCTACTATGAGCGGACAACTAGACCCAGTAATCACGCGCTTACAATTACAATTACAATTACAATATCACATTTCAACACGCTATTGTATAACAATTGATGAGTCAGAGAAATGAAATTAGTTTCCTGATAGTTTCCCCGGTAGAGTTATGGGAGTATAATTATTACAAACGTCATTCATAAGTTAAGTTGTTTACTCGCAGTTTAATAACAATATGATGAAATAGTAGGCCTAATATTCTAATGAAGTCTCACAACTATTGTATAGCGGGGCATGATAGGCAGGGATCAACCAACCGATGCAGCATTGCAACAGGTAAATAATTATAATTTTAAAAAAATGTCAGGTTTTAAGGCTATTCTACAGGTTTTCATATTTTCCTTAATTTAGGCCCGGTATTTCAATGTCCAGTTAAAGTGGAAAGTAAATTTAACTGCCAGGTACTCCAACTTTGGTGTATTTACACCGTCAGTAAGCCTAACTGGCAAGTAAATTTGATCCTATCTGACAAGTAAACTAACTGATAGATCGGGTGCCTGTTAAGCGATAACTGACAGTTACCGTTATGAAAAGATGGCTGCTCGGAGAATAGGTTATGTTGATCACGATGTAGTTGATGCCTTTTCTGATGAAAATGAAGACCCTTTCACATTTCTTAATTTGATTTTCGGAAAACGGTAAAACATGGGTTTCTTTTTAAATGAGAATATAAATAAATAACAATTTTCACGTCAGTAACATCTTCTAATTTCACTTCACCACCCGTTTTCATCCCACTTACCAGTATTTTTTGCAATTTTGCCATTCATTTTCTTGTTTTCCACAATAAACCTGAACCGTTCAATGATATTTATAAGTAAAATCTTTTCTTCCGAAGTGAAATTACCCCCTCGTGTTTTTTTTTATTGTCACTCATCTTTAATATTTTAATTTTCTTAATTGTTTGATAAAAACCCAAATTGAAAGTCAACACATCCAGAAATAAAACTGACACAACCTCAAACTTCACAATCATAACAATCCACATACAACACATAATTTTGACACTATAACAGGCCGTGAAATTGTCTCAGCAAGAGTCGATAATGAAGTTTTCCTGCTTTGACCAATCACAGCAAGGGAGAGGTTCCCAGTAGCTAACTGCCAAATAATATGGAATTGAAATACGGGAAAATGGTAACTGCCAGTTATAAGTGACTAATAAATTTAACTGTCAAGTAGTTACTTGACACTTTAACTGGACATTGAAATACCGGGCCTTAGGGCCGGTTTTCAATGTCCAGTTAAAATTTACTTTTCTGTTAAACTAGGAAAACGCTCTGTTTGACGCGTTGATAAGCGAGCGCGTCAATATCTACGAACTTTCTGGCGAAAAGTTTTCAATGCTAATACGAACAACAATTAACAACAATTCAAGAATACGCATTGCAAAAATTGTTCTTATTTCCATGGCTATTATACTTTCCGACATTGTTGTATGCAGTGCAATGTGCGTTGCTAAGAATTTTCGTGGTCATGTTTTCAACACGGTCCGCCACCGTTACTAACACTTATTGACAGCAATAGAAATGTAATTTCTGCCTCTAATACGTATCGGATCGCGTTTACATTAGTATATTCGTGACTGGACAAAAATTTACTATAAGATATAGATTGACCAACACCACATCTCCCTTGGCCAAAACGGGCGAGTCAAAGTCGACTGGAATGCAGGTGATAGCGCATAAACGCGTGATCCTCGCGCTCGGCGCGTGAACGGTAGCGGCAAAACATGGCTTCACTTACATTGCATTATTTCAGAATCTATTAAAGCTAGAGAAATATTATAAGCGGCACAAGAAAGATGACAGTTATACCTTGACGACGATAGTATTATATTTGTGACAAGTTTCTTGTAAACCATACAAATTGCGATCGTAATAAACGTAGAAATCTTCGAAAAGGTTTCCACTAACATTGCTCTGCTTTAATGGCATTATTTTATTAACTATTAATGTTTGACAAATATAGTGCACATCATCGTGTAGAGGAAGGTTAGACAAAAGTATTTATGTGATTCAATGTTTGATGCGCGTATTGGTTATCTTGAAACCATGAGTTGAATATTGGCTGAACGTAGTTTTGCCGTAGCCTGCTGGCTACGGCCGGCCGTATAGCTCTGCCGTAAGCGCGCAGGAGAGATGTGTCCCCGACCACTGCCGATAGCAACTGACACCTGCTAGCTGCACTTCACTAACGGCCGCCCCTAAAATACCGAATAGACTAGACCCGGATGCGCGCGCAAGCTTTCGCGCGCGGAGATGTGCTCGTGGTAAATCTATAGCTACCTCACATTTTGCCGTTACTGCGTTTTAGAAAAATATTTTCGAGTAACTTTCGTGTAACTTTGCCAATACTTATTAGATCGCCATTACATTAACATATTCGTGACCGGACAAATCTGTAGAAAAATCTGGCTATCTCACATGTTGCCGCCATTTTGTTTCAGAAAAATATTTTGCAGTAACTATGGTGTAACTTTGTAACTTTTCGAACGATTTTGCCTCAAAACTATACACCTTCAATCCACATCGAGGCTTGTGGATGGTCCAAATTTCAAGTTGATCGGACTTTCCGTTCGACCGCTATCGACGGACATAAAAACAAAAAACAAAAAAAAAAAAAAAAAAAAAAAAACAGAATGAAGTGCCATAAGAGTCAAGTGGAAACGCTCGCTTCGCTCGCTTAATTATTTTCACCATGACAACGGCCAACAGAAATGCACCAAAGTGGCCTTACCTGACAGTTACTTTAACTGGTCATTGAAGTTAGAGGCATAACTCTTCTTTGTAGATATCTTACCCATGGGAAGAAAAAATACCTTTTTCAGAATTGATCAAGGACCCTTAGATAGAGCAAATCACGCCAGGGAATTTAATGGACTTTACCGGAACAACCCAAAGATACACGATTGAAAACCGAACGCTCACAAAACACACAATTCCACAAAGCGGCGGTGGCGACGGCGATTGACAAAGAAACCATTTCCAAGTAGGCGGTGCTTCAATCCAATATCCGGCAGACTCACTCACGAAATATATTCACCGCCTGCGAATGTCGCAACCATGATTTCCGTGGTGACAACTATGTAATTGCGACATGATTATTATTGAAGGAAATATTTAATATATACCTTTTGTTAAAAGCGTAGCGTTGTTATTGTATTTGGGACACGATTATGCAAGGTAAAATTATTCATAATAATTTGCAATGTGTACGACCTGAATAGATGATTTACAGAATTGATCTACAGGGCTGTGATTAGCTCTATCTAAGGGTCCTTGATGGTTATGTTAATGTACATTTGCTCACTGTTGTGCATTGTTGTCATTGAAGATCTAAATGGCCGTGATTAGCTCTATCTAATACCCACATTACACGGTTCAATACTTTCGTCAAACTTATTGAATTCAAGGACATAAAAGCATCAATTAATAGAAGCTACATTGTTGCAGTTTTTTAACTAACTGTTTTTTACTCGCTTTTGTTCTTGAATTCAATAAGTTTGACGAAATTATTGAGTCGTGTAATGTCGGCATAATGGTCCTTGATAGATCAATGACAACAATCCCCAACAATAACAACTAGTTTTCAAATGTTATGTTTATGTGTATTCTTCAATGTTGTGCATTGTTGCCATTGAAGATCTAGAGGGCCGTGATTACTTCTATCTAAGGATCCTTGATCAATTCTGAAAACGGTCTATTTAGAACCTGGTTGTAAACTGTCATTATGCGAACGTTTACAACTGTGTTAATAAATACCGCCACAGTTTCCAGACAACAATCACGACACTTAGCCAATGTGAATTAAAGTAGACCTATATCAAATCAATTATAAACTGATTCCTTTGTTCTCAATCACACGTAACTAGATTACTAAACACTTTAATGTGTGACTGTGTCTTGAGAACAAATGTTCTATGTCCCATATTAGCATTATTTAAATTTATAATTATTGTCTAACTCTAATACCCACTCGTTACAAGAACTGATCTTCATTGCAGGGTATTATAGTGAGTATTCACGTGACGTCACATCGGCCATATCGGAGGCCACCTATAGTAGGCTACTATTTCAAGTTTCATTTAGCTGTCAATAGAAAACGAATAATATTGTTTACGGGGAAATATGACAAGTTTGAACACGTATATCCCCCGATAAAGTGTACGAAAATGATTATTGTATGCGCTTTTGTAAACGATTAAAAGAGTAATCGAGATAAATGAGTTTGTTTATGTTGATTTTATGTGATGATAGCAAACCAAAGTTAGAGAACAGTTGAATTTGCATCAAACGCCAGCTGAAACATAGTAACAATGAACTACCAATCACGTGACATTGTGGCCTCCAATGTGGCCACCATGCGCAATACGTGAATACACCCTATATAATATACTGTTACTTAAACTTGCCCCAATGTAAAGCCTGTCCGCGCATAGTAGAATCGAAACGTTTAGAGCTAATGGCCCATGTTTGTGTATTGAACCATTATAATCGGCTTGTAAACCAAGATTTACAAGAAAAACACGGTTGCCAATTTTATAATAACGGAAGTCGAAAGAATGTCATCCTTTGCAAGAAAAAGAATTGCAATGAAATGACAACAGCGCGCTACCTGTTGGCCCTTTTAACCCTATTTCACGGTCTATTAGACAAACATTGGTCATCAGCTCTAAACGTTTCGTTTTAACTATGACAAGGTCTACTTGATCTCCGCCTAGCGGAGGCTCGTCGAACTCCCAACTTAGGTCGTCGCAGTCCGTTCCGCAATGTTAAAAATTACATGTTATTCAAATGAGAGAAACGTGAAAGAAAACAAATGAAGTGATCTGTCAAATAGAATTACCTTCTAAAAAGGAAAAATCATCATAATAATAATAATCTTCAATCATTATATTCTATCAAAATTTCTCTTTTAGGTGTTTTAAGTATTGTGTTAAATGATCTACAATGGATATTTAATTATTATAAAAGTTTTTTTAGTGGGATCCACAATGGTGATTTTGGTTCCCTTGCGACGACCTAACTTGGGAGTTCGACGAGCCTCCGCTAGGCGGAGATCAAGTAGACCTTGCCACTATGAGCGGACATACTTTAACAGCTTGTGTGCTGCACTAGCGTTGCAGTACGACATTCTTCGGTATATCTGCTAACACATTGATACCCAGAGCTTTCTACCATGTGCAACAACTTTCATATACACACATCCTACTGATGAATAAAAAAGCAATAATAATAATGTGATACATAACCGAAAAGATATTTTCAAATGTGAAATGCAATTAAGAAAGTTTAGCGTATAATAATAATAATTACTTAAATGAGTTTCTTTATTTGGAGTTTAACCAAAATAGTAATTACTATAGGTCTCTCACAGCAAGAAGTAAGATAGTATCAGGACCGCCCACATTTAGTTTCCAACTTAACAAGCGCGAATCACTAACGATTTCCCCATTATCTAGTACAATTTGGTTGTGGTAAGTTTTTTAACGGTAACGCACAAGAAAACCTGCAAGCAGGTTTCCGTCAGAAAACTTTACGCAACCAAATTGTACTGGATAATCGGGAAAAACGGTGATTCGCACTTGTTAAGTAGGAAACTATTTGTGGGCGGTCCTGACTCCCCTGACACTTTTTCTTACTTCTACCTTTAATTTGCTCGAAATAATTAATTATACTTGTTCTGGAAGGATCTTTTCGGATTGGTTGTTTTTATTGATTTGTCAAAACAACATTCTAACTAACGCAACAGTTTCCGAGCTAGAAGTGAAAATGTGAGACTTGTTTCCAGAACAAATTATTATTAAAAATTTTAATTATCAGCAACATCCGTTTTGGTATTTTTGTTACTTCTCATTCATTAGTAGATCCAAGTAAAATTTGCGTTAAGAAATAAAACGAACTGTAGTTAAAACCCTAAAATGATAATTGTGGACGGGAAGGCGTTTCAGAATGCTAATTATGCAAATTTTGAATCGCGAAATAACTTTAACCACGAAATATCTGTGTATTCGCGAAATGAGACCAACAACGAAAATGTGTTCAATATTGCCAAAAGTAAGCGTTAGTCTGTGTAGAGATTTTATACTAGTGTAAGTAAGATAGTAAATGTCGGTTTACACACTTATTTCAGGTTTAAAGTTTAAGGTTTAACAAAATCAAATCAAGCCAAAAGCATTATAGCGTTTACAAACTTTCCTAAACGTTTAAGATTTAGGGAAACCATAGCAACGTTAGCTCTTAAACCTAACATTCTTAGCCCAGCCAATGAGAGGCGACGTTTTATAAATCCGGCCAATGGTAGCGATCCTAAGTGAAACAGTTAGGAAAATACGTGCTAGGAACAAAATCTTAAATCTTAGAAAAGTGTGTAAACCGAACTAAACTTTATCAAAATGGAATTCAAGTAAATCTCAATTTAAATAGAGCAACACAATGAAATTCTTCAAAATCTTCCAGTTTAATTTCTATACGAATATTTAACTTTATTTTTTAGAAAATGTAACATATTCAGCAATTCAGCAGAACAATATAGGGTGTATTCACGTATTGGGCATGGTGGCCACATTGGAGGCCACAATGTCACGTGATTGGTAGTTTATTGTTAATATGTTTCAGCTAGCGTTTGATGTAAATTCAAAACTTTGGTTTGCTATTATTACTTAAGATCAACACAAACAAACTCTTTTGTCTCGATTACTCTTTTAATCGTTTACAAAAGCATCCAACAATCATTTTCGTACACTTTATCGGGAGATATACGTGTTCAAATTTCTCAAATATTATTCGTTTACTATTGCCAGGTAAATGAAACTTTAAATAGTACTATAGGTGGCCTCCAATATGGCCGATGTGACGTCACGTGAATACTCCCTATACGACACGTAAATAATTATACACTTTGTATAGATTTAACTGTCCTCATTGAGGTAATTTCGACCACACGAGAAAGCTATCAAAATCCACGGTTATCCTCATGAAATCAGTATGGTTGGCGACCCTGCCTTCATGTGTAAACAATCATATTCATGCTCAGTACTGTTGCGTGCAAAACAAATGCAACATCCATGGGACACACAAAGAGAGATGCAGAGATTGACTAAACAAGCCACTCGAATTATATATAAATAAACACAAACTTCCTGGGAGGATTTCTGTGCATGTTTCTGTGCATGTTTCTGTGCATGTCAAGTCTCGCCTAGACAGCTGATTAGAACGATATCAGTGAAGGACACAGAAGACCCAGAAGACAGTTCTTTGTATTAAATACCAAAGACATTAGTTTTTGTGAAAAATACAATTACGAAAAATATGAAAATTATCGAGGTTCCGAGGCACAAAAAGACCGACACTCTCTCTAAGGAGGTCTTTATCCGACGTCAGTTTCCTGTACAAAAACGTGAATAATATTATAATATTATATTAATATTATTTTGTCCAATTTTACTCTCTCGCATTAACTTCTTTGTGCCGCCTCGATTAACTAGACGTGCTATTCCTTTCCAAACTAAAAGAAGCCGCATTAATGTTTTTAAATATTCTTGCTGAAATAGGATCATGTCAACTTACAAAAGTTTTTTAATAAATGCGCAAGAGGGTGTTGATGTTTTTAATGACTCTATACGTACTTTTAAAAAGACCATTTTAATGCAGTGACATATGGGGCATGTATATGCGACCATCATTGTTTTATGTACTACATGATGTGATATTTGTTGGATGTTTTGTTGTTTTCGTTTTTGTTTGTTTTATCAAAACACACTTTGTGGAATTGTGCAAATCTGTTGTGAATATAAAATAAATAATAATAATAATAATAATAATAATAATAATAATAATAATAATAATAATAATAATAATAATAATAATAATAATAATAATAATAATGCATCATGTGGTGAGTTATTAAAACTGTCTCTTTGAAAGTATAACTTATAACAGCCCTCGGACATTCCTCCCCAACTATCCAAACACCCTAATATACCTAGTTATAGTCACCTGAAGAGGGGCACATCAGGTAAGGCTGGTGTGCACTCAGTGGCGTACCCAGGATTTTGGGAAGGGAGGTTTTAGCTCATATTATAGAGAGTGCAACCAAAAATAAACGGGGAAAATTTTTCTCGTCAACATAGTTTTGGTGCAAATCTGTGCGTTTTACAGTGGCCAACTGAACCAAATAACTAGATTTTTGGCAACAATTTTCCCATTAACAAAGAAAAAATATTTTCAAGTTTCGATGAGGAACCTCAATAATTTTCATATTTTTCGTAATTGTATTTTTAACAAAAACTAATGTCTTTGGTATTTAATACAAAAATGTGCTGTATTTATATTTCCATTTTTTTAAAATTCAATCCAATTTCCATTGATTCTTTGCGAAAGGGGGGGGGGGGGAAGTTCACCCTCCCATCCTGGATACGCCACTGTGAGCACCCTATAACGGGTATTCCTACGCAAAATGATTAATTGTTAATGTAACATTAATTAAATAAAAAATAAATAAATCCATATTTAGTCTACCCACTCAGTAACAAGACTGATTTTCAGAGGGGGACTTTAATTTAAAGCGACTAAACCAACCCTATAGGCTCCGAACACCATCGACGAGTGAGCGATAACCAATCAAAGATCGATATTTCAAATATGAATCAGTGATTGGACAGTGCGAACACCTGCGGACAAATGTCAGAATCAACAAGGCCGATTCAGAACAACTTTGAATTCATTGAGTGCTTCGTTGCTAGGACGGCTCCAAAGTCATCGTTTACTTATTCCTAAGACAAGAAGTGATGGAATTGAATCCATATTAGAAGTTAACGAGAATGGGTATTCAAACCGCAAATAAATTAATGTTTTTTACTATACCATGAGAACGCAAATATTGAACAAGTGATTCTGATTTTGCCTTGGTTTTGTATCAGCTAAACAATGGGTTTAAAAAGAAAAAAAAATACGATCTTTATTTTGTTTCTTTGCTAATTATTTATTATTAAATTACAAATAAACTAACAATCGTACTTTTTTTTCTTTTTAAATCCATTGTTTAGCTGATACAAAACCAAAGGCATGATCAGAATTACTTTTTCAATATATGCGTTCTCATGGTATAATAAAATTCATTAATTTTGGGCGTTTTTAATAACCCTTTACCTTTAAAAACTTCTATCTAAACCGGGAAATGAGCCCAGGACCTTCTGCATTGGAAGCAGGGATGCTAACCACTGGATCAAAGAGCCACTCAAACACTAAGATACAAATAAATACAGTAAACGGTTTAAGCAACCTCGGGCTAGGTCAGGAGGTGGATGGGTGACCACTCTCCTCTGAAACACTACTTACCGTTGGTTAGAGCAGATTGGAGGGTTCGAAAGCTTGTGTAACAGCTTCGTTCTTCTCGTCAACAGTCCAGGTTAGTGGAGGAACCTATATGACTGGTATCAAAGTTACACCGTCCTTTCGGATGGGACGTAAAGCCGATGGTCCCCTTGGTACTTTTCGACAGGAGTAGGCTACGTGCTGGTAATCTTCATTATCATTCATCAATCATCTCTCATCAGACTAAAGAAAGCATTGTGCCCTACACTGACCTCAATTAAAATAAAGTAAGTATTCAGTTCCATTACTTCTAGTCTTAGGAATAAGTAAACGGTGACTTTGGAGCCGTCCTAGCAACGTAGCACTCAATAAATTCAAAGTTGTTCTGAATCGACCTTGTTGATTCTGACATTTGTCCGCAGGTGTTCGCACTGTCCACCATCACTGGTTCATATTTGAAATATCGATCTTTGATTGGTTATCGCTCACTCGTCGATGGTGTTCGGAACCTGTCCTACAGGGTTGGTTTAGTCGCTTTAAATTAAAATCCCCCACTGAAAATCAGTTTCGTTACTGAGTGGGTAGACTCTAAATGTGAATTTATTTATTTTAATTTTAATAGAACAAGTGGGTAAATGGAAATTATAGGCTTAGTTAAATTCCTTCTTACGTTATTGAGGTCACGCCTCACGCATTGATTCCACTACTAGAGCAGAAACATTCCGCATGGGTACCTATCCGCAACATGTTCCGGTAGGTTGTCCATATTTTAAAAGTGAGCAGCTAACAGTCAGTAGATTGTAGAGCCGCGTGGGATGTAAGTGATCTGGGACCTGGGGCAGAGCCCCAGCCGTCGCAGGCGAACAATTTTTGCGATATTTTTTTAAGAGCGTTCGGAAGTAGTCATTTTACCGCTAAAACATGCGTTAACTTACACTTTTCACGCCTAAACCGATAATAGGATTTCTCTCTAATTTTACGTCTGGGTATTAAAGTGTCAAATTGATGACTTTCATAACGAAAACACAAGATAAAAATCTTGAAAGAGTATAAAAAAAATGATAAAATATTTACATTCGTACACAATGTAGTTTCAATGTTTGGACAACGGGGTGAACACACAGTTACAAAAAGGGGACCTCCGTCCGTAGTCGAGTCGAGGCGACATTCTTCACGTTCAGCTGTCGGTACCGGCTGAGAAGGTGAGTCAAATACTGGGTGAGTGCTTTGCTGAATAATGGGGATGATTGACAATGTCGCCTATTTTTGAGGTTAGTGATTGGCAGGGTGCTTCTTAGGTTGGTACTCAGAATATTGTTGCTACAGAAAGGTGAAAACTCGACGATGACTCAGCAGGTATGAGAAAGCCATGGTTTTAGTTCAAATTGTAGTTTGAAGCATTTTTGCCCGTCTGGGCCGGGGGAAGAATAGTCCCAGAGTGACACTGCTAGTCGTAAGAGGCGACGAAAGGAGACCCTGTCCCTAAGCCCCCCACTGTCCCACTGAAGATTTCTCCTCCCACTTGGCCCTGCCCTCCCTTGCTGGACTCCCCTTATGACGACTCCCGCGATATAGATGGACCTGATTCGGAAGACGTCATATGACCTAAGCTGTCGAGTACGTCGTTGAACACCACCAATAATCATCATTGTAGCAGTTTGAAAATCGTGTGTTCAGTAATTTACGATCTCTAATAGGAAACGCTATTTTTATGTGTCGATCTTATTCATCCCCCCCCCCTTTTCAGCCCCGACTCTCTTCTCATGGCGGCCCCATTTACGACCTGAACCCCCAACAACCCCTCAAACCTCCAAATGATCCCCCCCCCCCCCCCCCAACTGTGAAGACCCCTGCGAAATGTGATAGTTCTAATACACAATTTTGAAAACTATCTAGATAAAAAAAAAACGGTACATGGAAAAACAAATTAGAAAAATTATATAATTACATACGTAGATGCAGAGTGTAGAGTGTTGAGTGTAGAGTGTAGAGTGTAGAGTGTAGAAAGTGTAGAGAGTGTAGAGTGTAGATGCAGAGTGCAGAGTGCAGAGTGTAGAGAGTGTAGAGTGTAGAAAGTGTAGAGTGTAGAATGTAGACTACACACCTGAGTTCGTATAAAAAACAGTTTTGTAATAAAACTCACCAGATAATATTCCCAATTCTTCGCCTGCACGAATAGAATAGTATCCGTAATGTTGGTATCGCGTATCGGAACCAGACTCGTTCACTCGTTTAGTAACAGATTACTCACTGACTATGAGAGCTGCGCGCGCAACCGACTTTCACTGATGTCGAGAACAGACTGACTTGGTCCGTCGACCACACTGCATGTTATGTTACCTGTAGAAGTCAGGGGGGGGGGAGAGGGGCGGTGGAGGGGTATTGTCGTCTGTCTGTCTACCTACACGCATGCATTTATTCCTATTCAGTTATAAAAACTGATTTACAAAGAAGGACCTTAAATAAAATCAGGCTTTGCAAACAATTAATAATAATGAAATCATAAATAACAATAACAACAAAAACAAAACAAACTTCTGTACTGTATATATAAAAACAAATCAAGAACAAGAAAAAATAATTGAGAAATGAAATAAAATCAAATCAAGTAGGCATGCAATATATTAAATAATAAAAATAAAAGTATGTACATAAGAAAGAACATGAAGGAAAAATGCGGATGAATGTATATATATTTAAAAGTGAAAAAAGAAGAAAAGAAAAAAAGAAGAAGAAAAAGAATCGAAAAAAGAAAAGAGAAAACTGATTTGTTAACGGTCCCAGCTGAAACGAAAATGAAAATAAAAATCAGAAACTGCAAACTGGGAAAAATAAAATTTCACGTGAAAGCAACCCGGGAGAACGCACACGCCTTCTGTCTTCACTTCGAATCTTGAAAATCATCGGATCCTTACCTACTTTCTTCCGCTGTTTCAACGAAACTTATCATATTCCTTACGGCTTTCATATATTTGTAATTCATTATTTGTAGTCAGTCGGGCGGGGAGAGGGGCGGTGGAGGGGTATTGTTGCTGATCCTTGACTACAGTCCCTTCTATGCACGCTGCTTCAATGACAATCAGCAGATACCTGACCATAGAGATATGTCTATGTACATAACGAGCGGGGGGGGGGGGGGGGGGAGAGGGGCGGTGGAGGGGTATGGTTGTCTGTCTGCCTATCAGTCCTCCGCTGTTTCAACGATTTCTGAAAGTTGTCACGGTGATGATTCCTTCCTAGGCTGAATGAGTGTTTTCCACGCCGTCCTTTCATCTGGCTTCTCCACCTCACCTTCCGGCCGGCTAGGGTGGCCCTACCAGAAGCATACGCTTCCGCCGGGATAGCTCTCGGGATCAGCACAACAATTTATTACTTAACTAATGCCCCTAATTTCAATGTCCAGTTAAATTTACTTTAACTGGACATTGAAATTACGGGCATGAGCGAGAATTGTTGGGTGGCCGTTTTGCCACACCACATATGGTCGTCACTGGTAGATTACTGAGTGAATACTTAGAAGAATTGTGCTTATTTTACGGTGGCTTACAACATCTGTGATCATCTATCTACAGTCTACACCGAATAACCGATAGAGGTGGCTCAGCGCTAAGACGCGAGACTCTAATTCGGGAGGTCGCCGGTTCGATTCCAGCTACCGGCCGTCCTGACTGAAGGCTTTTCCGAGGTTTTCCTCAGTCGTAAAGGCGAATGCTGCGATTGAGTCCTACTATCAGCCCTCGGACATTCCTTCCCAACTATCCAAACACCCTAATAACCTAGTTAGTCACCTGAAGAGGGGCACATCAGGTAAAGCTGGTGTGCACCCTGTAACGGGTATTCCTACAAAAATTATTATTATTATACCGAATATCAAACGACAAAACTGCTGACATCATGGTCAGCAACTTTCATAAGCAATAATAATAATAATACATGATTGTTAGAAGCTAATTACAATTGGAGGGACATGGGATCATAATTCCAATAACAATTAACGTAAAACTTAAGTACTGCTGCTGCTGTTGTTGTGGAGAAATCAGGAACTTTATAATGAGAGATAAAATGAATATATGTGTAAAGATAGTTAACGGTTTATTGATTTGACATTCTTTTGTTGTAATATATACATATACATACTTGGTCAAAACATCTGTTACTGTATCACGTTGCATGGATACAAATCAATATGTCAAATATACTATCGTGGTTTTCCGGGTACAACAGTGTCAAAAGGTGGAACCAATCCAACGTTTCGCCCATATTGCAATGGGCTTCTTCAGGGACCTTTGTGGAGTGTTGACACTGACACCAACAACTGTCACGAGGGGGAACTCTGGACAGTGATGCTTACAGAATAATATAATAATAATATATAATAAAATAATATAATAAATATAATAATGTAAATATAATATAATAATAATAACATTAATATGTCAAATATTTATTTATTTTATTATAATTAAGGCCAGTGTAGGGCACAATGCCCTATTTAGCCTGATGAGGGATGATTGATGAATGATAATGAGGAAGGGAGGAGGGGAAGCCTGGTACCGGCACGTAGCCTACTCCTGTCGAAGAGTACCAAGGGGACCATCGGCTTTACGTCCCATCCGAAAGGACGGTGTAACTTTTATACCAGTCACATAGGTTCCTCCACTTACCTGGACAGTTGACGAGAAGAACGAAGCTGTTACACAATCTATCGAACCCTCCAATCTGCTCTAATCAACGACAAAACTGCTAGTGTTTCAGAGGAGAGTGGTCACCCATCCACCTCCTGATCTAGCCCGAGAATTCTTAACTTCGGTGTTTGTATGGGAACCGGCTAAACCGTTGGCTATGCGTCCTAGCAACGAAGCACTCAATAAATTCAAAGTTGTTCTCAATCGGCCTTGTTGATTCTGGCATCTGTCCGCAGATGTTCGCACTGTCCAATCACTGATTCATATGTTCCGTAATTGAAATATCGATCTTTGATTGGTTATCGCTCACTCGTCGATGGTGTTCGGAGCCTACAGGGTTGGTTTAGTCGCTTTAAATTAAAGTCCCCCCACTGAAAATCAGTCTTGTTACTGAGTGGGTAGACTCTAAATGTAAATTTATTTATTTTTTATTTAAAGGATAAATTAACTCGCTAGTTAACGTTTTGTATTGATATTTTAAAAACTCAGCAAGACATAAAATGTGATTCATATCCAGGGTTTGGTTTTAGATCACATCAGAAATTATGTGAGATTTTGATATATGTGCCCATTGTTTCCTTGTTGCATAGTGTACACATCTGTGCCATTTAATTCCAGGTCTGAAATGTAGGCTACTGAAAAAAAAAAAATTTGAATTCTTTCAATAATTTTATTTTTTTATTTTTCTGAGTACTATATAATTATTGTGATAAAAAATAAAAAATCATACATTAAGAAGTTAAACAATGAATTGAGAAACTTTCAAATATTCTTATTATGATCTCAATAATCATTATTTATTAATTTAATTAATAACATAAAAAATTACAATCGTAACTAATTGAAATTTTCTCAAGTTCATTATTAAACTGTTGAAAAAAAATTCCGGTTATGCATATTTTTTTTCCAATATCCTAAAGCGTTCTTAAGATATAAATATAAAAATCTTTATTTTTTCTTGCTGGTTTAGCATTGCGCGCTACCCATGCCGTTACACACACATATATATATATATCTGGCTCCTGTTTCCAACTTAAGTTAGGTCAGGGGGTGGCTATAGCCACCAGGATTCTAGGGCACTTCAAGAGCTCCTAACACCAATATCCTATAGATATTAATAATGAATAAAGCAACTAACAAACAAAGGCAAAATGACAAACAGTCAGTATATTTGAAGGCGTTGTAACATGTTCGTCTCGCTGGTTCACATTTAGGCCGATGTTGCGATGAGATGAGATGTATCAGTACATATAAAACACCCGACAGCTACGCAACGATAGGTAACATATAATAACATGTTCTTAACAACAACCAAACAGTTTCTAAATGATTCAGACTGTGTTCCAACTTGATTTTCGCCTGCTAACCACTAACCACTACCTGCTACACACTAAGTGCTAACAGCTTTGGACACGCCACCTAGTATGCTAATACAAAGTTTATTGTTATTAATCATCTAATGTAAATAAATACGATAATAATACTTCCACTCACTGGTTGGTTATTTTCCTAACCTAAAAGTATCAGCTGGTGATGGCTGGTATCAACCATCTTGGTTTGTTTAGTGGGTTAGTCGGTGTCGTAGTGTACACTTTCGGCCACTACCCACTAACCACGTAAGGAGCATTGGTCGTCTGCTTGTGACGTCACTTCCTTTCGATTAGTATAACTAAGCCTAGTCCACTACGAAAAACGTCAAGTTGGAACACACTCTCAAATCCGAAAACATGTTTCGTCCGTGTTACTAAAAGAGAGACTTTTAGTGTCATAACGTTGCTTCCTTCGCCGTCGGGAGAAAAGCTTTCTTTTATCATTTTCCATAAACTTTCATACTTTTTTAATCTATTCATTATTTTGGAAAATGATGTTTCTAATTAGAACACGCACGCACAAGTGAGAAAGTCTAGCCCAAATTAGATTTAAGTGGTCGGAAATGCGTTAACCGCAACCGCCAGGATTAAAATTATAGGGCACTAGCAAAATCAAAAGACAACAATGAAACAAATGAATTGAATCGATGGACAAACAACAAGCTGTCAAAAAATAATTTCGTCTGATTTTGGAAAACAAAACAAAAAACAAACAAATACACTTACAAAACTTTCACTAAGTCGTTGTCTATCGTTAAAAGTTTTAAATGGCGAGCAGTTACTATTGCTACACTTGTTTTTATTTCTATGGTTGCAATTTTATTATTTTGACAGCTTATGGTTTGTCCATCAGTTGAATTCATTTGTTCCATTGTTGTCTTTCGGTGTTGCTAGTGCCCTATTCTGTAAAAGGTCTATTAGGACACTTCAGTACATTTTGTTCATTTGTTATACGAGTAGATGGTGTCTTAATTAAATTATCTAAATTAGACACATTGGGGACGAATAAGAGATTACTCAGACACATAAAAAAAATATTTTTTAATTAATATATTTTTTAATATCTAACCAAATTACAATTTAATTTAATGTAGTTATAATACTTATTTAAGTACCTCTTTAGAATGTCTTGCGTATACCCTGTGGTATGCTGTACCACGGGCTAAGAGCCACTTTAAGAGGCCGGTACTGTACATATGGTTACACACAGTGGTTAAAGTGGTGCGGTATGAACCAGTATGCATACCGTTAATAAAAACATCGACGGTATACCATACCGGCACTAATTTGTATCGATTGTAAACATATTGACGAATTATGTTAAACATGTTTTTGTACTTGGTATTTATATTTGCTGGTCCAATATTTGTATAAAGTAAATGTTTCAATTTTTATTTTTTTCACCACAAATGTACGTAAAAACAAGCGTAGACTCCTTTCCAAAGTAATTTAATGTCACTAGAAGGTTAAAAGCGAAGGGTAGTCTCTACGTCAAAAACCGCACAAAAGTTTCATTTTTAAATTATATCACAAGAATGGGCTTCGAAATCGGAAATCTGAATCAACAGCGCCCTGTGGTTTGGTAAGCCCTACACACTGAATGGTCTAAGATGTGTCTTACATTATAATCAGTATTTTTTTATAAATATATAATGAATTTTATTACTAATTATCGAATTAATTATCAAAATAACTACGCTAATGGTTATATAATATTTCATTCAGTCTGTAGGGCTTACCAAAACACAGTGCGCTGTTCATTTAGATTTCGATTTCTTGTTGCAATCTTGAGATATAATTTAAAAATGACAATTTTCTGTGGTTTTTGACGTAGAGACTACCCTTCCGAAATCGGGGCCCGGATTCACAAGAGGTCCCAAGTCTTATCTCTAAGACCGGTCTAACTTTGAACATCTTGTAAAACCAGACCCAGGTCACATGAAAAGTTACTAATTCCAGGTGAGAACAAGGACATAACGAACACTCCAATAATATGTTTTAGACTCTGTTCAAGGATATTTTCCTGGTTTTATTAGAGGTTTAAAGTTAGGCCGGTCTTAGAGATAAGACCAAAAAAAGACTTAGGACCTCTTGTGAATCCGGGCCCTGGAGTTTCGCCGACTGGGTGGGCATTAAGTTAGAATCTATCCACACACTGTCCCACAGGGATCACAGCTATGCCCCCCCCCCCCCCCCCACTAGGCCCTCCTGTTCTTGACCCTCCGTCTCCTGTTGACGACCCGCCACTGGTAAAACACGCCCATGGCAACGAGCGTGACCACGAGGAACAGAGCGCATCCTATCGCGATCAACATCCCATTACTGGAGCCGAAGTTGACGGTCTCTTCGCGCGTGTCGGTACCGTTGGCCGACTTCTTTATCTGCTGCTCGAACTTGTGCTCGATACAGAAGGCCGGCTCGGTCCAGTTGAAGAAGTGGACGAAGCGACGCTCGAAGAGCATAGCCGGGGTGGCGCACCTGTAGACATACACACACTCATGTTAGTCTACGTTAGCTTACGTTGCAGAGTGTAGAGTGTAGAGTGTAGAGTGTAGAGTGTAGAGTGTAGAGTGTAGAGTGTAGGGAGTGTAGAAAGTGTAGACTGTAGATGCAGAGTGTAGAGTACAGAGTGTAGAGTGTAGAATGGAAAGTGCAGAGTGCAGTGTATAGTGTAGAGAGTAGAGTGTAGAATTGTAGAGAATGAAGATGCAGAGTTTAGAGTGTAGAGTGTAGAAAGTGTAGAGTGTAGAAATTGTAGGGTGTAGAGTTTAGACAGTGTAGAGACTGTAGATGTAGAGTATAGAGGGTAGAGTGCAGAGTGCAGTGTAAAGTGTAGAGAGTAGAATGTAGAATTGTAGAGAGTGTAGATGCAGAGTTTAGAGTGTAGAGTGTAGAAAGTGTAGAGTGTAGAGTGTAGAGATTGTAGATGTAGAGTATAGAGTGTAGAGTGCAGAGTGCAGTGTAGAGTGTAGAATTGTAGAGAGTGTAGATGTAGAGTGTAGAGTGTAGAATGGAAAGTGCAGAGTGCAGTGTATAGTGTAGAGAGTAGAGTGTATAATTGTTGAGAGTGTAGATGCAGAGTTTAGAGTGTCGAGTGTAGAAAGTGTTGAGTGTAGAAATTGTAGGGTGTAGAGTGTAGTCAGTGTAGAGACTGTAGATGTAGCGTATAGAGTGTAGATGCAGAGTGTAGAGTGTAGAAATTGTAGAGTGTAGAGACTGTAGATGTAGAGTGTAGAGTATAGAGTGCAGAGTGTAGAGTGTAGAGCGTAGAATGTAAAGTGCATAGTGCATAGTGCAGAGTGTAGAGTGTCGCGTCGAGAGTGTAGAGAGTGTGGAAAGTGAAGTATAGAGTGCAGAGTGTAGAATGTAGACTACATACCTGAGTTCGTAGAGCAGGTCAGGCCGCGAGTTGTAGAGCTTGGGCACCAGCACGTTGAGGAGCCACTGTAGCCGGCAAGAACAGTCCCACGGGTTCCGCTGGAGGTCGACAGATCGCACTGCCGTCCAGTCCAACACGTTCTCCGGTATAGAAGACAGACTGTTCGAGCTCAGGTCCAACTACAAGACAATATTTTAGTGTTTTGTAATAGATGTTAATTTTTGTATGAAATTGTGAATTTATTTATATATTTCTTAAAGATATAATATAATATAATATAATATAATATAATATAATATAATATAATATAATATAATATAATATAATATAATATAATATAATATAATATAATATAATATAATGTAATATAATATAATATAATATAATATAATATAATATAATATAATATAATATAATATAATATAATATAATATAATATAATATAATATAATATAATATAATATAATAATAATAATAATAATAATAATAATAATAATAATAATAATAATAATAATAATAATAAAAATAATAATGATAGTAATAATAATAATAATAATAATAATAATAATAATAATAATAATAATACAAATAATAATAATAACAATAATTATAATAAAAATAAACATAATAATAATAATAATAATAATAATAATAATAATAATAATAATAATAATAATAATAATAATAATAATAACAATGATATATTAAGTAGTATAGCCAAATGTGGGCATTTGAGAAGCAGAAGAAGAAGAAGAAGAAGAAGAAGAAGAAGAAGAAGAAGAAGAAGAAGAAGAAGAAGAAGAAGAAGAAGAAGAAGAAGAAGAAGATATATTAAGTAGTTCTAAGTAGATTTTAATAAGGTAAACACATGGAAATACTTGACATTTGTGTCCGTACAACATGTTTATGCCGGTTTTGACCGAGTTTGTATGTATTGCAACAATAAAATAATAATAATAATAATAATAATAATAATAACAATAATAATTATAATAATAATAATAAATAATATATATTGTGACAGTACCGATACACTAGCTGCTCCCTTCATCTATATTACATATTAATTATTAATTGTTTTATTGTTTTAATCATTGAGTAGCAGATTTAAACATATTGTGAAATAGTAATATTGGGAAATAGTTTGAGAGGTGCGTCATAAGCTCTTGCATCCTGTGCAGGACACGCTTTTCAACAACAATACCAAGAAGCCACACTAATGGGCGTCTCAGGTCAAAGCTGAAGTAGGTTGCAGCACCTGTCCTGAAAGGTCCAACTTTGTAATTCATCCCATGTTAAATATTGTTGTTAGTCAACTGTCTAACTGTCAAACGACAATATGTTTGTTTTGTATCTATAACAAAGGTATTTTCTGTCAAAAACCTTGTAAAACATTACAACAATAGATGATTTATATTTAAAAGTATTAAATATAAACGACTTGAATGTTTGAATTGAGAAAACGAGGTGCAAAGATCAAGTTGGACCTTTCAGTACTGCTAGCGCTGCGAGCGGCAGAAAGTCGCGCCTGAGACGCCCATAGTCGCCCTAGGGCAGGCCTGAAGAGGTGAGGCTGTGAATAAGGGGATGACTAACAACCCCTTCCACGTCTTCGAAACGACCAGAAGCGTGCTGCTACGTCATTTTTAGGCACACGACCCCCTGATACAAAACTAATTGCAAGGCGTCCGTGGACAACAGTAGTGGGCAGTACACATATATAGATACATAAATGAAAGTACATAGATAAATGCTCCTACCTCGCAGATGTCAACTCCCTTGAAGGCGTCAGCGTGGATCTTCATCAGGTTCTTGTTCATAGCTATTCTCAAGGTCATCCCCCCTTGACAGTCTGACCCCGCCCCCTCCCCCTCCACGTGCACGTTCTCGTACTGTCTGACGTCAGAGACGGCGACCATCACCCCCGGCTCCTTCCTCAGGGCGCCCAGTCTGCCGCCTTCCTCCGACTCCATCGTCCATCTACGATCCTCGTCGACCTTCCTCTCTTCGTCGCCAACCTCTCTGGAAACGATGCCGCGCGGCTCCGCAACAAGCTCTTTGCTGTTCTTCGTTGGCTCGGTAACGCCTTTGGTGCTGACTTCGCTGACTCGAATTCCCAACGTTTCTTCACGGTCTTTGGTATTAGCTTCTATGTTTTCACGAAGCACCAACGGTTCTTCAACCTCTTTGGTACTAACTTCTTTATTTTCACGAATCACCAACGGTTCTTCAACCTCTTTGGTGTTTAGTTCTTTGCTCAATCGAAGCACCAACGATTCTTCAACCTCTTTGTTACTAACTTCTTTGTTTTCACGAATCACCAACGGCTCTTCAACCTCTTTGGTGATTAGTTCTTTGCTCAATCGGATTCCCAACGGTTCTTCAGCCTCTTTGGTGTTGAGTTCTGTGCTCACTCGAATCCCCAACGGTTCTTCAACCTCTTTGGTGTTGAGTTCTTTGCTCAATCGGATCCCCAACGGTTCTACAATATCTTTGGTGCTGACTTCTTTGCTTTCAAGAATCCCCGGCGACTCTGTAACTTCTTTGCTCTCACGAATCACGACAGTTTTACCCATTGCATCATCTACTTGTTCGATTGGCTGCACTGATTCAGTCTTTTCCGCGCTGGACAAAATTGCGTCTGCTGGCGTAGAAAGGCTGTTATTGGTCACAGCTGAGTCAGAAAGAGGTTCTCTCTTCTTCCTTGTGAGTTGTTTGGTTTCCACGGCTTCCTCGACGTACCGCGCGGAGCCACGGCTGCCTAGAGTGGCGAAGGCGCGGGCAGGGATATCTCTTAGCGCGGGAAGATTTGAAAAACTGACATAGGTGAGGTTGACGAACGTAGCCTTGGTGGGGGGGAACTTGATCTGAGAGAGGGGGTTCGCGTCGAGCAACAGGTGGTTGAGGGAGGGGAGGTACTGCGCGGTCACCACGGAGGGGATCGAGGGGAAGAGGTTGTTGGAGAGGTCAAGGACACGCAGGACGGGGTAGGTCTGGAGGGGGAAGCTTTTCAGGATGTTGGAGGATATGTTCAGAACCTGAAACGACGAGAGAAACAGGTCAGGTGATTTTTTTAAAAATGTTTTCACAGATAAACCCATCATTTTATTGATTAATGAGGAAGGCTGGAACTCATAGTCGTCCCCTACCCTACCCCCAGGGACGTCCGGTGTTGCTAGGTAACAGTTGTTTGCATGTTATTTTCCATATAGAAAACAAATCGTTATCAACAACGGACGCCCCTCAGTTAGTGATCAAGTTCCGTTAGTTCTCAGTTAGTGATCAAGTTCCTTGAAATACTGTCAACAATTTCCTATAATAACAAATTTACTGAAAATCATTAATCTTATCTTCTACAGCGTCGTGGTTATCTTTATGTGTTTGTAATCTTCTACCAATAGACAAGTTTAGTCATTCACACCTTAATGAACTTGTCTGTTTACTATCCTGATTGCAAACGTTTCTGTTGAATGAGAGGGACGTTGTTACGGGAGGGGGGGGGGGGGGGGGGTGGTCGCTGAATAGTTTGTACACTATGGCTGTGTGTCATAAGAAGTGTATGAGTAAAAAGAATACTTATCTATTTTATAATATGTCTGGATTGTTGCTTATTTCACTCTATAACTTAGTAGATCTATATCTCATTCACTAAATAATTCATTTATTCACTCACTCACTCACTCACTCATTCAGTAACTCACTAATTCACCCGCTAAGTAAATTTTTACTCACTCACTCAGTCAGTCACCTACCCATTCACTGACTCTCTGACTCACTCACTCGCATTCAGTCACTCACTGACTCAGTCACTCACTGACTCACTGACTCTCTGACTCACCCGTAGCCTGGTCAACGCCGTCACCACATCCAGCTTGTCCAACTCGTTATCCTGCGCGTACAATTCCTGCAGATCCTCAAAGTCCTGAAACAGGATACCCGCGTCCTTGATCCTGTTGTGCGCGATGCTCAGGACCCTGAGTGTTCTGGGTAGGTGAAACTGTTTATCCAGCCCCCTCAGTCTGTTCCCGCCGAGATCCAGCTCCCTCAGGACCTTCAAACCCTTGAAGACATTCGGACTTAGTGACGTCACGTTATTGGAGGACAACTTCAAGGTCACCAGCTGCGTCGATACCTCGAACAAGTCCTCGTCGATAGTCTCGATGCGATTACCGGAGAGATCGAGATATCGAAGCTTGTCCAGCGTGTGGAAGGTGACCTTATTCACCCCTGTCAACGCGTTCTGTTGCAGATGCAGCACTTCAAGGTCTCTCACAGACATGAACAAATCCGAAGCGAGTTCCTTGAAGAAGTTCATCGAAAGTTTGAGCGTTTTCAAAGATTGTAGCGAATAGAAAACGGTGCTTTCAAGATTTAAGATACCGTTCGCGCTCAGATCTAACACCTCGAGCGATTCGAGACCTTGAAACACCTTCGCGTTCAAACTGTCCGTCAGTTTGTTGCGACTCAGGTCCAATTCTTTCAGTCTCGGCATTTTCGACAGCGTTCCCGCGGCGATGCGGCGTATCTCGTTATCGGCGAGATCTAAACAGGTGACGGGGAGACCTTTAAAGATGGCCGCCTGTATCGCGGCGATCTTGTTGTGTTCGAACTCGGCGCGTATCTCGGTGTAGTTGTAGCTTTCCACGCTAGGTACCGGCACTTCCTTGCTCGTGCCGCTGCGCGTACAGTTGATGTACAGAACTGCGGGGAAAAGAAAAATCAATAAGATCAAGTGAAGATATCTCGAGTACGTGGGGACTATAATTGATAAGGGGGGTGGGAGGGGGGGGGGGGCTAACTTCACGTGGAGTTACGTTATACACAAATACCCCCCTTGCAAGGCTCGACATGTTTTCAACACGTGTCGAATCGAATTAGCCAACCAAATGTAAGTATTTGAAAAAGTTACCCGCTGATTGGCTCCAGACGTGGTTTGGTAGTAAAAAAATTATATTTTGGGGGGGGGGGGGGCGGGGAGCTACTTCACGCCAGTTAGCCCCCCCCCCCCCCCCCCACCGAGTAATCTAACTAAAACCAGACATGTGTGCACAAAGATTCCATATGAATAAATCAAACATGTCATTTCAGTGTTGTGGGGAGGGGGGGGGGGGGGGGGGGGGGGGCAATAGTCCTTTTTCAGAATTGATCAAAGACCCTTAGATAGAATTATTAATCACGGCCCTCTAGATCTTCAATGACAACAATGCACAACAGTGAAAAATGCAGTTTAACATAACATTTGAAAACTAGTTGTTATTGTTGAGCATTGTTGTCATTGATCTATCAAGGATAATTAAATAGAAGTAATCACTGCCCTCTAGATCAATTCCGAAAATCGTCTATTGCAATTTAAAAACAAACGACGAATGAATAATTTCTACATGGTTTGGGGGGCGTGGCGACAAATTATCGCAAGATCGATAAAACAGTCCCCAACTCGACTCACCCGCAGCGGACGTGTCGATCACATCGCGCTCGCACGAGCACTGTCCGCACCGCGTCGCGCCGCCTAGTACCTCCGCCACACACAAGATAGCAGCACCGATCGCGATCGGCCACAGCCTCGCTTCTCCGGTAAATAGGAACATATTACTCAGATACGATACCTGACAAAAACACTAGACAAGTCGTAATGATGATTCCTGTTGTTGTTTTAGTATCTATTACGTATAAAATCACACACAGGACGTCTTAAAAACGAAACATACTCCACAAAGTCTTCTAACTACACTGTTGCACTTTCAAACACGTTTCACTGTCTATGTACTATGTAACTCATAGCCTAACCTTCCAAGTGACTGATAATGCAGTAAGGTATGTTTCTAGCCCATGCTAATCTCGAACCAGTGATAACAGCCCCACCTCACCTACACAGCAAGATAACATTAGACGGTTATGACGCTGGTGCATATAGGCCTAATAGTCCTGATAAACGGTTTACCTAATAAATTCCTAGTAAGTAGTTTTTTTGGATTTTATTAATGAGTTTGTTTAGATAGTTGATTACGCTTATAACGCGTCATCGCGTACCGTACCACGATGAATCATAGTCAGCACAGTGGTGACGAAATTGTTTTGGAGCTGATCCGGACAATG
This sequence comes from Isoperla grammatica, assembly GCA_945910005.1. NCBI lineage: Eukaryota > Metazoa > Arthropoda > Insecta > Plecoptera > Perlodidae > Isoperla > Isoperla grammatica. Next base: position 2,147,448 of record OX246749.1, on the reverse strand, counting down.
AGGATTACAACATTTGTCCCGGATGAATAGAACTTTTTCCAGAATCGATTAGATCAAAGAAATCACGGCCCTCTAGATATTCAATGACAACAATGCACAACAGTGTGTTATTGTTGAGCATTGTTGTCATTGATCTATCAAGGACCCTTAGATAAAAGGAATCACGGCCCTCTAGATCTTCAATGACAACAATGCACAACAGTGAAAAATGCACATTAACATAATATTTGAAAGCCACAGTGGGTCCGTGGCTTAGTTGAGAACAAGAATATTAGGATCTTTCGTCGGTCTTGGCATTCATACGTCCAGTCAATACTCTCATACGCAGTTCTATTTCGGAGGCTTCTCACGTCATGCCAAACGCATTTTTGTAATTAAAAAACGGGCGATCAGAATAATTGCCGGCGTATCAAGAAAGAAATCGTGCAAGCCCCATTTTACCAATCTTAACATTCTAACTCTTATATCTGAACTAATTCTATCAGCGGCCTCTTTTGCTCACTCTCATCCTGAATTATTCATCACAAACACAACTATCCATTCCCATGAAACACGATCCAATTCTAACATATTTAGCCCCGTATTCAACCACGCATTCTATAAAAATGGAGTCCCACTTACCTTTGCAGTAAAATTTATAACAAAATTCCACAATCCATTAAAAACTCCACTCACAAAGCATTCAGACTCAAAGTAAAAACATTTCTTATTCATAATGCATTTTATTCCTTAGATGATTTTCTCAATTACAAATCTGATTAAATCAAAATTCGTGTCCCCCCTCTTAGCCCCTCCAGTAGGATAATGTGTGTATGTGTACCGTATTTATAGGTATACCTCAACATTCATACCTATGTATTATAAATGTAATGTGTATCTATATATATTTATATGTATATACCTCAATGTATATACTCATGTATTGTAAATGTAATCTATAAGTTTGTAATGTAATGTAATGTGTAATGTAATCTTAGGCTATTCACTCTCTCTCTCTCTCTCTCAAGAGGAGCACACATTTATCATGTAAATGTCAGGTGAATGAATAATAAATAAATAAATATATAAATAAATAAATAAATAAAAAAATAAATAAATAAATAAATAAATAAATAAATAAATAAATAAATAAATAAATAAATAAATAAATAAATAAATAAATAAATAAATAAATAAATAAATAAATAAATAATAAATAAATAAATAAATAAATAAATAAATAAATAAATAAATAAATAAATAAATAAATAAATAAATAAATAAATAAATAAATAAATAAATAAATAAATAAATAAATAAATAAATAAATAAATAAATAAATAAATAAATAAATAAATAAATAAATTTCACAAATGATGTACACCCCCACTATACTTGGCTAGCACAAACATGAGACGAAATCCCCGAATTCATTACCGGAAGCCATAACAGAAGTTCAACCATGCGCACATTTCTTGGAAACACAACATCTAGTCAAATAATAGGCGTCCACACATCAAATGATTACATTTGATTACTCATTTAACAGTTCGGACCCAACAATTTCAAGGAAACTGCGGTCCCACTCGGGCTGTACAAACAACTTATTATAAATGCAGTGAAACAAATGACCTGCGGCGTTCTCGGCTTTGCCACGGCCATAGTTTAGTTGTTATTGTTGAGCATTGTTGTCATTGATTTATCAAGGACAAATCATCGATAAAGCTCCCATACATGCAGGGAAAATACTGCTCAACTACAAAAAACAGTACGTACACCTCGGACAACGAACCAGAATTTCTGGCGAAAACCGGTTCTGAGCGATGACCATATTTTGTACAACCCTTGGGAATGCATCGCATTCATGTCAATATTCAAAGCTAGAAGATCGTTAAATCAGATAGCGGACTGTTGTATTCTGTTAAATACCCCGTGCTAGTTTTATTATTTTTGCTTCTGGTTTTACGTCATTTTCAATCATCACAATCGTTTTCTAAATACATTTATGCATATTGTCATCTTTTAATCGTCTTTGTAGTAGGATTATGAAGAAACATATTATGTAATTCATGTATGCAGTATGCAAATCGTTTGATTCGCATTCATCTAATAATAACGCTACAACAAAAAATAAAAAAGTTTCAAGCTCGTGGTGTTCTGATCTAAATTAAGGAATAAGTTTCCGAAACGTCAATTCAAATAAAACATTAATTTATATTTGGAATTTAGCTTTTACAGTTGTTCATGTAGCCAATTATGAAATTCTAGGAAATCAGTGAATGGAATGTAGCGCGAACGAGTCGGCCCAACTACCCCCCTAACGAGGGGTTTACAAACCAGGTAAATATAAGCTCGACGCGGTGGATCGACTGGTTCGTTGTCCGAGGTGTCTCCACTGTAAAGTTGAGGGACTGTAAGAATGACGGCCCCCTCCATATCCCCTCTACAGCTATCCGATCCCCCTCAACTCCGTGACAGCCTAACAAAATGAAATGCGTAACTGAAAATCAGTTTGTTTCAGTTGTACAGTTTGTTGTTTCATGGAGTTGAGGGGGTCGGGTAGCAGTGGTGGGGATAAGGAGGGGGCCGTCATTCTTACAGTTTCTCAACTATATCTACCAACATTAAGGATATACAAAATGAGATAAACCCGATTACATTTAAAAGAAAATTATTGGATAGCTATTTATTTGTTCTATCAGCCTTGGAAACAACATTAGATGAATGCAGTCGGGCCCTATTGTACCCGCTAGAAGCGGCCACAAAAGAAAGTTTACGGAAATCTCGAAAACATTCGCCTATACGGAAGTCGTATTTTCCGAGGACAAATTTCCATCACCTACAACTCGGACAGTTTTTTTTTTGTAGCGACTCGGTAAAAAAAAAAAAAACATGCAATTCATGACTCAAGCTAAATATTTCAACTACACAACTAAATACACGTAATGTTATGCATTTTTGTTTTTAACTGCATCACAATAGATTTGTAAGGGATGAGAGCACAAAGTTGTCTAGTAACGCTAGGGACAAGTATTTATTTTTGGTGAATGCTTTTCACACGAAATTTCTCACAAATGATTTGTATGTTATGTTATATTAAGGTGTATTCTTCACTGCAGTGATGATTTCAGGCATATCCCGGGGGGGGGGGCTCCGCCCCCCCGGCAGTTGTAAATGCCCCCCCTAGCAGATTGAAAAAATTACATGAAGTAATGTAAATTTGCAAAAAAAAAATGCAAAATACAAGAAAATTAGGTATATTTTTCCGCCTCATATAGGACTAGGAAATAAATCGATTTCCACAAAAAACTCATCTACATAAATGTTGCAACATTTTATTTTCTATTTAAACGATGTTAGGTAAAGGTAAGAATGGCAAATAGGAATCACCTCATATTCGAAAACTGAAAGGATGGCATCAACAGAGACCGTAACCCCCTCCACCCCTGCCTTTTGTCACGGCGTCAAAAAAAAGCCATAAAATGAGTTACTAATTTAGCAACACCCCAGATTTTTATCAGCCCCCCCTAGGAAAAATATCTGAAATCATCATTGGATGGAACCATTGTCGCTTACACTCGTAGATAACATTCTGGTGTCAATGTATGGCATAGCTCGTTGTATTCAGATAGCTCGTCATCACGCCAACATTAAAACATGTTTCCTCGGCTAACCGTTAATGCAAGGCAAACATTTATATGTTTCATGTATAGAGTAAGAATGTCCAAAGAAGAAAATCTAATCATTATTTTCTTAACCCTTTAACAAAAGACGTTACGCGTCGTCAAAGACGTGCTCAAATACACTCTGTTTTTTAGAATTATATTCTTTACGGCTATAATGTTTACTTGGGCGAATTTAAAGTTAATTCCCGAGGTAGATCTGAAAATTGTCTACTTTGAAAAAAATCATCGCCGCGCTATGTTTGTTGTGAAATGAAGGAAATAATAAAAAAAAGGCCAACCCTGACCTACCAAACCAAGAGAACACCACAATTTATCTATGCCACTCCCCTTTATTGAACGTTAAAAGTGGTAACTGCAAACTACATAGTGCATTAGGTCATTATGAATATGAATATTACTAACTTTTGATTGAAAATATCGTTTTGAGGCCATAAACAGTGAATGATCATATGATTCGATTTTGTAACTAATCGATTATTTTGATCCGATTGTTTGTATGAATCGGTTATTTGCTTATTTTCTCAAATGATTCGATTGATTAATCGATTATTGAAAAATTTTGCCCATACTTAGATGTCCAATGCTTGCATTTAAAATAAAAATCCTTTGGCGTTGGAGGGGAACAGTGGAAGGGGGAGCAGCAATTCCAATTGGTCTACTACTAGCCACCAGTTTCACTCAGTTTATTCCGGGACAGCGCGAACGCAGTCCCGACTACCAAAAATTACGCGCCCGAGTAATCCGCATTTGGGATTATCGCAGGGTTCAGCTCGACCGAAGTGCAATGGAAGAGCCTCGACCTGGGGGAACCGCCTTGTTGATCACGGTAACCCCTACGCCAGGTAAGTATGTTTATTCGGGCTAGGTGGTCGGCTTGCGTGCAATGTAGCGCGCTAGTGTGTCGTACAGAGCTAACCCGCCGCTTCACATCATGCACATTGATATCGCTCCGTAGGTGAACAATTTCTCAAACAAAAAGTACTTGCACATAAATAGCTCACATTAAGAGACTAAATACATTGTTGTGTCTCATCAAGACAACTGTATATCAATGTTTAATTGTTGTAAGCATTCACTTCACTCTGCCCTGAAGATGCATGGCGTTTCGTCGCTAGATAGCGCTAGCGTCGATTCCAGTTCACTCTGGTAGTTGGAGCTTCCCGTCACAGGTAGCGCTAGTGTTCGTTCACCCGCACCAGCAGAATTAAAAAAAAAAAAATAGTCTACAGGTGGTCTACAGAGGTATAGGTTATCTTGGGTCTACAGTCTACAGTGTTATGTTTTGGACAAACAAATGTGCGCAAATCAATGAAGAACACAACAATGGGAATCTCTAGCAACTGATTGTTTGTTGGTGACTTGTTGTTTCACCATGGCAACCAGGCTTCCCATTGGTTGTTGCCATGGTGACAACAAGTTAGTATGGCCTAGTCTTATACATTTGTATCTGAAGTTCATAATAATATAATGACAGTGATAATATAATATATAAAAGTGATTGCTAAAGTGTGATTACTTACTTCACTACTAAATAGAATTGACTACAGCATGTTTGTTTCACAATAACCACCATTGTCCAGGACTCCAGCTGTTGTTTTAAAAATGGTTATTTTATAAAAAAACAGCAGCTTATGTCCAACTGTTTTACAGTGATGATTTCAAGTTGTTAATGCCCCCCTAGCAAATTGAAAAAATCACATGAAGTAATGTTAATTTGCAAAAAAATGCAAAATTTTGCATTTTTTTAAAATATAAATATACATCTCATTTTCTTGTATTAATACAAGAAAATGAGGTATATTTTTCCACCTCATATAGCACTAGGAAATAAATCGATTTCCACGAAAAACTCATCTACATAAATGTTGCAACATTTTATTTTCTATTTAAACGATGTTAGGTAAAGGTAAGAATGGCAAATAGGAATCACCTCATATTCGAAAACTGAAAGGATGGCATCAACAGAGACCGTAACCCCCTCCACCCCTGCCTTTTATCACGGCGTCAAAAAAAGCCATAAAATGAGTTACTAAATTAGCAACACCCCAGATTTTTATCAGCCCCCCCTAGGAAAAATGAGTGAAATCATCACTGTTCACTGTTGTGCATCGCTGTCATTGAAGATCTACATGGCCGTGATTATTTCTATCTAAGGGTCCTTGATAGATCAATGACAACAATGCCCAACAATAACAACTAGTTTTCAAATGTTATGTTAAGGTGCATTTCTCACTGTTGTGCATTGTTGTCATTGAAGATCTAGAGGGCCGTGATTATTTCTATCTAAGGGTCCTTGATAGATCAATGACAACAATGCTAAACAATAACAACTAGTTTTAAAATGTTATGTTAAGGTGCATTCTTCACTGTTGTGCATTGTTGTCATTGCAGATCTAGAGTGCCGTGATTACTTCTATCTAAGAGTCCTAGATCAATTCTGAAAAAGGTCTATTACAAATTAAGTTAAGTATCGAAGGTCAAACATTTCAACGTGTTTGTGAATTTTACATCGACCGTTATCGCCAGACATTAAATCAACTCACTACCAAGAACGAGGCCCATAAATCTAGAATGAATACTTGCGCTAATTACCTGGTTATATGAACCATTATTGTTTCGTTTTAAATCACTGTGCGTGTTTTCAATTTGCTATCATTTATCCACAACGCAAATCGACGGTTTTGTAAATTACTTTCTGTCCATGGCGATTTTATTACACACAACAATAGAATTGAAACTCGGCACTAAAAAAGCAATGATTTGATTGTTACCTATACTTAAATATGAATTAACAAACTTTAGACATAACAAAAATATTATGACTTATGTTGAGAATTACAACTGAGACTTCTCATATAAATATCCCTGATTGGAGCAGTAAAGATATCACATCTTCCTGACCTCTTCTTTGGATACGTTCGATTAATTTCCATCGGAAATTTGTGATAATCATAAGGTAGGCCTATGTAAATTTAAATTCACACAATTTTTTATTCAATATGTAGGCCTATAGTAAAGTCTGTCTGCTCATAGTAGAAACGAAACGTTTAGAGCTAATGGCCAATGTTTGTGTATTGAATCATTATAATCGGCTTGTAAAACAAGATTTACTAGAAAAACACGGTTGCCAATTTTTTAATAACGGAAGTCGAAAGAATGTCACCCATTGAAAGGGAAAAAGAATTGCAATGAAATGACAACAGCGCGCTACCTGTTGGCCCTTTAAACCCTATTTCACGGTATATTAGACAAACATTGGTCATTAGCTGTAAACGTTTCGTTTCTACTATGAGCGGACCGGCTTCACACACTATAAGAGCGTTAGGAAGTAGAGTCATTTTACCGCTAAAACATGCGTCTAAACTTACACTCCTCACGCCTAAACCGATAATAGGATTTCTCTCTAATTTTACGTCCTAGTATAAAAGTGTCAAATTGATGACTTTCATTACGAAAATACAAGATACTAATCTTGAAAGAACATTTGAAAAATCTTAAAATATGTAAATTTGTATTACACAATGTAGTTTCAACGTGTGCCAATTTCTATAATTTATCATGTTTTATACAAACTCTTTTCAAGATTTCAACCTTTCATGATTCAAGTAGGCATCAGAATACTTTCGCCAGGACAACTATACCTTACATATGCTTTCGTCACAGGCGAGGCATTCGTAGCCAACCAGTGAACTGTACGAGATACACCCGCGCAAATACCGATCGCTGATTGGCTACGAACCCGTCGCGTGTGAAGAAAACATTCTTTGTACATTTGTTTCACTGCATTTAAAATAAGTTGTTTGTACACCCCGAGTGCGACCGCAGTTTCCTTGAAATTGTTGGGTCCGAACTGTCAAAAAGTAATCAAATGTAATCGTTTGTTTGTTGTGTGGACGCCAACAATATTATTTGACTACGGCCCGGTTCCACCAAGTGCTAAACTTGAGTTTAAAAATTTTAAGCGTCGTTTAGATCGAAAATGCGTTCCACCACAACTAAACTCGAGTTTATCTTAAGTTTAAAATAAACCCAACCTCCGGTCCGGTTTAGATCTTTAACTACGACCCACCGCCAACACGATGCCCGAAATTTCGAATTTTCAAATATAACAAGCTGCGATACTAATGTTTTGATTTTGTCATTGCCTGTCAGTGTGTGTGCGACATAATATGGTTATTTTGATGTGTCTGCCTTTTGTCATCGTTCTATTTTGTATGCTAGCCCTATAATGGCAGGCTATACGTGTCTGATGTGTCGTTTCCATCCGACGATGATGAAGAAATAATTAACTTTATTCAACGTCCAATGCGACGTCCTCGAATCATAAAAAACTAGGCCTACCCGTTGGCATTACAGTCACTACGTTAAATCATAGCTAATTTTAGTGTTCTACTGTAGCTCCTCCCAAGTTACTGTAGGCCTAGGCCTACACTCAGCTAGGGCCTAGGCTATCATATAGCCAGCCTAGACCTAGGCCTGTATACACCCAGCTAGGGCCTAGGCTAGACCCTAGCCCTTGCGCAACCTTCACTAGGCCTAGACCCTGGCCCGTGCTCGTAGGCTAAGCGTTCAGTTCACTCGCAATTCTCTTCCATATTTCCTCCTCTTTCCGCGAAACAGAATCGGTTTTTTATTTTCGATTTTTCCACGGTACTGCTCAACAATTTGTAATAATAGATTTTTTCTCTTTCGGAGTAATTACTCCCACGCGAACGTTGTTGCTTTTTCTCCATCTTTCTTCAGGTTATGTTTTAACAAGCTCCTCACTGCTACAGTCCGCCATGAAAATGAATCATTCACACACAATCACAGCCACAATCGCAGATTCAATCACAGCCTTTCTTACAAAATAAACTCGGCTTAGTTAATAATAGGCAAACAATTCGTGGTGGAACACGGCATGGTTTAAACTCGAGTTTATAAATAAGCGTAGCTTTGTTAAACCCGAGTTTAAATCAGTTTGGTGGAACCGGGCCTAGATGTTGTGTTTCCAAGAAATGTTCGGATGGTTGAACTTCCGTTATGGCTTCCGGTAACAAATTCGGGGATTTCGTCTCATATTTGTGCTAGCCAGGTAGTGGGGGTGTACATCATTTGTGAAATGCCAAGATCGACTGATTTTCTTGTTCTCAACTAAGCCACGGACCCACTGTAAGGTAGTCTTGGGACAACTATAATGCAGGCGCGGACTGGCTAGGGATGCTAGGATGCGATCGTATCCCGGGCCCGTAAGGTCCAATCCTGCGATGTTAATACTTCTCTGTATATTGCTAAAAAATCTCGCCCAAACTTAACTCACAGAATCTTGTGACTCGCCACTGACCCCCGGGAAACCTTGTCAAATCCGCTCGCACGCTAGCATTTTGCGACTTGTACTTATGGGCGTTGGCCTACCTCGAATATCGTTTTCTTTACATTTTAATTACTCAACCAGTACTGTTACTTTCGCGTTTCAGGCCATAAAATTCAATGCAACCCCAAATAAATTTTCCACGCCTTGTGCGTACTTGTCTCCGGCGGCTGGGGCGAAGCCCCAGACCCCGGCTATGCCGCGCCACCTCGTGCGGGCCCCTCCCCCAAAAACCCAGCATCCCGGGCGTTTTTATCCCAGTCCACCCCTGCTATAGGCAACCCAAGACTACCTGACATATGCTTTCGTCACATCCGGGGTATTCCTATAAGCAATCACAATCAGCGATCGGTATTTGCGCGCTATTGTCTCGGGCGGTTCGCTGATTGGCTAGGAATACCCCGGATGTGACGAAAGCATGTGTAAGGTTGTCTTGGGTTTATTAATTAAGCGAGCGAAGCGAGCGTCTCCACGAGACTCTTATAGCACTTCGTTCTGTTTTTTTTTTTTTTTTTTTTGTACTAGACTCTTATGGCACTCCATTCTGTTTGTTTTTTGTTTTATGTCTGTCGATAGCGGTCGAACGGACAGTCCGATCAACTTGAAATTTGGACCATCCACAAGCCTCGATGTGGATTGAAGGTGTACAGTTTCGAGGCAAAATCGTTCGAAAAGTTACAAAGTTACACTCAATAACTGTTAGTAACGGTGGCGGACCGCCGCGAAAACACTAGACATAATGACAACAAAAATTCTTAGCAACGCAAATTGCACTGCATTCAACAATATCGGGAAGTATAATAGCTATGGGAATTAGAACAATGTTTGCAATGTGCATTCTTGAATTGTTGTTAATTGTTGTTTTTATTAGCTTTGAGATCTTTACGCCAGAACGTTCGTAGATATGGACGCGCTCGCTTTTCAGCGCGTCAAACAGAGCGTTTTCCTAGTTATTAGCTTTGAGATCTTTTAGCCAGCACGTTCGTAGATATGGACGCGCTCGCTTATCAACGCGTCAAACAGAGCGTTTTCCTAGTCACTAGGAAAACGCTCTGTTTGACGCGTTGATAAGCGAGCGCGTCCATATCTACGAACTTTCTGGCGAAAAGTTTTCAATGCTAATACGAACAACAATTAACAACAATTCAAGAATGCGCTTTGCAAAAATTGTTCTTATTTCCATGGCTATTATACTTTCCGACATTGTTGTATGCAGTGCAATGTGCGTTGCTAAGAATTTTCGTGGTCATGTTTTCAATACGGTCCGCCACCGTTACTAACACTTATTGACAGCAATAGAAAAGTAATTTCTGTCTCTAATACGTATTGGATCGCGTTTACATTAGTATATTTGTGACCGGACAAAAATTTACTATAAGATAGCCACCTCACATTTTGCCGTTACTGCGTTTTAGAAAAATATTTTCGAGTAACTTTCGTGTAACTTTGCCAATATTTATCAGATCGCCATTACATTAACATATTCGTGATCGGAAAAATCTGTAGAAAAATCTGGCTATCTCACATTTTGCCGCCATTTTGTTTCAGAAAAATATTTTGCAGTAACTATGGTGTAACTTTGTAACTTTTCAAACGATTTTGCCTCAAAACTATACACCTTCAATCCACATCGAGGCTTGTGGATGGTCCAAATTTCAAGTTGATCGGACTTTCCGTTCGACCGCTATCGACGGACATAAAAACAAAAAAAAAAAAAAACAAAAAAAAAACAAACAAACAAACAAACAAAAAAACAGAACGAAGTGCCATAAGAGTCAAGTGGAAACGCTCGCTTCGCTCGCTTAATTAGCTTTGAGATCTTTTCGCCAGAACGTTCGTAGATATGGACGCGCTCGCTCATCAACGCGTCAAACAGAGCGTTTTCCTATAGTAATATAATAGGTCATTGTGTGTTGTTGTGTTGTTTGTCTGCAGATGAAGGTCACCGTTCTGTGGTCCCTCCTGGCCGTTTTCCTCTGTTACGCCGTTCTGGTGACCTCAACCCATCGCAGTAAACACCCTGGGGTACACCAAGATCGTCAGAACAAACACGCCAAGCACCACCAGAACCACATTACAAAACACGCCAAGCACCACCAGAACCGCACAACAAAACACGTCAAGCGCCACCAGAAGCACATTGGAACAACCGGCCAACCAACGACGCAGCCTGCAGGTGAACGCAGCACGCAGAACTCAAGCTCCGCTTGATCTCCGCCTAACGGAGGCTCGTCGAATCAAAGATGTGGGGGAGTATTCACGTGACGTCACATCGGCCATATTGGAGGCCACCTATAGTACTATTTCAAGTATCATTTAGCTGTCAATAGAAAACAAATAATATTGTTTACGGGGAAATATGACAAGTTCGAACACGTATATCCCCCGATAAAGTGTACGAAAATTATTATTGTATGCTTTTGTAAACGATTAAAAGAGTAATCGAGACAAAAGAGTTTGTTTATGTTGATTTTAAGTAATAATAGCAAACCAAAGTTAGAGAACAGTTGAACTTCAACGAAATGCCAGCTGATATATATAGTAACAATGAACTACCAATCACGTGACATTGTGGCCTCCAGTATGGTCGCCATGCGCAATACGTGAATACACCCTATAGTTGGCGTCGAACTCCCAACTTGCGAGTTCGACGAGCCTTCGCTAGGCGGAGATCAAGCGGACCTTGCACAGAATTTATAGGCAATTTTACGCACGGTTTAGTGGGCGCTGACATCTGGGGCGTCCGCCATTACGACCATACTACTTCCTCAATGCACAGCCTTCTCGACGGGTCAATCCGCGATAGAACCTCGGATTGAACCGACGTACAAGATGGTTGGCCTCAATGTAACCCGGCAAAAAATGATTGAATTGAAGAATATTGAGTACAGCAAGGTCTACTGGATTTACTCCTAGCGGAGTAATTGCGAAGCGCAAAGTAAGGTCATTGAATGAGATCCAAAATCGCCATTTTGGATCCAACTACAAAAATCGCATTATTATTTAAATAATCTTCACCAATAATGTGAATTTACGCGTAAAGTATTACAAAATATATATATATATAGAATGTAAAGACAAAATCTCATTACCGATTGTTATTTTGTCTTTCTGGCCCATAATTTGTTTTGACAGATCAATTCATTTGTTTTTCTGAATGATTCTCCCATTTGAATAACATGGGATTTTTAACATTATGGAAATAGGTTAGATGACCTTACTTCGCGCGCGCGCTGCGCGCGCTACAAGCGATCTAGTGGACCTTGGAGTACAGAATTATATTCGAGAAGGCCGTGTATTAAAGTATGGTTGCAATGGCGGCCGGATGTTCAAAGATGGCGGAAGTATAATGTCCTAAAAACACACAGTCTGTACCAGAAACCAACTGACATAACGAGGCTAGGGATGGGCAAAAATATCGATTTCTTAGATCAATATTCGATATTGGCAAAATATTTACGTAAACGATGTTTCAGAATTTATCTAGGACCCTTAGATAGAGCTAATCACGGCCCTATAGATCTTCAATGACAACAATACACAACAGTGAGAAATGAAAGAACGAGAACTTTTGAAAACTCATTGTATGTATGGGTAGGCGTAACAAGTGCACAGAGAGCGTTGCGAGCAATCCGGCCAACACTCACTGAATATTGGATACACACTACTTTCAACAATAAGAATTTCTAAGTCTTTGGAAATACTACTTGACTTCTTTGGAATCGATAGATATGGGCTACTAGCAACACCAAAAGACAACAATGAAACAAATGAATTGAATCGATGGACAAACAACAAGCTGTCAAAAAATAATTTCTTCTGATTTTGGAAAACAAAACAAAAAACAAACAAATACACATACAAAACTTTTCACTTAGTCGTTGTCCATCATTAAAAGTTTTAAATGGTGAGCAGTTACTATTCCTACACTTGTTTTTATTTGTATTATTGTAATTTTATTATTTTGACAGCTAATTGTTTGTCCATGGACTTACAACTATCTGGATGTTCAACATGGTTGTAATACGCGTCTCCTATTCTCATTTCCGGTTTTTGAAATTCTCGGACATTTTATCCCCTATCGCTAAGCAATTACACATCAACAGTCACAACAACAATGTGAACAATGTCAAAATCCGAAACTTAAGGGCTAAAATGGCTGCCCACCGCCTTCTTACGTGGCTATTTAATTGGTACATTCATTTGTTAGCTGATTCAGGTCCAGTAACGAAGTTACTATTATAAGTCCATGGTTTGTCCATCAGTTCAATTCATTTGTTCCATTGTTGTCTTTCGGTGTTGCTAGTGCCCTATTTATTAGTACACTGACTTCTAGAGGAAGTTTCGGTGACTTCTAGCAGGCAGAGCTCAGTGGTCGGAACGCTCGAAGCGCTGCAGTGTAGTCGTTTGTTGTACGCCACCCCATAGCTGAACATAGTTGTCATTGATCTATCAAGGACCCTTAGATAGAAGTAATCACGGCCCTCTACGTCATCTATTGAAACAGACCTACGCCATTACCCGACCCGACCCGAACCTTAAACCTCTAGAGTGTTATTCTGTACCAATGATATTCAACAGCTATAGTAGGCTAGATGCGCAGCCTAGCAGCCACAAGCGTGTCAATTAGAAGCCATCTTGAACTGGGCAAATAACACAGGCGGGAATAGGAGTCTCTAGTGCGACTTTCTGCCGCTCGCAGCGCTAGCAGTAGGCCTACTGAAATGTCCAAATTAGCATGTAAACTGCCCAATTCAAAATGGCTTCAATTTGCTACGCTCGCTACTGAGTGGAAGGTTGGGGGACGGGTGATCTAGCCTAGTATAGCTTTTGAATATCATTGGCCGGGTCGGTGCTGGCGCTGCGAGTGCAAAGCCCCATTGAAACAGGCCTACGTCATCAACCCGACCCGAACCTTCAACCTCTAGACTCTAGAGTGTTACTCTATGACCCCGGCCACCTTCAACAATGACTCCGTCATCTGGTTCCAGGTGACGTCACGATGAAGCCTCCAGGTGACCCCGTGTCCGTGAAGAAGCGGGACCTCTACCCTAAGTTTCGCTTTAAGGGATGGGGGCGACGCTGAGCTGACCTTGACCTAGATTCTGCAAACTTGACCTTAATGCTGCAGTTCTGACCTTGACCTTGATGCTGCAACCCTGACCTTGACCTTCATCAACCCTGACCCTGATGCTTCAACCCTGACCTTGACCTTAATACTGCAGCCCTGACCTTGACCTTGATGCTGCAGCCTACCAGGGGCGGGATCAATCGGTTAAGAGCGTTCGGCAGTACGAGTTTTACAGATGTATTGGCCGTCAACCAATTACTCTTAAACTATAAGTAGGATTATTATAAATACTTACCTACTTGTAGAGGGATGTCATATCTACGCATGGTATTAAGTTCATTTGTCACCAACCTATTCAAAAACAATGTACCCATTTTTAAACAGATTCTCCGTATTATTTCGCCGAACATTTTCGATGAAAGTAATTTATTTGCATAATTCAAACGTGAGTATATTACTTTTGAGCAGGCTTGTCACAAATGTACTTAATACCATGCGTAGATATGACATCCCTCTGCAAGTAGGTACATTTTCATAATAATCTAATCCTATTATTTGTTTAAGAGATATTAGTTGTCTAAAACGTCAAAACTTCTTCCGAACGCTCTTAACCAGCGTAATTAACCGAGGTTAACAGGGAAGGGTACCTCTACGTCAAAAACCGCACAAAATTTTCATTTTTAAATTATATCACAAGAATGAGCTTCGAAATCGAGAATCTTAATCAACAGCGCACTGTGGTTTAGTAAGCCCTACATACTGAATGCTCTAAATCGTGTCTTACATTATAATCAGTATGGTTTTTATAGCTTATTAATTGTTTTAATAATTATCGGATTAATAATCGAAATAACTATGCTAATGGTTATAATATTTTGTTCAGTTGATAGGGCTTACCAAAACACAGTGCGCTGTTGGTTTAGATTTTCGATTTTTGTTGCAATCTCGAGAAATAATTAAAAAAATACAATTTTCTGCGGTTTTTGACGTAGAGGTGTTGCTTTGCTCTTAACCGATTAACCGAAATCCTTACAAAAAAATCGTATAAATATGTATTTAAAAAGTATATATAAAAAATAAAATGGAGGTAAAATATGTAATTATACCATCCATCTATATTTCAATATTTATAAATATATCGATAAATACATTGGTAAAGAAATATATATATCTTGTAACATCGATGGAAAAGTCATGCGTATAAAGAAGGCTTATAATTAAGGTTGCCCATCGACATCGATTAATCGATTAATAATCGATGTCGATGCAAATTTCCGACATCGATTTTTTTTTCATAAATCGAATCGAATCGTTTTTCACACAAAATAATAATAATAATAATAATAATAATAATAATAATAATAATAATAATAATAATAATAATAAAAAATCTGTACTCCGCTCGTCGACAGGGTTACAAGTACAACACATAATCAACTTACCAGAAGGTTTTGCGATGAACAAGAAACGATTTTGTTAGGTGGGTTTACAGCATAGCGTTGGGAGCGAAGCGAGGGCGCGAGCTCCAATCGGCGGCCGAGTTCACGTGAAACTCGACCACTGATTGGAGCTCGCGCCTTCGCTTTGCTCCCAACGTTTAGCCGTAAACCCACTATAAGTTTTTAGTTTTAGTTTTTACATTGTTCAATGAACTTTTTTACCGATGTCGATTATTTCAGGGTTGATGTCGATGTCGAAAAATTTCCGACATCGCGATGTGACATCGATGTTTTGATTTCGATGTCGATGTTGTAATTTAACATCGATGGGCAACCTTACTTATAATTGAAGCTTTGAATGGAAGTTGAGAAGGCAAGGTTATGTGTTGGGATAAATGAATTCAGTTTTGTTCGAAAGGGAATTGTTGGTTTGAGTTGCTATGTAAAAATAAGAAAACAAATCAGTGTGTTGCTAGCCTCGGGGTGACAGGGGCAGGTCAGCCGGTGTCCGGGAATTATTGGTTCAGGTTTTTAAAAAATAACAAATAGAAATCATCAGAGCTTGTTGGTGAAGTGACGTGAACACAGCCGTGCTTGGGCTGCGGACGAAGGCTGGGAATTCAAAGGAGGTATACCTTCTTCGATCATCCACAGTCTTCGTTAAACCGGAGACAAGACAACCAAGGTAAGTGCGGCCGATAAACTGAGCTAGAAATATTAAATAATTAATGTCTACCCGAAACTTGGGCTAGGGTCAGTGTGACAATCTCTTAATCTCAATTGTTGGTTTGTTGGGGTTTTTTCACACGAGTGATCGGATAGTTTGAGAGTTTGTATTGTTCTTCTCATGGAAAATACCTTTGTAATAAAACAATTCCATAGCAATAAGAGCAAAGGGTACCTCTACGTCGAAAACCGCAGAATTTTTTTAAATTTTGAATTATATCTCACGATTGCAACACAAAATCAAAAATCTGAATCAACAGCGCACTGTGGTTTGGTGAGCCCTACAGACTGAATGAAATATTATAACCATAAGCGTAGTTATTTTGATCATTAAATCAATAATTAGTAATAACATTTATTAGAAAGAAATATAAACCATACTGATTAGGATGTAACACACAATGAAGAACATTCAGTATGTAAGGCTTACTAAACCACAGTGCGCTGTTGATTCAGATTTTCGTTTTCGATGTCCACTCTTGAGATATAATTTAAAAATAAAAATTTTGTGCGGTTTTTGACGTAGAGGCATATGGTCTTAAGACACTTAGGACCTGACTTAAGACCACCAAGAGAAGACCTCTTGTGAATCCGGCCCTAGCATAACGGTTGAAATATACCCCTCTACACACCCCCACATATGCCCTCCACCCCTACCCCCTCCCCTCCCCCCGGCAATTCTCCCAGCCCGACGATAAATGCATTATATTTAATGTGGCCCTTTTATCAAAACGCTTGACTCAATCACGGTGAACATATGGAGGCAGCTTTGAGCGGAGCATCAAGCCCCCCCCCCCTCCGCCACAACCCTTTACAATCCCCTCTCCGCCCTTCAAAATTCCTCCCCGCCCGCCACCTTGCCCTATCCACCGCACATCTTCATATTTCACCCACTCATCGTCTAGATTAGCCAAAGTTGTAAAAATACGAGACGTGAAGCCCAATTATCATCATAAACGAGAAACAACAGCGCCTTCTAGATCTCCATCAATCAACTGACTAATGAGCAGTCGGTGAGTGCGTCACGTCACATCGCAGTGACATCTCCTCGAGCGATCAGGCTCTCAGCATAGCGAGGAGGTCGAGTTGTCACTTATACATGACATCCCCTCGAGCGATCAGGCCCTCAGCATAGCGAGGAGGTCGAGCTGTCACAGTCTTTATACACCACATCTCCTCAAGCGATCAGGCTCTCAGCATCACTAAGAGGTCGAGCTGTCACAGTCTTTATATAAGACATCCCCTCGAGCGATCAGGCTCTCAGCATAGCGAGGAGGTCGAGCTGTCACAGTCTTTATACACGACATCTTCTCGAGCGATCAGGCTCTTAGCATAGCGAGGAGGTCGAGCTGTCACAGTCTTTACACATGACATCTCCTAGAGCGATCAGGCTCTCAGCATAGCGAGGAGGTTGAGCTGTCACAGTCTTTATACATGACATCCCCTCGAGCGATCAGGCTCTCAGCATAGAGAGGAGGTCGAGCTGTCACAGTCTTTATACATGACATCCCCTCGAGCGATCAGGCTCTCAGCATAGCGAGGAGGTCGAGCTGTCACAGTCTTTTATACACGACATCCCTTCGAGCGATCAGGCTCTCAGCGTAGCGAGGAGGTCGACCTATAACAGTCTTTATGAAGAGAGCGTTGCATCGTGACATCCCCTCGAGCGATCAGGCCCCAGCATAGCGAGGAGGTCGACCTGTCAGTCTTTATGTAGAGCGCGTTGCATCATGACATCCCCTCGAGCGATCAGGCTCTCAGCATAGCGAGGAGGTCGAGCTGTCACAGTCTTTATACACGACATCCCCTCGAGCGATCAGGCTCTCAGCATAGCGAGGAGGTCGAGCTGTCACAGTCTTTATGAAGAGGGCGCTGAAGGGGACTCACTGTAGTCGTCTCCGCTTACATAGACACTTGGTTATTGGACTGGCTTTGTCTCGAGGGATACTTAACCCATTTTACTAACCTTTACAGCGGGGTTTCCGTTCATTAGAAACTTACCAGGCATTTTACTACTTCTTTCGTTTATGTGTTAAGACTTTTTATTAATTTACTAATTCAGTTATTGTTTATTTGTATATTTCTTGATTAAATCATTTTGTATATTTATTGCATCTATTCTTTTCTTACATTTTGTATATTTAGTTAGTTATTATTGATATATTAATTGTATATGTTAATTTAATTGTTCTCCCCGTTTATGTTTGTACTAAAATGTTTATTTTGTATTTAAACACTTTGTACTTGAGAGAGGAAATTAGTTGAAATAATTTTCAATTAACTTTTGTCTAAATATGTATTATTAATAACTTTGTTAGGGCCAATGTTTTTTCTAACGTCTAAATGGATTCGTTATTTATTTCGTCACTTACATACTATTACGTTCAAATAATTCTATTAATGTAACTTACAGACAAGAATCGATGATACAATAATTATAAATTTTGAATATTTGTATATATATAACGTTTACAATGCCATTTATTGCTTTACACGTGTTGCCTACTACCTCATTATGAATGTTATTTATACAACTAAATATTGAAATTTACAATTATTGTTTCAAACGATATTGGGATTTATCATTTAGAACAACAACAATAATTAATTATAGATTTGAATATTTTGTATTAATATGAATAACGTTCATAACGTTATTTATTACTTTAAGGTCCAGTTTTACAATGTCCCAATAGGGCACTAGCAACACCAAAAGACAACAATGAAACAAACGAATTGAATCGATGGACAAACAACAAGCTCTGTTAAAAAATAATTTCTTCTGATTTTTGAAAACAAAACAAAAAACAAACAAATACACATACAAAACGTTCACTTGGTCGTTGTCTTTCATTAAAAGTTTTCAATGGCGAGCAGTTACTATTGCTACACTTGTTTTTATTTCTATGGTTGCAATTTTATTATTTTGACAGCTGCTTGTTTGTCCATCAGTCAATTCATTTGTTCCATTGTTGTCTTTTGGTATAGCTAGTGCCCTATAACTACTTATTCGTCGAATATCTTATTTTTTCCACGGCAACCACCAATCAAAACTCTTGAAATCCTCCAAATAGCTTCTAATTGCTACAAATAACTTTCTTATTAGGAGATTGTAAGACCGGCCCTAAACGCGTCCATGTCATCATCACTGTACCCCAGCGAGGACACGCTTGATAGAGAGCGCCGCGTATATCGACCCCCCCCCCCCCCCCCCCCCCCCCCCCCCCCCTAGAGAGACAATGAGCGCCCGCTGGTAATTGGAGAGTCCTCCACGGGATCGCGCTAGTGTCGCACAGACAATGACTCCTCTGCATTGTAGAGGGCAGCCACTCGACGCTAGAGTTAATATAACACACAAGAGAGATACTGGTTAATTGTGATGTGATGGTCTTACAGCTTGACAGGTTCATTTAGCACCCCCCCTCCCCCCACCCTAGCAACCCCCGCGTTACCATCGCGACTAGACGGACGTGAGTAATTCCGTGTTAATATCGTCAAAGCAATTTTCAGTTGTTGTTGTGGTTGTTGTGCTGGGGGATGAGGACAAAGCTATACGCGATAGAGTTATGTAGCTCGGTGGTATAAGACGAGAGACTCTAATTCGGGAGGTCGCCGGTTCGATTCCGGCCACCGGCAGTCTCGACTGAAGGTTTTTCCCGAGGTTTTCCTCAGTCGTAAAGGCGAATGCTGGGATTGAGTCCTACTCTTGAAAACGGTTTAACTTCACTATATAGACAGAAACGAGATAAAAATAATGACACATCAAAAGTAGAAGATAATATTTCAACCTTTGCACCGCGAGTAGAGACCCTCTTTATGTCTGTCTGTCTGTCTGCCTGCCTGTCTGCCTGTCTACCTGCCTGCCTGCCTGTCTGTCTGTCTACCTGCCTGTCTACCTACCTGCCTGCCTGCCTGCCTGCCTGCCTGCCTGCCTGTCTGTCTGCCTGTCTGCCTGCCTGCCTGCCTGCCTGCCTGCCTGCCTGCCTGTCTGTCTGCCTGCCTGCCTGCCTGCCTGCCTGCCTGCCTGCCTGCCTGCCTGCCTGCCTGCCTGCCTGCCTGTCTGCCTGTCTGTCTGCCTGCCTGCCTGCCTGCCTGCCTGCCTGCCTGCCTGCCTGCCTGCCTGCCTGCCTGCCTGCCTGCCTGCCTGCCTGCCTGCCTGCCTGCCTGCCTGCCTGCCTGCCTGCCTGCCTGCCTGCCTGCCTGCCTGCCTGCCTGCCTGCCTGTCTGCCTGTCTGTCTGCCTGCCTGCCTGCCTGCCTGCCTGCCTGCCTGCCTGCCTGCCTGCCTGCCTGCCTGCCTGCCTGCCTGCCTGCCTGCCTGTCTGCCTGTCTGTCTGCCTGCCTGCCTGCCTGCCTGCCTGCCTGCCTGCCTGCCTGCCTGTCTGCCTGTCTGTCTGCCTGCCTGCCTGCCTGCCTGCCTGCCTGCCTGCCTGCCTGCCTGCCTGCCTGCCTGCCTGTCTGTCTGTCTGCCTGTCTGCCTGCCTGCCTGCCTGCCTGCCTGCCTGCCTGCCTGCCTGCCTGCCTGCCTGCCTGCCTGTCTGCCTGCCTGCCTGCCTGCCTGCCTGCCTGCCTGCCTGCCTGCCTGCCTGCCTGCCTGCCTGCCTGCCTGCCTGCCTGCCTGCCTGTCTGTCTGCCTACCTGTCTGCCTGCCTGCCTGTCTGTCTGCCTGTCTGTCTGTCTGCCTGCCTGCCTGCCTGCCTGCCTGCCTGCCTGCCTGCCTGCCTGCCTGCCTGCCTGCCTGCCTGCCTGCCTGCCTGCCTGCCTGCCTGCCTGCCTGCCTGCCTGCCTGCCTGCCTGTCTGCCTGCCTGCCTGCCTGCCTGCCTGCCTGTCTGTCTGCCTGCCTGCCTGCCTGCCTGCCTGTCTGCCTGTCTGTCTGCCTGTCTGTCTGTCTGTCTGCCTGCCTGCCTGCCTGCCTGCCTGCCTGCCTGCCTGCCTGCCTGCCTGCCTGTCTGCCTGCCTGCCTGCCTGCCTGCCTGTCTGTCTGCCTGCCTGCCTGCCTGCCTGCCTGTCTGCCTGTCTGTCTGCCTGTCTGTCTGTCTGTCTGCCTGCCTGCCTGCCTGCCTGCCTGTCTGTCTGCCTGCCTGCCTGCCTGCCTGCCTGCCTGCCTGCCTGCCTGCCTGCCTGTCTGCCTGCCTGCCTGCCTGCCTGCCTGTCTGTCTGCCTGCCTGCCTGCCTGTCTGCCTGTCTGCCTGTCTGTCTGTCTGTCTGTCTGCCTGCCTGCCTGCCTGCCTGCCTGCCTGCCTGCCTGCCTGCCTGCCTGCCTGCCTGCCTGCCTGCCTGCCTGCCTGCCTGCCTGCCTGCCTGCCTGCCTGCCTGTCTGCCTGCCTGCCTGCCTGCCTGCCTGCCTGTCTGTCTGCCTACCTGTCTGCCTGCCTGCCTGTCTGTCTGCCTGCCACCATGTCTATCTGTCTCTCCGCGCTGCTGTAAACGCTAAATGCCACTAAAAGGCCACTAACAAGCCTAATACGCTGGTTGACATTTCTCCGGTGTTGTCCCCGAATGTCACGCGGGCGATTAGGGGGTCTGAACGCGGGTCTTTAGGCAGGGGTGACCAACCCTCTAATGTTTTATTCATATTTAAGGTATTCTTAATACGCAATGCGCTCATTTGTTTTTCTACAACGGCGTTCGTCCCGTGAAAATGGGTTTATTTTTTCACGGATTTTCGTTTAAAAAATCGACGATTTGTGAATATGTTTTTATAACTGAATAGGATAAACATTAAATAAATAAATAACTAAATAAATGAATGAATGAATAAATAGAGATAAAAAATAAATAAACACAAACAAAACAAGACAGTAAAATACAAAACAAAACAAACAAAAACGCAACAAAAAAAAAAAAGATATTATTTCACAAAAATATTCGGCAGTATTTTCAACCGCGGAATGCAGTCTTCACCAATAAGTTGCTACATTTTGCCACATACAGCGCTGTATGTACCAACACACGGTGCCCATTTGACGAGACGTCCTTGCTATAGTGTTGCCTACTGAACAATAAAAATAATTATTATGAGATAAAGGCCTCTTTGTAAAAAGTGTTGTAATTTCTATTGTGCCCACGAACAATACCCCTCAAGCCAAGGTAGGTAGGTGGGCAGGGTAATTTGAACGCTGGCTCGTGCCGGGGGAGGGGGAGAGGGGGGGATGAAAGTTATAATGAAGAGCCACAACTGCGCTGTTCATTGACACGTGCCACGAATCTTAGCAAGTTCTAACTTGTATATACGGACCATTGTTTGGCGTTTACGACCAGCTAGGTCAGTCCAAGGTCTACTTAATCTCCGCCTAGCGGCGGCTCGTC